>JARVGV010000673.1:10516890-10529567 GCA_031762435.1 Hypsolebias longignatus
TATACTGTATATGTATACAGTATACTGTATATATATTATCTTTTTGCTATATTTTAAATCTTGACTAGGTTTGTGTTGATCTATTTGCCAGGATGAAACAACAGGACTTCAAAGCTGCATTACTGTGCAAAAGTTTTAAACCACATCTATCCTTTGCTCTGTTTTGCACAACAGGCTTAATTCATGTCTGGAACTTTTCAACGCTTTTAAACATCTGTCTGTGTGATGCAATGCCACATGTCAACATCTGGTTACTCAAGCACGTCTGTTTTATCTTAGATACGAATAAATATTAAAAACAAGTGAAGGTTTGTTGGATTGGGAAGACGGGGATTAGTTGTCTCGGGTGCACTACTACAGTTGAGCTCGAGTATCAGCTGCGAGATGGTCCCAGACTATTTTAGGATGCACGTGCCAGTTGTTGTCACGCAGGACTTTAATCCGAGCCTCGTGTTTTGACGGAGACGTGGCAAAAACAAGCGTCGAACCAGCAAAACCTTGCGCTTTACGCCTCGTCACGGCTTCTTACCGTTATCATGCAGCTTCATGCCGATGGTCCCGCCGGTGTTGATGACCAGGACACGAGACTCGTCCGCCACCGGCGACGGGTCGCCGCTCTCCAGCGAGCCGCAGCTCGACAGCTTTCTCCTCCGGCATGGATGCAGCTGAGAGGTTGTCGGAGACGTGTCGTTCGTGTCCAGGAGGTTGAGAGAAGTCTGAGAGAGCGCCCGGCCGAGAGATATCAGGGATGTTGGACCGTTGCTGCTGGAGTCCGCCATGACGCGCCTCGAAGTGGCGCTGCCGCTTTAATGAAACCGTTAGTCGAAAGATGAAACGACGCCGCCGTCAGTTCACGTTGAAGTGTCCTGTTTTTTTTTTTTTTTTTTAATCAGTAAAACAAATTATGTATTAAAACACGCGTAGCAAACAGAAGCTAATCGAATAATTTAATTGTATTTTCATTTGGTAACTTTATTTGAAGACTGAACTTCCTGTGCACTGTTAATATGGACAGCTTCCGCTCTGACGTCACACACATGGGCGTGGCCACAATAGGCGGCTGATTTTTATTTGTTAAATGTCATTTTTACCTTGATTTTAACATTTGAACACTGCACGCAACTGTATTTACTATACATGTATGTACTTTTACACAAATACAGTACAGTACTTGGATGAGGATAACGAGTTACAACAACAAATAAAAAGAAGTTAAAGTTGACAACTTCTTATACTTGGCAAAAAAAAAAAAAAATCTGTATTTCTCTATTGTTGATTGTCCAAGGAAAATCTATTGCTGTATTGTTGCTGTTTCATCATCCTTAGTTTGTAGCCAGGTCTCTCTTGTAAATGAGTCCTCGAGGCTCCAGATTAACCTGCCTAAAAAAAGGTTGAATGAAAATAAACAACAACAAATAATTTCCCCTTTGGGATTAATAAAGTATTTTTGAATTGAACTGAATTTACTACAATACACATTTCAATTTAATTACAGCTTTGGAAGATGTACAAGATGTAAAAGATCTGAAAGGCAGAGAGAGATCCCTTTGACCACTAAAGGATTTTAAACAATTGTTAAATTCAATAAATCAATGCAGACATTTTTAGTATTTTACCTTGTTTCATAATGTAGCTTGATTTTATTTTGTTTTATATCACTACTTATATTTACTTTTTATTTTATATAAATTTTATGGCTGTTTATGTTGTGTGTATCCGTGGTTTGTCTAAAACAGGTCTATCTTGTAAATGAGTCCTCATGGCTCAATGAGACTAACCTGTATCAATAAATGTTTGTTTTTATTTTGTATAAAACAGAACACCTGTCCTGCAATGCAAAAGGACAGCCACAAGGGGGAAGTGTTACTCTTTACACATGAGCATAGTCGTAATGCTAATACTGTACTGTACTACTGATACAGCAAGCGTCTTTCAGATCAAAAACTTTTACAGTACTGTATACTATATATAGAATGAGACTTTACAACAAATTTGCTTTCATAACGTGACTTTTTCCAAGCTATTGTAATAAAAAAGTTAATTTGATACAAATAACTTTAAATGATCAAAACAATTAAACAAAATCCTAATTTCCCCATTTGTGTCATTACGCCTAAACCTTAAATGTTATTTATAAGTGAAATAGTTCACCTTTTCATAACACCACGTATGAAAATACTGCATTTTATTTTATGACAGTGTTTGTTTTAGAGTAGCTACAGTACTTTTGTTTTGTACAAATTTGTCCCCACTGCTCCATTCAGCGAGTATGGCAAACTGATTTATCATATAAGAGTTGCTTACTGGAACTGTAATCTCATTTACCACATATAGGCAGATAAACCCAAACAGGACTCCAGCCATCGGGTGAAAAGGGAGAACCCAAACCCAGACCAGTGGTCATTCCATACATTGCGGGAGTTTCAGAGAAACTAAGACGTTTATTTTCCAAACATGACATCCTAGTAGCTTTTAGACCCCAAAATACATTAGAGCAAAGACCGGTTCATTCCAGTCCTCCGACACAAACATATTGTGTATGCTGTTCAGTGTCAGGAGGGCTGTGATCAGTCATATATCGTGAAAATTAAACAGCCACTGGCCAAAAGGATGGTCCAGCACAGAAGATCAACATCATCAGGCCAGGACTCTGCAGTCTACACTCATCTCCAGGCCAGCGGTCACTCTTTAGGGATGAAGATGTTCACTTCCTTGATAGAGAGGAACATTGTTTTGAGAGAAGAGTAAATGAGGCCATCTTTGTGAAAAGAAACCATCCATCATCAAACAGGGTTCAACTGTCGCCCTCTTGTAATTCTGTTATTGCAAGTATCACTCAGCCCTCAGTGAATAGCAAGTGGTCATCAGGCACTATTGACCAGCTGTAAAGCTGTTGGTCCACTTTGCATGTGAACAGCTATTTTGGGTGTCACCAGCAAACTGGCTGATCCACTATGCAAAGGAGCTGAGTTTTCTGCAGCTCGTCTTTTGGATGAAAATAAAACGTTTCAACAAAGAAGAATCCGTCCTGAGGACCTGACTCAACCTTGTTAGATTTATCTACCTGGATTATTGAGCATGGATCAGGGCAGAAAATCACAAAAGTTACATGAAATAATACAATCACAAAACATTATGTCGCTGTCCCAGAGGGAGCAAACTGGACAGTTTCAGATGTTGTTGCTGTGAATTCCAGGATGATGGAGCAGATTAGGAGGTGGCCTTTTTTCCCCACATTTTTTTTCCAAGTTCTTTAAGAACTAGGGAAGTGGACACTGAAATAAATAAAACCCTGGCATTGTATGTTGTGACTGCACTGTTTTTGTAACATCATAGAAGAAGGAGGCATCAAGCTGAGGATGGATTTGTAAGTGAAAGTGTACCAGAGTAGAAAGCTGCAGATAGATAACTCAAGGATTCAAGGATTTCTTTTTTTTTTTTTTTTTTTTTACTGTCATACTCACATTTGCATGTTTGTGGTACAAAATTTGGACCCAGGTCCCAGACCAAGAAGTCTAAGTATTAACAAATAAATAAATACAAAAGAGTACAAATATATTTATAATAAATAAAATTAATAAAAAGTAAGATGAAGCTGAATTAGGTGCAGCTCGAGTTCAGATGATGGCCTACTGGGCATTCTCTTTAAAGCAGATTGTCTTAATCTGGTTCATCCAAATTAAAGTGAACATTACAGCTAAACAACACTAGTGTCAAACATCATTCATTCAATTCCAAATTATTGTCATTTTTATCATACTATCCCATTGCTACTAGTCATGAGTCCAGACACTTAGTTGTTAAAATCCAAAGGAAGAGGGAGTTTCAAATATTGTTCCAAGAAGAACAATGTGTACAATATTTCTAAGGTTTTGATTGTAAATAGTAGCATATCTGGAAATCCAAAATGGCCTTTTTGTCTAAAAAGACCTTAATTATGAACATGTGCAACATAGTTTGTGTTTACCATTGCACACTGCACAGGGTGTATCATCAACACCAATATGAATGTGCATCATTACATAGATATGTATTATCTCAGCCTTTAAAACCTCACTCCCAAGCTCTTGCTTCTTTGAATTGAGAAAGCTCCTCGGATGAAGAGCGAAATGTCTTCTTTAACAAATAAAGTCCAGTTGGTTCTGTATTGAACGTTTTTTTGACGTCATCATGTCCTGGATGACTGAGAATCTTCACCAGCATATAGATATATACCTATACAGACACATGCACATTTGAACCACACAGAACCTCTTGCAAAACAAACCCACATCTGGAAATACATCTGCTTTGACAAAATTAAAAATAAATAATAATAATAATTTTATCCCAATTGTGCACGTATCCATGTACGCATACCCATATACATGCACACACACACAAATCCCATTTAACATGTCTGAAAAGACAATAAAATAAAAACACTAAACAATAAAATAAAAACACTAAACAATAAATATTAAATAACCTTTTTAGACTTTTCAGTTTTAGCTGCATGTGGCTTGATTATATGTATAAACGGTACGCTATACACGGGATTGGCTGAATGGAGCAGACAGGCGGAAGTGGCTGTTGACGCAGCTCCACACCTTTCCGGTGTAGCAGCAGTGCGGCCAGGAAAAGGAGGAAGACAAGAGCTAAGTGAATTTATCGAGTCTGGAGGGAGAGAAAACTGGTAAATAACGTATATTACAGCTAAACATACAGTTAGTTAAAATCGCCGCTAGACCTTTTGGCACCGTAGCGTGTATTTTATGTCTTAATTTGATTAGTTTTCTTTAGCTAACTATCGTTAGCTCGTTAGCTTAGCTAGCTGTCTAACCGTCTTTTAGACCACGAGCGATAGCTGGCTAATTTTTCATGTCTGACCCTCCCCCTAAATCTCTTTTCAGTGCGGCCAGAGTTTCCTGAGTGGGTCTTTTTTTTTTTCTTTTCGCTGAGTCACCAGGATTTTGTTTCCACCTTGAAGTCGTCCCTTCAAAGAGCCGTGTGCTCGCCCGGCGCGACCTTCTCCGAAGAAGAAGAATCCGCAGAAAGCTGCTCTTTCTCCCCAGGCAGCGTTGAGGAGGAGCCCCTCACACTGACGCCAGAGGACATTCAGCCCAAATAGTTTGGATTTCTGAAGATTTTATTCACACACACTCACTGTGTGCGCCTTCTAGGGCTCAGGTGCCCTTGTTAGTAATTATTGCAAATCTTTATGCTTGGGTTTTGTTGAGCAACCTGCAACAGCTGCTGTGAAGTTTTTAGCCCCACATTTGTAGGCCTATAAAATCCAAACATAAATGTTTCTGCAATCAACAGGTTCCTGACAACACTTTAAAGTGGAAAGTCTCCAAAGTCCTGTTAGGTTAAGTATGTGTTTGTGCTTTTGACTTTTGTTTTTCACCTAAATATTTCTATACTGAGTCATGGTTTCACCAGTGAGCCTGCACTGAACTCCCAAGCTGCATTGACTGACAAGTGAATACTCGGCAACAAATCGCCAGATTTTCTTTTTTTCCTTTGGGACAAAGTTTTTATGCACAAGAGTTTAAAATGGGGAAAATGCTCTCAAAAATATTTGGCAACAAAGAGATGAGAATATTGATGCTCGGACTTGACGCCGCTGGAAAGACGACGATCCTTTACAAACTGAAACTGGGACAGTCTGTGACCACAATTCCTACGGTTGGCTTCAACGTGGAAACGGTCACTTACAAAAACGTCAAGTTCAACGTCTGGGATGTCGGAGGCCAGGATAAGATCCGCCCTCTGTGGCGACACTACTACACGGGCACCCAGGGCTTAATTTTTGTGGTGGATTGCGCCGACAGGGATCGCATTGACGAAGCAAGACAAGAACTCCACCGCATCATTAACGACCGGGAGATGAGGGATGCCATCATCTTGATATTCGCCAATAAGCAGGACCTCCCGGATGCCATGAAGCCACACGAAATCCAAGAGAAGCTCGGATTGACCCGCATCCGAGACAGGAATTGGTACGTTCAGCCGTCTTGCGCAACCACAGGGGATGGACTTTATGAGGGTTTGACATGGCTAACCTCAAATTACAAATCTTAATGATTGAGTGCTGACTGTTTTAGGTCAAAACTACAGGAAAGAAAAGTCGCAAGTAACGATTAACATCTTCAAATGAGTATGGTTAATAAAAGTTGATAATCTGCATTTATTTTTCTTACTTTGTTTATCCCATATGACTAATTTATCGTTAGGTTTGCTGGCTTAAAGTTTGCTTGCTCTGTAGCAGGCCCTGTATCACATTTGTTATGGTTGGGGCTTGCTTGAAGATCGAATTATTTTTCCCCCAAGCTTAAAAGCTACAGAATTCACCACTTTTGCCTATTCTTTGTTTTTCTGTTTTATATTTTTTCTTTTAATTTTAAAATCTTCATTCACAGACTAAAGCTTTTTCAGAAGCCTTTTGAACTTTCATCACTTTCCCCCCACCAACAGTGAGCTCTTTATAGCCATCTTGAAGGACTTGGAACTTTTGTTAATACAGTACTGTGACTCAAAATGTTTCTTCTCTGGCATTAAGAAAGCAGCAGGGTCATTCATATGCAAAGGGAGGGTGGGGGGGATTACCTACATTTCACTTTCATCTCTTTCAAATGAGTATGTGACACATTTCACTTTCATTAGACATCAAAGAAAAACAACATTTTGTTACCTGTTCCAGTCCCCTATGTGGGCTATATAGTTAACTGACCTTTTGTGTCATGTCTTGATATCTAATTGTGCTGAGTATTAAACAAAAAGGCCACCAGTAACTCTGAAACATGCTTGTCAAAATGCATTTTTTTAAATAAGGGTAATGGGTAGTTGGCTCAATCTTTCCAAATGAATGTCATTCAGCTCAGAAATCGCAGCCTGAAATCAGTTGATTAGTCTCAGTACTGAGACATTATATGATAGCCTATATCTGTAGCATGAGTACACAAGTACATAAACCCTACCTACATCAGAGTCCATCTGTTGGTGCAGTCGGAGGAAGCTGTTCACTGGCGAGATGCCGAATGACACCATGTGCAGCTCCTTTTTTGACTGGGGGAACTATGTACAGAACAATGTCATTGTATTGTCTTATTAAAAAAGTGATTTTGAATCTTTTATGTCTGTTTTATTTTTTAGGAATTAATAACGGTTAGCCGGATTAAGCTTGGTAATACTGGAAGGAATATATTTTTTAGGTATTTGCTTATTAAAAAAAAAGGTAAATGTTTAAAAATTTGTTTTATAGTACTGTTTGGTGTGTTGTTCATGGATGATGTTCCACGTTGAGGCTGAAAGCTGGTTTTAGTTCCCTGCGCCTGTGAACAGGGAAGATGAGCTAAACAGGAAGTCCCAACTACTGGCTTGTTTGGAACAAGTTAACGCCGCACGAGTTGAAAGGGCAGCGCAGATATCCAGCTGAATTGTGAATTTCTTTTGAATGTGGCACGTTGGGTCTGAGCCACTGTTGTGTCACAGCCAAGCTGTAACTTCCTGAGTTTGTTTGGGAATGATTTAAAAACAATTAAGTCTCTGAGTCTAAATGTGACTCTTTACTGTGACAAATGATGGTCTTAAGCATAAATTACAGAACATAGTTTGCCATTTAGATGTGAATTACATCACTTTTTCAAACTAATATTCAGCAACTACGGTAAGCATTAAAAGGCCGACTCCTTGTAAATTGAAAAAGATATCTACAATATTTTGTAAACAATTTATTCTCAATATTAGCCATGTCAATTTTTTTTTTACAAACATATTTTTATTGAGATTTTTCCACTTTGAACATACAATTATGTACCATTCTGAACAAGCTTTTTTCTTATTTCTTCATGACAGTAATGTAAGCCTATAAGCCCAATTTTGGGGGCTTCATCTAATCCAAGTTGAAGAAATAAAAAACAAAAAAAAGTTTAATAACTAAAAACAAAGCTCAAAAACAACAGGATTTTTCATTTGTACTATTGGAGAGGAGCAGCCGAAAGAAAATCAACATTTATTAAAGAAATGCATGTCGCCTGCTGCCATTTATGGCTGTTTCAATCCAAGATGGCTGCCACAGCCACATTTCCAGATGTGTTGATGCTCTGAGCATGTGCTGAGAATGACCCTCAGCTACTGCTGCATAAACTCATTGATTTTGAGTATGTTGTATATTTTTTATTACAGTACTGGCAAAGGTTGATTAGCTGCAGCAGCCATCTTGAATCAGGTTAACTCCAAATTGTGAGTTTTTTACAAATGGTATAGATGAACACTAGCAAAAAAAAAAAAAAAAAGTCCAACAAGCTCTAAAGTTGTAATAAGAATGCTGTGATTTACAGTGTGACGCATTCAGGGACAATCCGACACCACGCGTGAATCTATCCTTTCGTGTGTTTTGAACACATTTGTCTAGAAAACCCGTCGCTGAAGAAAGTTACACTCGAGGCCCCAGGGCGCTGCAGGGGTTTGAGTCATCTCGTCAGGCAGGTTAGGCGACAAGAATGAACGCTTTGAGAAAAGATGTTTTAACATGAATCGCACAACAAAGCAGTGGTTTAGAAGCTCCCTTTTAAAGCCTTAATGAACATCAGCAAGCGGCAAAGATGTTTCCTCGAGCTCAGCCTCCATCAGACGACGGCGGCCTAATTGGACATTTTGGTTCCCAGCGCTTCATTACAACCACATGATCCTCGCAGCTTTAATGGTAACGCTTTGAGCCTGAAAGGCGAGGAAGTTTTTACGACCTGCCCTCTAAGGAGGAGACCTCCAGGCTCTTCTGAGCTCAGCGTGAACTCCTTCCTGAGAGGAAAGGTTAGGAAAGAGTTTCACATCAGGTCAAGCCGCTCGTTTAATCTTTGCAAAAGTTCGATGTAACGCGCAAAATACCTGCTTAAGCTTTTAATTCTACACTGACGCGTGCACGACTATTGGACTGCTCGTTGGTCGGGGCTGTTCCTTCGACGACGGCCTGATGAAATCTCTGCTGGTGCGGCTGCAGTATCACAAGTGACTGAGCCGCCGCGAGTTTACGATCACTTCCTCTGTTCTACGTGAAAAGAGGAAGAGAGAAAAGTCATCAAGAGAGACCCCTTTCTAGAACGTCACATGACAAATTTTCCACTTTTTTTTTTCCACAACAGCCTCCCTCTTAGTCATGTTCAACAATACAGCTGCAGAGGAGTACGCCTGCTCCGCCCAAGCTCTGACAAACCCAACCTGAACTGTCTTTGTGGCTTTCTCGGGTGTGGTTTCTCTGACTCACTTGTCTTCACTTCCTCTGAACTCCATCTGCAGAAGCACCGTTTGTGCAGGTCGCTCCATTATTACGCTCGCCTCTTGAACTTGGGCCTACAGTTTAGCAGTCACGTCCGTACAGGTCATTGCATTCAAGCCCATGGATTCATGGCCTCAGAGTCCAACTCTGTTATTGTGGCAGTTTATTTATCTGACGAGCAGGAACACCTACTCTAAACCACGCTTGTGGTTCGGTTCAGTCGTGCTCACGGACACTAAAACGAGCTCTTTGGTTGCGAGGCGGCTCCCTCCCTGTATTCTCGTTAATTCCTGTGCACCCTCTTTGAGCGTGCTCATACATTTGAACTCGTGCTCAGTTTAAAGCAGGCGCGGAAGTGGCTGAGAATTGTTTCCTGTTGAGGGTGCATGTGCTGAATGGCACAATAAATATCACCATTAGTTTTCTTTCTGTACTGTAAGTGTGGAGGTGTTCACAAAAAAAAAAAAAAAACAAAAAAAAAACTGTGCTGTAGGTAAAATAACGTTGAACAAACCATGAAGTCCAAGGTTCTCTGGGCAGTCGTCCAAAGCACATTCCTCCTGTATCTCCAACTGAAGGTTACTCGCTGTGGTGAAATGTCTAATTCAGGGAACCAGAAAATGATTATAAGGTGTTGTACAGTAAGTCCACCTGACATGCTCAGTTTAGTGATTTAGTTGCAAACTATCATGCTGGGTTTCCACCATCCAGTGGAGCTTCTTGTCCACATGGGGCCTCTTGAGAATTTACAGATGTTTAACACAGCTGTGCGAGTGTGTAAACCAGTTTGTCCCTGCACCGATGCATTGTAAGACCCATCTTCCATTCTGGTGTGAGCTTTGCTTTAGTTTGGCGGCAGGACAAATGAACTCATCAGTGACGCTTGGCTGCAAAGAAAACTAGCATGCTGTCATTTTTGCTGCCGGGGACTTCAAAGCAGCTCAGGTGATAATATCTTAGCATGTGCTTGTTAGCAAAATATCTCATAAACCATTACATTTTATTGAAACACTCAAAATAATAATAGGACGTGCATCTACAACTGATTCCCTTACGAAATCACCCCAGTTCTCAGTGGTTCCGAACCCTGGTCCTTGAGGAACACCACCCTGCACATTTTAGTCGTTTTCCTGCGTCGACACCCCTGATTTGAATGAACACATGATTAACAGGCTTCTGCAGAACTTGACAACGTCATTAAATCACTGAATCGGTTGTACTGGAGCAGGGAAACGACTAAAACACGCAGGATGGTGTTCCTCAGGGATCAGAGTTGGGAACCGCTAGAGGTCACGTCACCAACACAAAAGCGGTTATGACAATTAATTTTCCAGATCTTGAACTAAATCATGGTGTGATGGGTGCTCTTTAACACATTGTCTGAGCGCCATCAGATCGTGACGTTTCACAACAAATCAGTGGATGAACGCAGTGCACAGTTCTACCGAGCTTTGTCACGGAGCACGTTTTTACAGAAACAGTGGAGGGAGATGTTATCGTCTTGGTGTGCAACCATGTAGAACAAAACATTCACCCAGCAGCGTTCACATGGACTGACAGGATAATGGATCCATGTAAAACCTCAAAAGCTTTCGTGAGCATTTTGCCGCCATGACAAACTGCGTATCGGACTTGATGACGGTAATTACAGTGGAGTCGGTGCTGTGATGGTGCAACTGGATTAAAAAAGTTGTGTTTGGAAGGAAACCTTATATCTGTGGAAAGTCGGGCAGCTTCCAATCCCCTATCAGACCATCCGGAGAGTAATGAGTCAGGGAAATGTTGCATTTGAACAGTGTTCCTTCTCCTCTCTGTACTGGGGCCAACACATCTTAATCATGACAAATGAATCACTGCACTAGAAATGCTGTCGGGTCAGCAAACATGACAAATGAGAATTCCACAAACCAGAGTATAAAAGTGGTTTAAATTTTTATAGAGGGGTACCGGTGTCTAAAAATATACAAGCGCAAGTCAGACTGGAGACGGGGAGAGCGAGGTGTATGTTATCACAGTGCTGGATGTGTGTCCGCTCTCAACTGCAGCACAGCTGTATTAACAGCACCCCTGCAGGAGCACGGGAGGAGTCTGCATCGTGGCTCTAGAAGCTGCATGTCCCACAGTGCCAGTTCACGCTGTCAGATTCACTCCAGCAGAATTTATCAGCAAAGTTGCATCACTCCATAACCCATGCAGAAAGCACGATTCACATGTTCTGCTTCAGAAGTAAAGTCTCCATGTGAAGCGTAAAGTTCAGTGAACTTAGTTTTGCCATGTGAAAGAGAAAAGGGGAATTTGTGTGTGTGCAGTGGGGAGGGATGGGGACGGGTACCTTAGCAGAATCAGAAGTCACACATTCGTGCAGCTCTTCTATTTTTAAGCAGCCCAATTCGATGTCTATTCTCGAGCCACTCCCCGCCAGCGCAAAAGCGAGAGCCTTCTTTTCTGGAACAGCGTCTCTCGGCTCCTGGCAGTGTGATGATGGTGGCACAAAGGATCCTCTGTGGCATTTGGCTGTGATGCTGCAGAGCGAAGCACGCTACAGAGGCTGTCGAGAGTTTTTACAAGACATTCAGGGTCGTCACAGATCATAGATCCATGCAAATGCATTTCCTTCACAGCGGGAAACCTTTGTGCAGATGAGAAACCAGCTATTCTAATACATTTATAACAGTTTGAATGCATCTTAAATATATATGTTCAGACAATCCTGAAGGCTTGAATTGTATTGTCTTTGCAGGTTTTCTTGCAGAAAACATAATAGCACCATCTGTTGGCAGAAAATGCTCTCATTCTGTCTTGTTGCAGTGAGGTACATTAACATTGTTATGATCATCTGGATGGACCATAATGTGCGTATGAAAACAAACTACAAATACACCACTGCTTCACTGTGGCTGCTCCCATTCACAGCAAGCCGCCTTTTAATCCCCTGTAGTGCTAGCCTAATTAGTCAAGACCTCCACTGTTTTAATGAGTTTTAGTTAACATTTAGGGAGGAAAAACAGAAAGATGTGGTCAAAGCTGCTTGAATGTAAACGTTAAGGGCAGATTAGAGGAGGAAATATTGACACAAACCAGTGGATATCCCCTTCTACTTATATAATCTTCCTATTACCCTCTCTGGGACCTGTCCCTAACACACAGGGGGGCATGGATTTAGTACCAGCTGTGACTCAAATTAATTAGCTGGTCAAAGCCGGAGGAGGCCTCAACATAAGGTCAGCTCCAGCAGCTTGAGGCACAAGTGGGAGGGCAGCGCAGGGCCACAGAAAGAGATTAAAGTCAATGAGCTGCCGCACTTTTTATAGTAACAGTAAAAGAAAACACATCAGATTTCTGTTTTATTTATATATATAAATATAAATATATATATATATATATATATATATATATATACATATACATACACACAGAA
>JARVGV010000673.1:10535660-10549692 GCA_031762435.1 Hypsolebias longignatus
TTTGGGGTTTTCATTAGTTGTCAGTTATAATCATCAACATTAAAATAAATAAACATTTGAAATATATCAGTCTGTGTGCAATGAATTAATATAATATACACGTTTCACTTTTTGAATGGAATTACTGAAATAAATCAACTGTTTTCATGATATTCTAATTTTATGACCAGCACTTGTATAAGATTATGCTTTTTTTAATTTTTTTTATTTTTACTTATTGTATAATTGATTCTGCCATTGTTTGTGCTTGTTTCATATAGGAGTGAGCATACTCTTTTAGGGGTACTCAATCACACAAAGACTCCCGGGGGAGCCAGGAGACTGCGCTCTAATATTCTGGAGCCTCTGGTTGATGTGGACACCATCAACATACGCTTGGATGCCATACAAGAGCTGCTCCAAAACGAGGATCTCTTCTTTGGGCTGAAGAATGGTCAGGAGCCAAAATGAAACAGTTTTTAATTACACGTGCATTATTTTTGTGCAAACAATGTCACAGTGTTTGTTCTTGCTTTCCTTTTAGCTATAGGTCATTTCCTTGACATTGACCGGCTGCTTTCTGTTCTTGTTCAAATCCCCAAGCAACAAACAGTGAGTACAGTAGTTGCATTTCTCAGAACTGACCGTATAAGCTAAGCTGAACCAATCGCACAGCATAGAGAGTTTTCCTGCTGCGTACTTTTTGTGCATTTTAAAGATTTCTGAGTACTGGTACAATACTCTCACAGGTTAAAGCTGCTGAAGCTAAGATTACACATGTCATTCAGCTGAAGCACACACTGGATCTGGTGCCGCAGTTAAGGGTCTGCAGCTATTGATTTAGAAATATCAACTAATCCAACAGCTTTTAATACATTTGTGAAAGCCTCATTAAATATTAAATTTATTGAACAGGCAGTGTTGAAGGACTGTAGCACAGCGCTACTGAAGGCGTACAGCACAGCACTGGAAGACAACAGGTATAAAGTCTGTTTAGGTTTCTGTATCTTCACGTCTAGTATCTATTCTAAACTCTGGGTTAATGTTTCAGATTTGACATGATCCTCCAGCAGATCAAGACAGTGATAAACTGTGACATCACATATTTGAAAGGCAGCCTGAACATGCGCACACAGAAGTGTTATGCCGTGCGGCCTAACATCAACGAGTTCCTGGACATCGCCCGCAGAGCTTACACTGAGATAGTTGATGACATTGCAGGTGCTCAAACCAGGTGTTTTATGAAAATTAACTTTGTGCCGCGTTGGTATAATGTTAGCTCATGGCATAGTGAGTGTCACTGTTCTGCACAGGGCTTGTGAACCAGATGGGGGAGAAATATGGCTTGCCAATGCGCACCAGCTTTAGTACAGCTCGAGGATTCTTCATCCAGATGAAGCTTGAAGGCGTCGTTTTACCTGAGGACAAACTCCCCATAGAGTTCATCAAGGTACCATACTCTAAGGACACAAACGGCACATGAAAAATAAACAAACGTAAGTAGTACTGGGAACAGCTGAGAGTTATCTGGTAATAAAAAAAAGTTAAATGGACCCAGGTGGGCTCTAAAGCTGACACAGAAATGACAGAAAACCTGAAATTTATTATCCTCCATCTCAGGTTACCAAGCACAAGAACAACTATGGCTTCACCACGGCGGACTTGATGAAGATGAATGGACGCTGTGATGAAGCCCTGAGGGAGATTTTTCACATGTCCTACGTGTGAGGAGACAGATCCTTTAACTTACAAACTTGCACACTAATGACAATTTATCTCACTGCACGGAATAATTTGGAACACTAAAACACATTTTTATTACTAAAATAAAAATATATATTTTAAGACATTATTGACAAAATACAAATTCACAATAAGTGTGACAAATGGTTGAAATTTTATTTAAAGACAGAAACGTAATTGTGATCTACTTTGTGTCCACTAGGGGGCGCTGTTTGGAATTATTATTTTTTTAAATAAAGAGTGTTCTGCACTTTTATCTCTGTTTTTTCTTCTTGTAGGGTGATATGTCAACTGCTTGGCACCATCCATGAGCACATCCACTGCCTCTATAAACTCTCTGATGCTGTGTCCATGTTGGACATGTTACTGTCGCTGGCTAATGCGTGCACAATCTCAGACTATGGTAAATATAAACCAATCTGACTTCTAATTTTTACTCAGTCATGCGTTATCTAAAGGGAGTAACCACAAATGGCTGCCTCTGTCACACACGACAGACAGTTTCTGCTTTACTGAGCTCGCACCTCTGCAGTGCTCAGTTCTTTTTTTGCTTGCTGCACCATCAGCCACGTGGGTGGTGAGTATTGGCCCTCAGCTGTCTGAAACTGTCTCCTCATAGACGCACGCTGACGGCCTGCCTCATTCTGTCCTAGCCGACTCGGATTACCCTTCTTGCATAAGAGCACGCTGAGGTGCTGTATTTGCAAAGACAAGTACAGCAGCCTTTTGACCACGGCACACATCTCCCTCAGAAATAATTATTTGATCATACTGTGAGCCATTTTTCAAGCAATAAGTTGTAATTTTTAATAGTTTTTTTTTTTAATTATTATTATCAAAAATACAGTAGAAGACTGTGGCTTTATTTATTTGCCTTTTCATTACAAATTTGCATGACAGTCCATCCATTCGTTCATCCATTATCTTTACCCACTTCTTCCTTTTCGGGTCACAGGGTCACTGGTGCCCATATCCAGCAGTCACTGTGCAAGGGACATATTCACCCTGTCCATCACAGGGATACACTGATAAAAACAACCATTCACTCTCACTCACACCTGGAGACAATTTAGAGTTACCAATCAGCCTAACATGCATGCTTTTGGTCTGTGGGGAGCACTCGGCGAAAACCCACACATGCACGGAGAGAACACGCAAACTCCACCCAGAAAGGTGTATGAAAGTAATTTGTTTCTATTAAAAATGTTTTTTTTTGCTGTGTTTGCCAGTTCGTCCTGAGTTTACAGACACTCTGGCCATCAAGCAAGGTCGTCACCCCATTTTGGAGCGCATGGCTCGACAGCAGCCCGTGTCTAACAATGCCTACATTTCTGAGGGCAGCAACTTTGTCATCATCACAGGGCCCAACATGAGTGGCAAATCTACCTACCTCAAACAGGTGGCGCTGTGTCAGATCATGGCTCAGATAGGTCAGCGTTATAATGAAACCATATACTGTAAATGCTGCTATGAATTATTGTGACTTGGTTTTGCATTATGATCCTGTCCTGTTATTTTCCAGGTTCTTTTGTCCCTGCTGAATACGCCTCCTTCCGTGTTGCTGATCAGATCTTCACCAGAATTGGTGTGGATGACGATTTTGAAACTAACTCCTCTACTTTTATGCTGGAAATGAAAGAGGTGTGTTCTTTTTTTTATATATACACAGGGACCTCTCACATTCATGTGTGTAAAATGATTTGTTGTTTGTCTTGAGGTCTCTTACATAATCCACAATGCGAGTGACAGATCCTTGATCATCATTGATGAGTTGGGGCGTGGCACGAGTGCTGAGGAGGGCATCGGCATCTGTCACTCAGTCTGTGAGTTCCTCCTTCGCCTTAAGGTGAAATATGCATCAGCACCGCTCCGCTTTTGCCACTCCTCTCTCCGATAAAAACCAGATCATTCGGATTCCATCACTCTTTTCTAATTGGTTATGAAGCATCTCTTCGGTCAACAAAGAAGCAACAAAGCAAATACAAAAATCCCATACGCTCACTCTTGTTTTAATCTTGAACGTGCGTTTATTTTCTCCGCCGCTTGCAGGCGTTCACTCTGTTTGCCACGCACTTCCTGGAGCTGTGTCAGCTGGAGTCTCTCTACCCTAACGTGGAGAACCAGCACATGGAGGTTCAGCACACGCGCAGTGCGGACACCGGTGCAGAGCAAGTAGTGTATACGCATCTGCTGAGCCGAGGATGCTCTGAAAGGCACTATGGTACAGAGTTGGTGAAACCCAACAACAGACCTGTTGAAGTTTGCTTTGAAAATGATCGCAAAGCTTAAATTTTACTTTCTAGGTTTGAAAGCAGCAGAAATGACCGCACTTCCTCCAGGTGTGATCCAAGAGGCAAAGGTGATCGCTTCTCAAGTCAGCCAGCAGCTTTTGGTGCGGATCACAAGGATCAGATACATTTTGTTCAACCCTCTTTGCTGCTTTAATCTCTTTTTATATGTTTTAGTCAATGCCTTTCTATCAGGTTCCATATAATATTAATGAAAGTTATTAAATTTAACTCTGACGTAAGGTTCAACGGCCTTTGAAGACAAATTAAAAACATTCTCTTATTATTATCAATAGAATGTTTCTGAAGAAGAGACAAAATCTGACGTGCACTTTATTGCTCCAGGCCAAACGTCAAACTGATCCAGAAACTCAGAGACAGCGAGCGGTGTACCGCCTGGCCACTCGCCTCCTGCAGACTGCCAGAAACTCAAGACTTGACCCCGAAAGCCTGCGGATGTATCTGAAGGGACTGAAGAGGCAGTATGAGGCTGAGCTGCAAGCTGCAGGGATGCCAGAGAGCTTAAACACAGAGGAGTGACTCCCCTTAGAGAGAGCAGCTGAAATATAAAAGAATGTATTGTCCATCCACTGAAACTGCACATACCAAGCTTATTGTGTGAATGCTAAGTCAACGTTTGCAGTGTTATTTTCCTGTTGTAGTTTCCTCCATACTGTTTTTGGACTAACTACTTATCAGCTATTTCGATAACTCATATATGAAAACGTTCGGCTCATTCAGGACACAGATTTGACTGACTCTTGCTTTTTTTTTGACTCCTCAAAAATGCATTGATGTCGCTCCAAATCTTTAAAAACTTTTTGCCTTTGGAAATAATTGTATCTACCTTTCGTTACCATTTTGCTAGTTTTAGCTTTTAGCTATTGTATTATTTTATTTAGTTTATTGGCATGCTAACTTTGGCTTTTAGATAATGTTCTGCTGGGTTTATCTTTTAGCCACTGTTCTGTTAAGTTTAGCTTCTAGCTACTGATTGTTGCTCATTTTTGGCTTTTGTCTACTTTTTTGCTCATTTTAGATTTTAGCTACTGTTCCACTGGTTATTTTGTTAAGCTTTTGTTTTGCTAGTCTTAGCTATTTTTTGTTTGTTTATTGTTTTGTTCATTTTAGCATCTAGCTACTGTTTGTTGCTCATTTTTGTCTTTTGCCTACTTTGTTTGCTCATTTTAGCTTTTAGCTAATGTTCCACTAGTTCTCCTGTTAGGCATTTTTTTGTTTGCTAGTTTTAGCTTTAGGTTTTTGATAAATTTAGCATTTACCTATAGTTTTTCCAGTTTCAGATTTTAGCTTTAATTTCCAGTGGTAGAGTTCATTTGTCTGTTAAATTGTTCTATTTGGCCATATGATACCACCTAATTTTGTTTTGATTTGTCATAATGGTTGTTAAATTAAAATAAAGAAGAAAAAAAAGGTAATAGGAGAAGAGTTTTATTTCTACTACTTAAAATTCTGAGACTTACTGAAGAACAATACTGTACATGGAGGGTTTACAAACCAAACAAACAAACAAACAAAAAAGATTTTAATTTTATTTTTCTGGTGCAGCACAGCAAAAGCTAAAACTAACTGAATTAAAACTTAAAGCTACAAGCAGTGGAGCTAATGCTAAAAGCAACACAGCAAAAGCTAAAGGCTAAAACTGACTGAATTATACAGCATATCACTGGTTGACTTTAAAAAAAGGCTTAAAGCCTACTCTGCCTCCACATGATTTTATCACTGATTTTACTTGATTTTATCTTTGATTTTATCACTTTTTTTTATTATTTTATCATTGATTTTAGTTGCACCTTGTAGCACTTGGAGATTTTTGTTAATGAAAAGTGCGTTATTCATTATTATTATGAGCTAAAAGCAGAGGGGTGGGGGGAAGCATCGACCACGCCCCTTTAATGCTTTTGATTGACAGACGGCGCGATGGCTTGTGCGCTCGGTGTCGGTGTGCCCCGACTCCCAAAACAAGCGCTCCCTCGCTGGCTAGTTATGACCCGCCCCCTTGAACCAGAAGCAGCCGAGCGTCAGCGCGTGTGACGAAAAGAGAAAGCCAGGCTGGAGCTGTCCCGGGAAGAAGTCAGGAGTCCGCCGGAGTCAACGCAGGACAACGCCATTTCACCGCAAGCTAAGGAAACAGACAACTGAAGCCACAGGTATTCAGCGGACAGCTGTTTCCGCAGATGCTAACATTGAATTCTTTCCGGAAACGCCGACAGTCCGGGTGACAGCTCGGCTTCTGTCGTAGAGGCCTGGGAACGGCCCACAGCGGGGGATGAAGCGTCAAACCGGGTCAGAGAATTCAAGACTCATGGCAAAAGAGGCCCGTCAGAGCCTGTCCACGCCTCCAGAGAGCCAAACTGTTTCTCTTCATAACTGTTGGCACTCAGTTGTGTTGCCGAGCATTATTAAACGCTGTCGTTCATGTTCCTGTGTGTTAGCCCTGATGCTAGCTCAGAGGCTAGCTCCAACTTAAAGTGGTGACGAGCCTTCTCTTTAAACATGGGAACTACTTCTTGTGGCCACGTCCGGTCAGGTCGCTGGTTGAGCTTCCACGGAGAATCCTAATTGAGGAAGTGATGTGGTGGACGTGCTCACGTCGTCTTCAAGCTGTGTGAAGTATTATAGGAAGCTGCGTGGGCTGAGAGCACGGTCATGTTCCGAGTTGGCGTGAGCCCAGCTGCCATTATGGATCATGGCTGAAGATTTATGCTCAGCCATGAAAAAGTGCTCAGTCTGGAAACTGCACTCATTAAGTGCTGAGTAAATGAAAGAATACCAGCCTGTCTAGATTATTTCTAGTATTTACACTTTGGGATAACTTGTGCTGCCAAACCCACATCACACTGGTGACTAACACGTTGCCACTCCTAATGACCTGAAGTCAGGTTACTTTGTGCTGTGGAACTAGCTCAGGTGCTAAGTTGACTTGACATTTTCTAGGCTAGAGGGTAGTAGAGGTCACTTGAGAAACCTTCAAGGCATTAAAACATCAACAACAACAAAAACAATCTTAGTTTATTTGAGCTCAGTCTTTGTTTTGAATCAAAACAGCCTTCAGATAGCACAGTAATAACTGAAAGATACATTATTTTGAACACTGGCTGACTTTAAATGAATAAAAAAATATTGAGCTCAAAGTTTAAGAAGGTATTATGTTTAAAAAAAAATAAACCAAATATTGTTTTGCTATCACAAAATATAGTTTAATTAGCTATTAAAAGGCTGCTGATGAGTATGTTGTGTGTGTGTGAAGCAGATAATGAAAATTTCAGACATTCCTGATTTTACTTTTAATCAGCCCAATTTGAAATTGATGACCATAGCTAGTTGGCCTTAGCAAACACAAATATGGTTATAGTTTAGTCAGTTTTACAGATATGGAGCTAAAGTTTTGAGGTAGTAGCTGAGAGTCATCCCTAAACCATACTTGAGTTATATCTTTAAAACTGAGCATTTGCACTAATGCTAGTTTCATATGTGGGTTGTTGCTAATACAGTACTGTTGTTTTTTTGTATGGAACAAGGAAGTGAAATGATTGTTTTGAGTGTACATTACATGTGTAAATTATTAGTTGTAAGCAGCTGGCTGAAAAGACCTTTAGTTTGACTTGAGAAAAGTAGGAACCATGTTTGTTTGGTACTTTTTACCTTCCTTCTTACAATATTAACAGGACTAGTAAAACTTTTATTGGCCAGTACTGATTTGTTTATGCTTTCCTACACACCCAGATCCTGTTACTGTGTACTTTTTTTGTTTATAGCCAGAAAGTTGATAATGGAGGGATCATCATGTCAGTGCTTCCA
This sequence comes from Hypsolebias longignatus, assembly GCA_031762435.1. Lineage (NCBI taxonomy): Eukaryota > Metazoa > Chordata > Actinopteri > Cyprinodontiformes > Rivulidae > Hypsolebias > Hypsolebias longignatus. The sequence goes on from JARVGV010000673.1 coordinate 10,543,490, forward strand.
ACTTTTATCAGGAAAAAGTTCACATTCCCTTCATGATGGTTGGTTGTTTTTAACTAGATTTTCTTGTCATGACCTTAATTTTCTGGATGCACTATGCCCAGTTTTTATACTACTGGTATTATAATACAGTACTGCAGTAAGATCATTTGAATGGGATCATTTTTAAAAGCCTCAGTTGTTTCATTAAACTGCTATCATCATTATAAGTCAAATTATGTGTCAACAAGCACATTTGTTTGTGGATTTGTGTCAGTAAAAATAGTTTTCTGGTTGTATAGTTGTTACTGCATGTCTACATACCATTCTAGACTGTTTGCTTTTAAAGAACTGTTTACCTGTTAAGAAACATCAAGTGTTGTGTGGCCTTGTTTTCAAGTCCCGCCTGTGTTCAGGCCTGATAGCCTGATAGTTAGGACTTCCCTCTGCGTCCTTGTCTGCCAAATCAGGAGGCCCGGACAGCCAAGTGGGTAGATTCCAGAGAGCCAACAGCCCGAGAGGGCTTTGTCCTTCAGGCTCATTTTGATGCTGGAACAGGACTCGGGCTCCATAAGGAAATTCCTGCACCCTCCGTGCTGAGGCCTGAAGCTGAAAGAATAAAAGAATGAAGGAAAGCCTGAAACTTTTCCACCAGTTACTCCACCCATCCTCTATATGCTAAGGTTTAATGTTGCTTCAAGAGAGTCACTTGTTTTATTGTTTAATCTAATCTGACAAGGAAGTTCCCAAGAATATAAGTGGGGTTTTATATGTCCTGCTTTGGTAGATCATGCATACTATTAAAGTTCTGTTTTGTTTTTTATGCTGAATTGAAACAGAGTTTTGGCATTAATGTGTAACAGCTAACGATAACGTTCTTTAATGAGGTCAAAGGTTTGACACTGTGTAAAAAGCAAACACATAATAATAACCTCGACATGGATTTGCACACAAATCACACAATCAACAGCTACTTGTCTGCTCTTGACGTTCTTATGCGTTTGCCAGCAGCTGAAGCAGGCCGAAGCTGAAGGAACGCACGCGTTTTGTTGTCAGATATCACACAAACGTGTCTCAGGAGCTGAAGTGGAAAAACTTCAGGTCTTAGGCAAACTCCTCTTATCAGATACCGAGGTCAAACAATTCAAGGTATTTAAAAATGTGTTGTACCATAGAAACACACAAAAAAAGTTGCTTAACAGCAGAATGCTCAAAGTAGAGGCAGATGAGTCGAATATTGAGCTTGTAACAAACCTAATTTGTGTTTGTTGTGATTTTTTTTTTTTTAATTTTTTGGAAATAGAACCAACACTTTACTATAGAACTAAGTCTGTCAGTGCTCAGGAAACCCTGCAGTGGAAAGTTATTCTTAAATGTATTATCATGGGTAATCTCCTTAATCCAAATTACTAAAGAGGCCTGCTCTACGACACTGACTCCTACTCAGTATTTCTGCCACAGTTCTTGACTGGATTGTCAGAGCTACTACTGTGTTTTGTTGACAACTCTGTGCTGATGTTGTCACTCGGGGCTTTAACTTGTCCTCATTATCAAAACGCTGCTTTTACTTATTGTTACTGGTGTATAATGTTGCACTGTATTGGAGTTTGAAAGATATGCTCTCTTGATGCAACAATACTTGAAAATGTGTTTACTCCCTGGCCCTGCCAACTCTGTTATCCACTCTGCCTCTGTGATGCCTGCAGCATCACCTTATGACAGAAAAATTTACCATTTTCAGCTTAAAGAAATACTGTAATAAATTTTAAAAAGGCTGTAGGCTCTGCTGTGTGCAGTGGTTCCATCACAGTTTGTTCTTACCTCGTAGCTTTGAGGAGCATCTGCAAACATGACCTCATATGGGAAGAGGCCAAACTGCAGCAGTAGCTGATGTTGACGTCCAAAACTTTTTAAAATATGGGTTTAAACATCCCTTTATCCTGATGTGAATGAAGTAAATGCCTTCTTTTTTTTCAGCTCATGTCCCTTTGCATGTTGTCGTCAACCCATTTGAGCCACTGTTGACTGAAGTTGACAGCTTTAGTTCTTGGCTCTTACGTGACTGTTTCTCTGTGCGTCTCCAACAGTTAATACAGTATTTCAGGTTGTGATGCATTTTTTTTTTCCTCTCTGTGACCTTTTATAAAGAGGATTGTAAGCTCTCTAGGACAAGTTATGTATAATTGGATCATATCTCTAGCAGAGGATAACGTCGGTTCTCATTCGCTCCCTTTTGGTACTTGTAAAAACCCACACGTGCACGGACACCAACAAATGCAGTGGTTATATTTGCTCCAAGCCTCTGGCAGCTGTGACTGAATGTTGTAGTTTCTGATGGTTCTTGTTATCAGATGTACAGTGGGAGTTTCACAGGCTAAGTGGTCTGTTCCTTTGTTTTCCAGAATGGCGGTGGACATCTACGACTCTCAGTACCTTCTCATCCTGGCTCCAACCCTGGTCATCGCCCTCATGTTTCTTTTCTTCTGGCTCTTCATGAAGGAAACCTCTTACGACGAGGTCCTGGCCAGGCAGAAACGTGACCTCAAGCTGCCGCCTGCCAAAACCGACTCGCGTAAGAAGAACGAGAAGAAGAAGAACAAGAAGAAGGAGATCACGAGTGTAGGAAATGGTGGAGGTGGAGGGGAGTCTGAAGAAGACCTATTAGAGTTTGATTTGGTTGATGGTGTCAGCTTGAGTCTGGAGGCAGAGGAGGAACCTGCACTGGAGATCACACCAGAACCTGCTCCTCCAGTACTTGCTGCCAGTGTGCCTGTTTCAGCCTCACCAGAAGCTCCTACTGGTCTGAGGGAGAGAAAGAAAAAGGAGAAGAAGGCTGCCAGAGCTGCTGCCGCTGCCGCATCAGCAGCTGTCTCAGTCCCAGAGGAGTTGGAGATAAATGACTCCAAGCCAGCCAGTCGCAAGACGGAGCCACCTCAAGCTGTAAGCAAACAGTCCAGCCCACTGTCTTCACAGTTTGAGGTTCAGGTTCAAGCTGTTCAGACTCCTGCTCAGGCTCAGACACCTCCCCAAACCTCTGGGAAGAAGGAGAAGAAGAAGAAACAGAAAGCAGAGTCTGGTATGTACACTTAGGACTGGGTGTGTCATTACAGGAAAACATAACTTAAAAAAAAAATCTTATTACCGGTAGGGTAATAAGATTTTTTTTAATTATTTGGTCAGTATTTCAACAGCATCTAGTTTTTGAAAAATATGGAGATAAAACCTTTATCCCTTCACACATTTAAAACAGTTATACCAAAAATTTATGAATAATTTAATACTCTTTAGGCACCAGGCAGGCTGCCTAAAACTCAAGTCTTCTCTGCTGACTTGTCCCATTTCAGTCGAAGTCCAGCAGCAGGAGGTGAAAGCGGCACCAGCACCAGTGAAAAAGGAAACCCCGTCGATGGCTGAAACCAAAGTACTGGACGGTGCAACCCCGATTTCCACCGGTGGCAAAAAGAAGAACTCTGCAAAGAAGCAGAAGACCGAGCCCGGTAATAATAATAATGACAATGATAATCAAGTAATATCAAATTCAAAAACAGATCTCTGCTTCTCAAAGTCTTTCACATTAAGATTAAGATCTCTTTGTTTTTCAGCAAATCCAGTAGAAGAAACCCACATTTTGGCAGATTTGGCAGCTTCTGCCAACCACCAGACAGTCCATAACGATGACGTTCCATCTAAAGGATCTGGCAAGAAACAGAAGAATGAGACTGAAAAAGGTAAGAAGTTAAATTTTTCCTTCATGTCGTCTTGCTCGAGTGGATGAGTTTCCTTCAGCTGATAAACCTTATCACCGATATGTTTACTGGTCTTTGTTCAGATGCTGTGCGAGTCTGAACACATTATGAAAAGTTTGATAGGCTTGTACCGTAGTTAAGAAGTTCCATTCTAAGTGCAAACCTTTTACTTATAATACTTTGAAATTGACTAAGTTTTGTTGTGTGAATTAACAGAGAAGCCAGAGATGAAACTGAAGGAGCTGCTCTCTGGTCTGTCCAGTCTGGCTCTGTCAGAAGCAGAAGCTGTCATTGTGATCTCTCTCCTCCGAGAGAAGAGCCCTAATGCCTTGGATGCCTGGCACAAAGTGAGGGATTATTAAGTTGTAAACTTGAGTTAGGCGTTGTGACAAACGACATGTCACACTATTTGTCACTGGCAGGAGACCTGGTGTTTGTACTTGGACTTTTACTGCCTTTTAAATCTCCCGTCTCTCACTCCCAGTCTGCAGTTAGACCAGATCCAGCTGCCCAGGAACGAGAGAAACGTCTTACAACTCTGCAGGAGGAAGCTTCTATTGCCAAAGACAAAGTGAAACAGCTCAGTCAGGTCTACATTCCACTCTTCTATTTATTGTTTAAAATTTTTCAACTGAGTCATTGCGTTTCTGGTTTAATGTGGGGGTTTTTATTCCAGTGAGATACTTCACATGCCTCCTTGTTTTTTTGCGCTTTAGGAGCTTCAGGTTGAGAAGCAGAAGGCTGGAAGAGTGGAGGCTGTGATGAGAGAGCAGCGTGCAGCCATGGAGAAAGAGCTGGGGGGCATGCAGGCCAAAGCACAAGGCAGCTACCAGGAGCTGCAGACCATGCAAATAAAGGTGACGGTCCTAACGGGACCTAACCAAATAGCTTTTTTCGTGAATAATTTTGTAGAGCAGAAACGTGAAACAGGCTGTGTGTGTGCAGTTCCAGCAGGTGAGGGAGCAGCTGGAAAGCCAGATCACTCGGCTGCAGCAGGAGAACGGTATCTTGAGAGATGCAGTCAGCTCAGCCACCAACCAGATGGAGAGCAAGTCAGTGCTGCATCACTCTGCCAAACTCTCAAATGTTAACATCCAGAGCAACCTAGTTCATGTCAAAATGTATCTTTTTAGTACAATATTACCTTTTGTAGCAGATGTTCTTTTGAATACCTTCATGTGTTTCTGTTTAAATGCACCAAAGTATTTATAACGTGCTTCTTTGACATAATGCCTCATCGTTCATTTTCATATGTTTCTGGCAGGAATTCAGCAGAGCTGAACAAGCTGCGTTCTGAATATGCCGGTCTGATGAAAGAACTGGCAGACAACAGCAGCAAGCTGCAGCAGGAGGAGCATCAGAGGAAGTCACTGGAGGTCGGCTACAAGCAGAACGTGTCCCAGCTGGAGGTACGCTGATCCAGATGCACAGTGTGTGCATTTAGCTCGTGCTTTGCTATCAGCTGAGAGAAAAATGAGCAGAGTTTCATAGACTTGGGTGTGCCACGTAGCTTCAAATCTGGTCTGTGGGTGGGGCAGTGTTACTGGGGAAAAGAAGGGGGGAAGCTGTGGTAAAAGACCCAGGGAGGACTGTGGGAAACACAACCTGACATGGGGGAGGGTTTGTTGTCTTAGGAAGCTGGGATGTTTGAAGCGTTATGCTGCGTATAAACAGCACTTTTCCTGCTTTACTCTCAGCCCTTCCTGTCTTTTATAAAATACAAGGTGGACATTTCTGCTCTTGGCTCGACAAAGACTTGTCTCTGCAGGAAACATCAGAGCAACATCAAGAGTTTAGTTGCTAAGTCTGTTAATGAAACCATCTTCAAGGCATTACATAATCTATTATTAGAAAGGTTGAAAATAAAAATTACAAAATTTTAACAACTGCCTATTTAAGCCACCTACTTACTGCAAGTCATATTAGTTTGTGTAACTTGTAGAAGAGTCATGTTTTTTATTTATTTTTTAATCTCTAGGCCCAACTACAAGATGCAAAGCGACGCTGGGATGAACTGCAAAACTTCCTCCACACAGTCAATTCTGAAAGAGAAAAACTTCAGGCCTCAAAGCAGGGTGAGTAACTGCAGCGACACCGAAGAGCTTTCGCTGTTTGAAGTCAGTTCAGTGAACGAGGATTTCTTCTCGCAGAGCTTCACAGCCAGATGCTGACAGTGGAGGCAGAAATGAACAACAAGAAAAAGGAAATCCAGACGTTGCACAGCAGCCTGACTGAAGCGAGGGTCTCCAAGGAGCGGCTGGAGCAGAGAGTGATGGAGCTGATGGAGATTTCTCAGCACAGTATGCAGGACGACAGTCTGCAGACCCAGGTTCAGGTGAGGCACTGCAGGGCCTCATGTAGCCTAAAGCAGTGGTCCCCAACCACCGGGCCACGGACCAATACTGGGCCGTGGGTCATTTTGTACCGGGCCGCACAGGGGAAGAAAAAAAAAAAAAAACTTTTTATTTTGAAAAATCACCG
>JARVGV010000673.1:10572696-10586283 GCA_031762435.1 Hypsolebias longignatus
AAACAACAACTGCGCACTTAGAACGCCGTTTTAATGTGTTTCCAAGCAGTTAGCTAACAAAATACCCTTAAAAAAAAAAAAACGATAAAAATATAAAATGCTGCATAAAAAAAGCAACGTAAGGTGTGATGACGTCACTGGGGGCGGCGCCGTAAGTACGGAACGCAGTAAGTCGGTGACCACCTGTATTTTACATAGCTTTATAATGTAGCTGTTTATTGTTTCGTTTTGAATATGCTTTTTATGATTGTCTAATGTTGTACTGATAAATATCTCCTGGAGAGTAAACATAACTTATATCTTGGCTACAAGTATTCAATCAAGCTGTGAAGCAGACAGTCTGATTTCATTCAGCCGCACTCAGTCTGCTCCTCCTCCAAGACGGGCAGACTGAACGTGGCTGACCGAAATCAGACTGTCTGCTTCGGACTGAACGAGAGGAACACACCGCTGACGCCACGGAGCTCGAACATCCATCGTAAATCTAACGTTGCCGCGGTGCCTGGCTAAACAATCCTCGTGCGCTTTAATGTGCTTTTTCAAATGTTTATTAAGTTTGATGTCGGTCGCGACCGAGCTTCCCCCTCTCGGTACAGCGGCTCTGCAGACATCGCACCTTGCTGTCTTGCAGTGTTTAGTGTAAAGTACTTGCACACAGCGGACATGTTACAATGAAAAGCTAGTTAGCTGTTAGCAACAGTGCTGCTCACTCAGTCCTCACGTTGTAGCTGGCTGTGAACTATGAACTGGATTTCCTGAATGTGAGGCAGGTCTTGTTACTCTGGGTTCATGAGACACGCCTCCGTTCAGGAAATCCATTCTATAGCTTGAAGCCAACGTGCAGAGCAGCCGACAGGGAATCACATGTGGAGACGTTTCATCAGACACAGACATGCATCATGGATAAGAAATCTCTGCAGGTTGGATCGGAAAAATCCAATATGTAAATTATGCTGGTATCGGAGGCCAATACAGGATCGGCCCCATCCCTAAAAAAAAAAAAAAAAAAGTATTTTTATTTAAGGCTAAATAAACCTTACACTTTTCAGTTAATGTGAGCCTCATCTGTGCTGCTCTTAAATATGACCAAGTGATAACATGAACTTGTGCTTTGCATTCAGCCTTATATGTGTCTTTGAGTAACACTGAAAACACACAGCGGAGGAGAAAACTACTTGAAGGAAATGTAAAGAAAGGAAAGAAAAAGAGGAAATGAAAGTAGGAAATACATTTTTTCAGCTTTAGTCTGTTGCAATGCTTGAAGCTAAATTGATGAATAAAACACAGCTCTGTTTTCCAAAAAAGTCCAATTGTGTAAGATGTTAATAAAAACAAAATGCATTATTTTGTCATTTTGCAAACGTTACAGAATCAGCATATCAAAATGAGAATATTAACATGAAAAGGAACAAATAAGACATTTTTTTAATATGACGGCCAAACTGTGAGACGAATAAAACTGAGACAGGAACACCAAGTTCTCGTGCCGCCTCTTTGCAGCTAGTCAGGGAAGAAAAACCGTGCTTGCAAAAAGTTGTTCTAACATTTCAGGGTTAAACTTGAATGTCTTCAGGGAATTAAAGAAGCTTGTGACAGTAAACATGTACCGTATGGTGATGCTGATGAATTTCTGCATTTTGTTTTTGCAGATTGGACGCTCCACTGAGAGTCCCATAGACTTTGTGGTCACTGACACAATAGCAGGAGGCCAGGAGGGAGAGGAGACCCTGATCACACAGAGCACCATCTCCCGCTTTGCCTGCCGAGTTGTCTGTGAACGTGACCCGCCCTACACTGCACGCATCTATGCAGCTGGATTTGACTCCTCCAAAAACATCTTCCTGGGGGTAATTACTAGTTGGTGTAGCGTTGTGGTTTTACAGTATCTCTGTAGATTACAAGTCTAGTTCTTCACACGGTGTCAAGTATAGTGCAGAAATCTCAGTTCATCGTTTTGTTTCTGTGTTGGCTGCAGGAAAAAGCTGCAAAGTGGAAAAACCCAGATGGTCACATGGACGGCCTAACAACCAACGGGGTGCTGGTCATGCACCCTAAAGGGGGCTTTACGGAAGAGTCCAAGCCAGGCGTTTGGAGAGAGATCTCTGTTTGTGGAGACGTGTATACGCTGAGGGAGACCCGCTCGGCACAGACTCCTGGAAAACTGGTGTGTAGTTTCAAACGTGCACAATATGTTGACAGTAAAGGAACTGCACTGAATCCTCAGTGTTATAACGTGTGTATTTCTGCCCATTGCAGGTGGAGAATGAGAGTAACATACTGCAGGATGGCTCCCTGGTGGATTTGTGTGGCGCCACGTTGCTGTGGCGTACCGCTGAGGGTCTCTTTCACACCCCCACCCAGAAACACCTGGAGGCTCTGAGGCAGGAGATCAACGCTGCGCGGCCCCAGTGCCCTGTAGGTCTTAATACCCTCGCATTCCCCAGCATGCAACGCAGTCGAGTCCTTTCGTCTCTGGAGGACAAGCAACCTTGGGTTTACTTGGCATGCGGCCACGTGCACGGCTACCACAACTGGGGCCACCGCACAGAGCAAGGGCCCAACAACCAGCGTGAGTGTCCCATGTGCCGAGTAGTGGGTCCCTACGTCCCGCTGTGGCTGGGCTGCGAGCCAGCGTTCTACGTGGATACCGGTGCGCCCACGCACGCCTTTGTGCCGTGCGGACACGTGTGCTCGGAGAAGTCGGTCAAGTACTGGTCGGAAATCCCTCTTCCCCACGGCACCCACGCCTTCCACACCGCCTGCCCCTTCTGCGCCACTCAGCTCAGCCTCACTCAGGGCTGGTTGAAGCTCATCTTTCAGGGCCCAGTGGACTGAGCCCATTTCTGCTTCAGCAGGGAACAGGAACGTGCTGGGAAACGCTTCCGATTCTTTTTTTCTGCTTCCTTTTCGTGTAAGCCCACCTCGGAATGAAATCAAGTCTTCATTTACTGTGAATACTTCACAACATTTCAAATTGTTCGGGAGCAGTTTTGGCGGTTCTGATGGCCACTGTGACAAACAGTGAGGAGGAGCACGCTGAACCACAAATGTCTGACTCCTTCAGCATGAAATACTGCTTCAGCTGTCCTGTGGGTTTCCATCAGCTTACTGTAAAACAGGTTGTTGAAGCAACGGGCTGAATTCGATTCAAGCTAACAAGGTAAATCAGGTTTTGTTTATACACAATTCAGGTCCTGATGGGCTTGGAACAAAGTTTCCCCAGAGCCAGACAGCTGGACTGTTGGCTGGGAGAAGAGCCAGGAGAAACTTGGGGTTTAATGCTCCCCATCTGCTCCTCATGGCTGTCAACTATGAAAGGCATCCGAATCATCCAACTCACTAAAAGTGGCTTCCATTCACCAAACTTCAAGGAGACAAACCTTTTGTGTACAGAGACAAAATCCAGTGCCTCAAGTCCCAACAAACGGGGAATATTTTTACTAAATTTTCAAAGAAATATATATATTTTGTTGAAGGCAAAGACAGTTTTACATACAGAACATAAAACGACAGCCCACATTGATTCGAACACACGTGGTATTTTACTACACTGAGTCCCTTGTAATGTTTTTTCTAATGCAAATGTTAATATATATTTTTCTCCTTCATTTCTAACATGTGAGAGTGAGTGCAGGTGTGATTATATGCGAGGAGGGGTTGGTTGCATCATTTCACTCAAAACCCCTTTTATGATCTTGTCCCACCACCTCAAATATGCTGACACAGTCAATCCAGGAATGACAACAAGGTCACAGGGTTTCACTATGAATGTATGGGAACACAGCGACTTCTCACTGGTGCTGCTATAATTATATGACCCGCTTTCCTAGTTTAGCTGAGGCTCGCTTGCAGTTTAAGACAACATCGGTGGGCTTAGAAAAACACCTGCTTGCTATGGCGCTCATCCTGCGCCGTTTGTTAGCTTTATCCCAGCCTGGGTCCGATCCAGCGACGCGTTCACCGTCGAACCTGGGCACGTTCTCAGCAGCATCCAGAGATTATACCAAATGTAAGATGTTTTCCCCGCATGCAAGAGGCAACGGCCAATCCAAAGTGTTTCTGTGAACAATCGTAACCACAAACTGCTGCTATGACGGAATGTTGACAGCCTGGGATTACAGTAGAGGCTCAGCGCGAACAATATAATCGCGCCGCATGCCAAGTTTTGTCTATTCCTATTGTGCGGGTGTGTCAGATTGTCCCGAACGAGGTGGTGGATGAATTGAAATCTGGGACGAATCTCTGCATTCTTGTGTGCCCATGTGTAGAACGTAGTCGGTTTCTCGAAAACAATAGAGAGCATTAAAATAATGAGACGTTGACAGCATACAAGTTTACCTCCGGGCCGCATTAAAATGAATACAACTCATTCAGGTGTTGTAAAGGAGGCAAAATCCACCATGATTGAAGACTCATACTAAAAAAACTAAACAACAAAAAAAGAATTTAGGGGTATTTTTTAATTGTTTTTGCCAACAAACATTTGTAACTTTCTTTTGAATGTCAGCATTACTTTTCTAACACAACATCAAGGAATTTGCTCAACTTTTGCAGGTTTTCTGGAACTGCCGTGCAGTGGGGGGGTCACACACTACGCCTCTCATACGTGTACGGTAGCATTCCCCCTTCTCACACTTGAAGCTCGAGCACTGTGCCCACTGCTTGTTCTGTAACAGCTGCCTCAAGCATTCCTCCTCGGTAAACATGGGTGGGGCTCGCAGTTCACCCAAGGGCTTGTTCTAAGAATTTAGTCTTCTGCAGGATCTCTGTACACAAAGCCATAGCCACACTGATGCTCCTGATGCCCACTTTGCAGAGAATAAAATATTTTTTTTGAAAACGTGCTGCTCTGAGTTGGATTTCCTACTTGTGCCAAAGGACTCTAGGGCATTATTTGATGCACTGATTTACAAGTGTGTGCATTTGAAGCGGATTTGTTGGTTTTTATTCAGCTCTCGTCTTTGAACTTCAGCCGTCTGCGCCGTGCTCAGTCAGCCAACACAGCAGTAATGTTTAATCATCGTTACATATGTGTTTCATCATGCCTGTGTGAGCATTTACCTACTATCTCAGCTCCCAGTGCAGCTCTGAATTTTGATGGCTCCATCAGAATGTTTGTTTAAGATAAGGCAGACTATGTTCTTGAAGTTTTCTGTTTAATATTATCAGCTTTATCTTTATTTTCGATGTGTTTTGGTTATTCCTGCTCGGTTCTGTACATCTAGTGGGCACTTTCCCTCAGTGGCCACACGGGGGCACTGTTTCCTCATTAATAGGGGTGTCTCCCCCCATCCAAACGAAGCTAAAGCCAAGAAATTAAAAGTTTTATTTTATTACACAAATACATGAAAAACAATAAATAAAATAAATAGAATTATATGATGTCTGTAGATGAGAGAAAATCCTCTAAATGTGTGAACAGACGACTAAAAAGCTGTTTATATATTAAGATTTTACTCGTGCATCTTTGACATTCTTTATGTCTTTGCAGTCAAATTAATTATAAAACATGCTTTTATTGCCCATCTAACTGTTGGCTCGATGCCAGATAAATGCCTGATGTTTGCAGTTTCTAGCTTTCATATTTTTTCCACGCGTTCTAAAAACAAACATGCTGACGACAGCGTTCAGAGTCACTCACACGCGACTTCGTCGCCACAAAAAGGGCTCATGAAAGTGATTTAAATACGTGTCAGGCTAGGCGGTGGGAGAGGACTGAAGCCGCATGATGTTTCCTGATTAACATTTCTGCAGCTGATGGGAAATGGGTTCATACGTCTGCACAGCTGCCTGTTTTTCTGAATGACAGAAGAGACAGCGAAGGTGACAGCATGCTAATTTTGGGATCACTGGGTGACTCCCCTGCTTTAAGCAGGCCAGGGTTATGCAAATAAAGTGGAATGATACTGTTTCTCAAACCACATTTCTGGAGGAAAACGCTTGTGTGGAGCACCGTTTATACATTTCCGCACTTAATATTGAAAATTAATCAGATATAATTCATGTTTTCCTCTCAGCAGCACTATTCACATTATACCAAATGATTGGACAGATAGCGACGTGACAAGCAAAACTATTATGAGTTCTGCTTTTCTTCTAAAAAATATTGTCCTTGAGAAAGACCCTGAACATTTGGCCTGTTTTATTACAGTAAAAAAAAGTATTGCTGCGTATAAATTAATATACAGACCAAACAGTTATATAAAGGAGTAAAAAAAAAAAAAAAATTGTAAAGCTGGGAAACATAATCCGGAGTTGCTGCTTTAGATTGACAGAAGCATCACCATCAACCTTCTAATTAGTTCATTTCCCCCTAAACCTCGTTCCAGATTTAAAAGAAGATGTTAAATTATTTTGACATTTGAAATCAAACTTGAAGGGTAACACATGGAGCACCCTTTTTCAAGGAGTTGTGCTGTTAACAGGAAGAAACCTTCAACTTGATGGCAACCAGCAAAAGGTACGTTCAACCAGCTGTGTTCTAACGATTGGGTTTATTTTGTGGATTTTCTATCAGAAAGCCTAACATAAAAAATAGCAGCAGGTTGCAATGTAAACGTTGTTTTACAGTGAGGAAATTCCCTAAAACAGATTATTTTTCTCTTCCTATAAAACGAAGTAGCTTTTGAGCAGATTAAATTTTAAATGGTCAACTAAAAGGATGCTGGTCCATTTCCAACTGTTATGATCTGTGTTGAAAAAAGCCATTTTTATCGTATTGCACTCGTTTGGCTTCAGTTTGAGTAAATCACCTAAACTTAAACCATCTTTTTCTTTCTTCCTGTAGAACATGAAAACTCAAAACGCCGTGTAATTTGAAGAGGACTGTGTCGATACGAGGCCTGATTACCATTCCACGTGGCGCCCGATGACGCTTCAGCGTTCCCAATGAATAGCAAATGAGTTGTCAAAGTAAAACGAGGAGCTCATACGATGCTTTCATTAGGACGGGACGTGACGAGAGGTTTGGAGGATGAAGCATTAAATTCAGACATGAAAACGAGCACCTCGTGCCTTTTCCCCCACCTCTGCTAGAAGCGTCCTGGCTACTCATCCAAACAAGAGGCCAAATGACTTTAATTAAGGAGTAATTGCAGAGTCTTGTGTTAATTAAATCTTTATCAGTTAAAATAAGTGGATTGCTCCCACAAGGAAACCATAGAGACGTGCTGCATGGCGCCCCTCCTCTCTCTTCCAGCCTCACCCAACTGCTTTTCTTCCAGCATCTCACTGAAATGACTGGAATTAGCATGATGTGAGAAAAGACGGGGGGGGGGGGGGGTGTTTAACCAAGTTTGTCTCCAGCTGTGTCTTGAAAACACCGTAACAAACATGATGTGAGGGAGTGTCCTTTGCTGGAAAATGAGATACACGATTTATCTGAGGTTCCTGGTGTTTGACAAAATTGAATCCTCTCATTTTAATTGCCGTCGACTAGGTGTGCTGCTCCGGGCCATGGAGACGTGAGCGCTGTGTGCCGTCCCTTGTTCTCCGCAGACTATTATGTTTCATTGTGCAAGCTGCCGATTATGATTTGCCGTATCCTTGTCATCTATCTTATTTAGGATCATTTAGGTAGCCACATGTTACAAAGGAGCAGCAGTCAGCCCTGTTATTATGTGTTTGAATCCCCCGCTTCTTGTAATGAGAACACGATCACAGAGGAGAATTAATCTGTCTGAAGGCTCATTCACTGATTCAAGGCCTCGCTGCATGCACATTTAACATCACAATAATACAAAGGAGAATTTATTTAACGCGTGCACATCGCACAATTGCTCAAAACATGTACAATTGTAGATGAAAAAAACGGAAGTGTAGAAATGTAACTCATTGAAAACACAGCAAAGAGGCTGGAAAATATATATATTTTTAAAAGTCAAAGTAAAACCAACTGACTTCATTGTTGTTCATTTCATGCGAGACAAAATCTGCAAATGCAGTTCAGTCCTACAGGGTGTCGCCAATAAATTATTTTATCTGCTCTATTTAATAAAACTTGACAGATTTTTATCTAATCAAATCTAACTGTGCAACATACTGCACATTTAAAGTAACAAACTTATTGATAATTGGAAATTCGGCAGCAGACAGAGCTGCTTTAATCCTCAACATCGTTTTATTTTTTACTCCAAGTCGTTCCTCCCTTTGGAAATTCTCTCATTTCTCATATCCTTTTGATGGATGGGAGTTTTTGCAGCCGATAAAAAGTCAGCCAAAAGTGCATGCATTTATTTTTATTTTTGGTTATGAATGCAGCAGAGTTTCAACAATTCAATGTGCATATTATTATGTACATTGTGGCTTGTGGACTTTGCGTGCAGATTTTTATTTATTTTTTTAATCAGAAATTGTTTATGGGGCGACAAATGGGCGTCATGTGGCTCCGCAACAGATTCAAAAGGGCTTAACTGGATTACACCTCATTTCAAGGATGCTTAAGGTAAGATTAAAACAGATATGTGGTGAGTGAGGCGAAATACAGAAGTCAAACACATGGGAATTTTCACTGTTTTCTCATGAGCCACTTGCTCATGCATCGCCATGCTGACTCTGTTCCAAAGGCTGTGAATTCTAAAACATTTGCAACACGAATATGAGACAATGTGTCCGCGGTTAATGTGGAAGCATCTCCACAAAGGAGACACGTGAACAGTTTTGCTCCATTGGACCATCACAATTCAACATTAATGCCCTTTTTTCTTATCTTACGCAACAAATCCCCAGAGCTGGAACATTAGAAATCTCTTAATCACACACGCTGCCGTGCAAACACTCACATTATCACACCTCACACACAATCTGAACAGATAATGAATTTAATACAGCTGCTATTACAGCCAACTAATGGTAATAGTGTGGAGCCATATGGAATGAGGGTTATTTTCTCCACTTTGGACAAGATGTCAATTTAAAAAAAAAAAAAAAAGGCCTTGTGGACACAGGGGGAGGATGTGATTAATCCAGTGGACTCTAATGACTCCGGTGTGCCTTGAATAGGAGCCACAGGCCTCTGTGCTCTGTTTTATCTTTCCTATCAGGGTTCCACTCTATATTGACGCTCTACTGAGCATTTATGTGCACGCCGTACAGTTCTCTACGCAGTGTGGGGGAATGAAAATAGGAGTTTAAGAGAGGAGACTTTATGACGTGCCCGATTAACCCCCCCTCCCCTGCATCCACCTCCTCCCCACAAAAATTCACTCCCATCTCCTCCCGACATCCCTCAGCCATCGCAGCAGCCCGGAGGATAACCGAGCTCGGATTAGCAGTGACATCACACCGAAGAGAAGGCTGAGCACCCCCCCCCCACCCGTGCGAGGAAGGGTGAGTGCTCTTGGTTTGTGCGTGTCGCGCGGGTGTGAGCGTTACGTGTGTGTTCAGCGCTGATTAGACGGTGAGGGTGGTGGCGAGAGGAAGACGAGGATTAGAGAGCCATCGGAGAGATGGTTAGGTGCTGACACCACTCCACCTCACCAAGGGCTCCATATTCTGAGGGATCAGACTCATTTGTGACGGGCCTGGATGATTATCAGCTCTATGGGGCCATTGCTTTAGTGCTGTCACCCCTTGACCTGTGAAATGTGGACACTTGTGAGACATTTATGAGTTCAGGCATCTTGTTTCAGGTATATTTGATATAAATGAGTCTTGCAGCTGGTAGTAAAACTATTTTTAATGAAGTAAAGAAGAGTGCTGCATTGTCTAATGTGAGCTTTATTTAACTATAGGTAATACTGGTTGTATTTGGTTTGGATTTTGAAAGATGTCAACACTTAAATCACTCGGCGTCAAACTTCAAGAAGACCAGACATCATTTGGATTCTGAAAATGTAAAGCAAAACGTTAAAAGTGCCACTGGTTTGTAGAAATGACAGTTATTTCCTTAAGCAGACAGCCACAATAAATAGAACAGCTCGAAAAATTGTTCATTTTTTACATTTTGTACATGTGATGTATACAAATGAAATTAAATAAGTTTTGTGTTCAGATGTTATGTGTACATGAAAATGCAGTTTTGCGCAATTTCAGAACAGAAATATATTTCAGAAGACCAGGTGAAATTTTCAAGATGTATTTAAAAAGTTTAAGAACTAAATTAACTTTACAGACATGACAGGGGAAAATAAAATCTGTTTACTATGGTTTAAAGAATAAATTGATATATAAATTAGCATAGGATATTGTGCAAAATTTATATTAAACCCTCACTATAAACTGTAAGCCTAAAATATATAGACAAAACTAGGCAAAAAAAAAAAAGTTTGGTGATATCAATGCTACTGAATAGTAATCTTGTTTATTTTATTATTATTCATATATGTTTGGAGAGAAAAAGTTTTCTTAAATGATAATTAAAACGGACACATTTTCAAAAAAATTGTTTTAAAGCAACCTGCAGTTCGATAATTTAGTATGCAATTTTATTCACTGCTTATTGAATGATCATAAATACTGTATAACCAGAAAGACAATTATTTATTTTCACCACGAAGAGAAAAACACGTTACTGCAAACAAATAAACACCAAAAAACAATTTATGTCTGAGTTATTTCCAGCTGAAGTTCAATGTACATCCTTTTTTTTATGTGCAAGTAAAAATATAATAACAACGATAATAAAATAAATATAAAAATAAATGAACCTGAAACACTTGGTAGGAAATACGTTAAAGCAGAAATACTTTTCTTATTATTATAAATAATAATAGACAATTTCCTGCGTTACCCAAATGTCATTTGTTGTTTTATGTGTGTTCTATTGTTCTTTGTTCTGTATGTTCAACAGTTCAATAAAAATAAAAAAAATTAAAAAAATGTCGCGCTTCCGTTCGGTAATATCGCGAGATTTACTCCTCAGCGCGAATTAGACTACTTCCGGGCCAAAAAAAAAAAAAAAAAAACAGCACGAACTTCAAATCTCCAGCTCACAAAAGTAAAGCTGCAAACTTCTCACTTTGTGTAATTTTACCTTCGCATCAGCTCTGCGACTGAGATGATCAGAGAATTAATCGCTCACAGTTTTCTAGAGTTACGTCCTCAGCGGTAGATGCTAACTTTAGCTCGCTAGTTGAGCGACAGTGTACCGGAATCTTTTTTTTTTTTTTTTTCAACCAGATACAAAAATGCCTTTGGAGCTCAAAGGAAGATGGATGCTGACTGGAACTGTCGTTGCCTGCGTTACGGCGGTGTACGTGCCCTGCGTGCAGAGGACTGTCCCCGGCGGAGATTCAGGTAAGTGCTAACAGGCTAACTTGTGCTCGACTGGTCACGTGACTATTGTGTTGTTGGACAGCCAGTCATATGGTACCTTGGGTGCGCGCGTGCGGAGCAGCTATAGGAGTTGTCCGTGGTGCTGCAGGCAAAGGTACATTTATTTAATCAGGGGAGAGTGATAAATTAATTTTGCCAATAGCAGTGAATTCTAGTAAACAATCTGCCATTTATAAGATCTACAGTAAATTTCAAAATTAATGTTTCTGCATGAGGAAGTTTAAAAAGACTTAAACACATATGCACATACACATACTGTGATAAGTGGCCACGCTATTCTACTCTGTACAGTCAAATACCGGTATATGTATTGTCTGAAGTAATATGTTGTCCCTGAGCAGAATTTAGAGGGCGTCAAACCCAATTCCCTGTCACAGACGGTTCCCATGAGGAAATTTTGGGAATAAAAGTAGGTAGAGGCAGGAAAAATGTGGCAAAAAACAAGCTTTAAAGCTGCTGAGAATAGATAATAATCAATAATTAGTAAGTCTGAATCAGTTTAACCATGATTACTTTGTAATGTGTATTCTGTTGTAGCTGTTTAAGAACAGATGCATGATGGGAAATCAAAGTGGACTGCATGATGCAAGAGGAGGGTCTTGATCAGCTGATAAGCTAAGCAGCATCTAAACTTTAGTTCCTCATTCTGCCTTTTGTGAGTTACACTGGATTAAGTAAACCGTGATCAGGAAGTGGTCTCCTCTCCAGCTACAAGTACTTGGGTGTGCACCTGAACGACAACCTCAGCTGGAGAAACAACACCACCAGCCTGATCAAGAAGCTCATCAGAGATTCTGCATCCTCAGACTGCTAAAGCAAGCTGGTCTGGGAAGCTCAGTCCTCACCTCCTTCTACTGTACAGGTGTTTAGTAGAGAGCATCCTGTGCTCCAGCATCAACGTGTGGCATGGAGGCTGCCCCACTCCCCTCAGGAAGGATGTTAAGGAGCATTAAGTGTAGAACCACTAGACTGAGGAACAGCTGAGGCTGTTCACTCATGAATCTCTAACCAGAATAATCACTGTGATAAATCACATCATGTTGCTGCTGATTATTTCATGCTGCTGTATTCATTCATATTCATCTGCTCACAGACTCATGTTTGTGCTGCTGCTCGACATATTGTTTTTTTTAATGCTACTAGTGCTTGGTGTCTAAAAACGCTAAGTCTGGTCCTCTGGACATTCAAAAAAACAAAACAAACAAAACAAAAGTGCTTAGTGTACTTTTATTAAAGTTTTTCTTAGTTCATATTTTAGATCTTATTACTGTATTTATTTTACATTTTAATACTTTTGGGATCCTGTGTCACATTTTGTTCCACCACATGTACTACAGTACATGTGGTGGAACATGTACTACAGTAAATGTGGTGCGAATGACAAATAAAGAACCTTGAATCCTTTGAATCCATCAAAAAATAGTCAGAAAATTCCAGTTTTTTAGAACTTCCTGTCCCTGTTCAGGCAAAGATGTACCTTACATTTTTTATAGTACCCACAGCTTGAAACCCCTTTTTTGAGTTTTGAAGGCATGTAGATGAGATTTCCCCTTGAATGGTACCATCATTTCATTAGCAGCATGACATTCTTCAGGGAGAATGCAGAGAAACTGTTCTGGTAGCTTTTGCAACCATGGTCTGAGCTTCCACAGTTTGCCTTTTTTTTTTTTTTTTTTTGCATCATCAAATGCACTGATTGTCCTGAAAGTGAATTAGGGTCAGCAATGTAAGAAAACGATTTCTAAACAGGGCAGCATGGTGGCGCAACTGGTAGAGTTGCTGCCTCTCAGCGAGAAGGTTGACAGTTTGAATCCCGGCTGGTGGGCACTTCTGGGTGTAGTTTGCATGTTCTCTCCTTGAATGCGTGGGTTTTCTCCGGGTACTCCGGTTTCCTCCCACAGATCAAAAAACATGCATGTTAGACTGATTGGTAACTCTAAATTGTCCCTAGGTGTGAGTGACAGAGTGAATGGTTGTTTGTCTTGTGTCTCCCTGTGTTGGACTAGAGAAGTGCCCAGGGTGTACCCCAACTCTCACACAGTGCCACAGTGGGCACCAGCGACCCCCGCAACACAAAAAGGAAGAAGCGGGTAAAGATGATGGATGGATGGACCTCTAGACATCACAAACTGCAGGAAGCTTTGTTTCTATCTCCCAACAGACTCCCACGCAGGGCATCTATACGAGCCCCGTATGCAAATACATGCCTAGAACCTGCTCTAATAGAATAGAAAAATAATACAGATTATTGAAATGGTCATATTAAACTACAGTATATATAAATATATACAGTACTGTATATATATACAAATA
>JARVGV010000673.1:10628068-10638091 GCA_031762435.1 Hypsolebias longignatus
TCCTCAGGGTCCGGTCACCTCTTCTCGTTGTGCAGCGTTTTCTGCCACACTTTTCCCACAGACTTCCCACTGAGGTGTCTTGATGCAGCACTCTGGGAACAGACTACTGGTTCAGCAGTTTCTTTCTGTGTCTTACCTCTTGCTTGAGGGTGTCAGTGATGTCCTTCTGGACAGCAGTCAGGTCGGCAGTCTTACCCATGACTGTGGTTTTGAGTATTGAACCAGGCTGGGAGATTTTAAAAGCCTCAAGAATCTTTTGCAGGTGTTAAGAGTTACTTCGTTGATTCAAATGGTTAATAGCTCGTTTAGAGAACCTTTTCATGATATGTTAATTTTTTGAGACAGGCATTTTGTGTTTTCAGGAGCTGTATGCCATAATCATCAGTATTAAAACAATTAAAGACTTGAAATATATGAAAGTTTCATTTTTATCATTACAATATGGAAAATAATGACCTTTATCACAATATGCTAATTTTTTTAGAAGGACCTTTACACTCACCAGCCTCTTTAGTAGGTTCACAATTCAATTCATTTTAATATAGCTCCAAGTCACAACAAAGTTGTCTTCAGGCACTGAACAGAAACATTCACATATATAAAAAGACAATTAGTAAACTGTCTAAGGAAGCTGCAGACAAGTTGAATCTTCACTTCATCACACTCTCCTATCCTGAGCAAGCACAGTGGCAACAGTGGAAAGAAAAAAAACTTTTTTAACAGGAAGAAACCTCCAGCAGAACCAGGCTCAGGACAAGCGACCATCTGCTTTGACCGCCTGGTTTGAGAGGACAGGGAGGAGAAACGAACAGAATGGCAGGTCCACATTGACTATCTATAGGAGGAAAGAAAAAACATGTAAAGATGGATGCAAACAGATAGAATAGAGCAAGTAAAGGCAGCTTTCGTTCAACCTTTATTTATACAGGTTAATCCCATTGAGCCTCGAGGACTCATTTACAAGAAATACCTGTTTTTTTTTTTTTTTAACAGAGGGTGACGACAACAGTGAACAACAATAGACAATCATAAAGGATGTATGCAATTTGAGAATAACAGGGGAAAATAAAATAATAATTAAAAGACATTAGGTTGTAAGACGATGTGGAAAACTAAAAAGCATGTCTGCATTGGTTTTTCCTATGAACTTGACAGATGTTTAAAGCCACTTAGAGAAGTCAAGGTCGAGAACTTCAGATCTTTTAAGTGAAGCATAGTGAAGAAATGTGGCCAGTTTGTCCTCCAGCAGTCTAAGCCTATAGCAGCGTATCTAATGAGTTGCTCAGGAAACTAAGCCAACCCTAACTATAGGATTTATCAAAAAGGAGAGTCTTAAGTCCAGTCTTAAAACTGGACAATGTGTCAGCCTCATAGACAGAAACTGGAAGTTGGTTCCACAAGAGAGGAGCCTGAGAACTGAAAGATCTTCCTCTCATTCTGCTTTAAGAAACTCAAGTAACCACAAATAAACCTGCAGTCTGAGAGTGAAGTGCTGTGTTTGAAAGAAATATACACGTGCTGGTCATAAAACTAGAATATCAGAAAAAAGTTGATTTCAGTAATTCCATTCAAAAAGTGACACTTGTATATTACTGTATTTTCATTCATTACACACAGACTGATATACAGTATTTCAAATGTTTATTTCTTTTAATGTTGATTATAACTGACAACTAATGAAAACCACAAATTCAGTATCTCAGAAAATTAGAATACAGGTGGTCACCGACTTACGGCGCCATCGACTTACAGCATTTCGTACTTACGGCGCCGCCCCCAGTGATGTCATCACACATGACATTGTCTTTTTTATGCAGCATTTTATGTTTTTTTTTCTTCCTTTTTTTAGGGTATTTTGTTAGCTAACTGCTTGGAAACACATTAAAACGGCGTTCTAATTGCGCTGTTGTTGTTTTACATTGAAAAAAACGTGTTTAAAAAGACGTTACTGCTGCCATGTGCTTTCAGTTTCGAGTTACCACTGAAAATCCGGAGTTACGAACGCCACGTGGCCGGCGCTCCGACTTATCGCAAATCGAGTTACGAACGCGCCGTAGGAACGGAACCCGTTCGTAACTTGGGGACTGCCTGTATAGGCCTGTCGCAATAAACAAATCTATGAATCGCATGGTCAATGAAAACTATTGACCTCATTTTCATTTATCAGCTTTATCATTTCTTCGTCTCTTTCTACTGAAGACACTGGATGACAAAAAGCTCAATTCGGTGCTCTTCACTGAGCCCCACCCACCCACCCTTTCTCTTTAAAATCTGTTTTAACCATCCAAAATTGTCTTTTTGGAGCGTTGAAAGCAGCTAAGCTACGAGCTAACAGGCTAATCTCGAGGAAAAACCTCTGTTGAAGCTCCAAACTTCACGGTTGAAACCTGTGCCATCGGGTAAAAAGTTGTTTTCTCTGCAAAAAGAAGCTGAGAACTTGTTTACTAATTTTTTATATTAAAAGCTTTGTGTGAAAAATGCTATGCTAAACTGCTCAAACCACACCAAGCACCCGCCATTTTGTGAACCGAAAAACAGGAGCGAGAGACAGCCCATGTCACGTCAAGGAGCCTCTCTCGTTTTTCTTAGACACGCTGCTCGCTCCCTCACTATCCATCCTTCAGTTCAACCTGTAGTATACTGCCATCTGGTGGTCAAAAATGGTACTACACCCAAAACAATTGAAACATTTCTTCTTAAATTTGTCAATAATGACTAATTATTGTCAAATTTTAAACAATATTATCATTTATCGTAATAATTTCTGAGACGAGTAATCGCCCAGCAAAATTTGTTATTGTGACAGGCCTATTCATATACTGTACGTTACTAAGCTGATAGTTAAATTAATGTTGATAATAAAAGTTAAACCATTAACTTAGAAGCTTTTTATGTTTGATATAGGTCTGTGTTTACCCACTTCCTGTAAAATTGGCAAGCGATTTATTGAAAAAAAAATTCCAAAGAAAAAGATTTTCAGAAAGCTCTTAGAATAGAAAAATGTTAATCTGGTGGCAACACATTAAGAAATGAGGGATGACTTAAACGTTTTTTTTTTTTTTTTTTTGTTTGTTTTTTTTTTTTTGTAGTCAATCTGAGCCACTGTGCCTCTGTTCCAGAAAGTTACTTACCGGTAGTTTCTGGCCATGCTGACTGCAGAGACAGAAATCAGTCTGGAGAGAAATTCTTACACTGATTATGAAACGGAGCTCTGAGCACACAGCAGACCAGCACCGAGCCATATTTATTATGATGCATGTTTACAGCTGACCACCACATGGAAGGAGTTTGGCTTTTCTGCTCGTCTCCTTAAACTCACCTGCTCAGATCGATCCATCCTCACGTCTCTTTCTTTATTCCAAATTCTGCTCTCAAAGCTTTTAACATGTACAGTATTTAGCCTCAGTCTCTGCTCCTTTCTCTCTCTCACATGAGTGTGCCAAGTGTGAGATTGAGGGAAACCCAAATTGGGGGCAGAAAGGGGGGATTAGAGCAGCTGTTTAATCTAGGGCAGACTTGCTCACCCGCCCCTCTATCCCTCCATCAGTCTATCTTGGATGGTCCTTTAAATGTTTAAACTAATGGATTTGATGTGTTTTTTTCCCCTCTCTTCCTTCATAACAGGAGGGCTATAATCCCTCATGGATTTAAATGAAATGTGAAATGTCACCATGCCAGGGACCCTTTTAGAGGAGTGTTTCTGTGTGCATACGTGTTGATTTTCGTGTGTGCGTATGCTTAAATCTCCACTCCAGACTGTTTTTTTTTATTTTTTTAATTCCCCTGCCCGAGCTGCACATAAACACGTTTGATAAACAGATTAGCACAATGAACAAGCGAAATGTTTTGCTCGTTACAGAAACATACAAACTGCAGGGACGCATGTAGACGACCTGACTTGAAAAGTGACCTTTAACCCTGAGGCCACTGGAAGAAAGAGCAGAAAACATGTAATGTTTCTCAGAATCCAGCACCACTGTTTGTGCTAATGATCCATAAAGTTGCTATTTGAAAGTGAACATATTGCAGAAGCTGCAAAAGAAGTCTGCTCTTTTACATGTAACAAACAATATTAAGAGAGTGTTTGTTTATTTTTCTGAATTTAATCTGCCCTGCCTGATTGGATGATGGGGTTCGACCTGCTGTTACACAGATGTTACACATATGGTTTGTTGTCTCTGCTCTCTACAGAACCAAATATTTTAATAAAGGGTTGCTTTTATATGTTTTTGTCCCTGTTTTGGTATAGATATCCATTTTAGATCAAGATGAAGTTCTTTCATGTCACATTTATTTGCTGTTATTTTTGTGTAAATGCTGATTCAGCATTGGCACGACTGTTTTTCCTGCATTTTTACCTTTTGTGATAGGTTTGCTAGCTAAATACGTCTGCATACTTTGTGCTCTTTTAGCCACGTATGAAAACATTCGGGAGATAAGTGCTGCTGTGACTGTGGTTTTGTAACGTTTATACTTTTTTTTTAAATACTTTGCATACAAATATTTTTGCACATAGAAACACATTATGATCTTTTTGAATTCTGCTTCGACTGACTTGGTTATACGTTGTCTTCTTAGGCTAGTTTTAGCTTTTAGCTAGCCATTTAATACTTATAACCAGACTCTTGCTTCTTATAGCTAGAGTTTGGTTACTTTTAGCAGCTTTTAGCTAATGTCTTACTACATTTTGATTTAACTTCTAGCTACTATTTTGTACATTTTAGCAAGCCTTTATGTAGTTAGCTTGTTGCTTGTGTTACTTTTAGCTAGCCTATTTGTTTTTAGCTTCCCCTTTGCTCTGTGAGCTAGCCTTTTGCTACTTACGGCTAGAGTTTGTTTACTTTTACTTTATGTTTTAGCTGCTGTTTTAACTGCTTTTAGCTTGTGTTTTTTTACATTTAACTTCTAGCTACTGTTTTGTTCATTTTAGCAAGCCTTTTTGTAGTTCGCTTTTAGATTTTGTTTGCTCCTTTCACCCAGGGTTTGTTATTTCAGCTAGCCTTTTTCTACTGTTTGTTTTTAGCTACCCGTTTGCTACTTTTAGCTTAACTTTAGCTACTTTTAGGTAACATTTTTGCTCCTTTTGTCTTTTAGCTGGGCTTCTGCCACATTTAGCCTTGCTCATTTTAGCTTTTAACTTGTCTTTTGCCTCTTTCAGCCTGAAAACAAGTCAGCAAATTTCAGCAAACTCATTCAGTGTTCACAGGAGTCTCTAGTTTGGTTTTTGATATTTACCTTCTCTTCCTTCCATCTCCTCTCACCCAGTCTCTCCATGGCCTCCCCCCCACCTTCATCTCTGAGAGTCAGTTGCCCACCCTAAATCAGCAAGCTGCAAAGGATTGTGGGAACCCGTGGAATCGCCGTGACCAGGGGATGCAGGCAGG
This sequence comes from Hypsolebias longignatus, assembly GCA_031762435.1. Lineage (NCBI taxonomy): Eukaryota > Metazoa > Chordata > Actinopteri > Cyprinodontiformes > Rivulidae > Hypsolebias > Hypsolebias longignatus. Next base: position 10,633,453 of record JARVGV010000673.1, read on the forward strand.
GAGCCACGGCAGCGCTGGAATGTGGGGTGTCTGAGGAGATAAGAGCTGCCAGCCCGAGCCAGGGAGTGAGTAGGGATGCAGCAAGTAGGGGGGGGGAGAGGGGGTGATGGTAATAGGGACAGCAGCAAGTCTGTGAATGGGGGGAGGGGGTGAGGAGCATCACAACATGGTAAACAGTGCAGAGTGAGATGCAAAAAGTAGGGGAGAGGGGGTACACACTGGAGATGGGAAGCCAGCCTTATTCCTCTTTGCATTTCATTTACATCCTTGGCCGTATCGACCAATCGGATTGGGAGCAAAGCCCGGGGCTTAGGAGGGGAATAAAAAGACAAAATGCCTTTGCTGCTCTCATCCCTCCTTGATAATACCCCTTCTGTTTTTCTTTTCTCTTCTCCTCCCGTCTATAAGTAGATACTGTCCGAAATGCCAGCAGAAAAGCGACACCTCCGCTTGCTGTGGATCTCAGATAGTCGGAGCGGGAGCAGGGCCTGAAAAGGCAGCTTTAGTAACTGGGCCTATCTCCACTCCTCTCTGGCTGTGGATGGAAGCTTGGAGTGGGAGATGAGGAGGGCTTGGGTGTGTTGGTTGGTGTTTGTTGGGGTGGGGGGTGGGGGGCAGAATAGAGGGTGTGAGAGGCATGATATACTGAGCTGGCAACAGAGTTTGCAGAATACGCTCTGGCAAACTTTGCCTGCAGATCCTTTTTTCCAGAGCATGAGAAACCTGTTTCAAGGATGTTTACCAGGTGCCACCCATCTGTGAGGAGGTTTCAAATTCTTACTGAACTTAACACATTTTTAGTTATTTCACTAAACTCAAGAGTTTCTAAAACTTCACTGTGGTTAAATGAAATGTTTTCCCAAACTGATTAAAGCGGGTATAGCATTTAAGACTGGTCTCAGGTTCTTGTTTGCTGTGGGTCTTGACTTGTGTGTTGTTTCTTTGCTGCTGTTTGTGAATCAGGCCCAGAACAAATGCAGGTTTATTTGCACAGGTGTTGTGTTACTGTTTGTGTTTGGGTTAATTTGCGCCTGTCAAGTGCTTATCCCGAGTTTCAAGGATCGTGTTATTGTCTTTGTGCCCCCTGCAAAGCCATCACTGCTGATGTTGAGCTTGTTTAATATTGATAAAGGCCCAGCAATCCTTGCAGGAATGTTGCCTGTTGCCTGAGTTTTACACACGAGTCAGCACTATCAGCTACCATATCACATCTGTAATATGAAACTAATTATAACCATTCTGGTTTTAGCTAATGTAGATTAGTGAACATCTTGGATTTAGGTGTCTCCAAAAGTTAATCAGCTGTTGTGCATTCAGTGATTTTTATTTTTTTCCCAGGGAATTTCATTAAAATGTGTGCAGTGGTTTGTGGGATATTTTGCTAACAGACCGTCGAGGTTGAAAACTACAGTTGACGCCAAAGTTTTAGGCAAAAACAATGTTAAATGCGTATGGCTCGACGTGTGTTGTGATCATGCTCAACCACTACCTCACCAAATTTTAGATTTAAATGCCAAATTACAGCTAATTTCTTTATTCCTTTATTTATTTATTTATTTATTTTGTTCTTCATAAGATCACTTGGTTGTGGCAGCCATCTTAAACAAGACTGCCTTCAAATCTTAATTAACTGTAGATGTGCACCTAATTATTACTTTCTGAGAGGTTCGTTAAAATCCACACAGTGGTTCATGAGATCTTTTGCTACCACTACATAAACACGTATAGCGGCGCAGGTAAAAACATTATTGTCTTCAAGATCAGGCGATAAACAGGAGTCATCTCAGAGTGTCTCTGCTTTGTTGTAAAGTTTTCTAACAGAGTGATAGGAAGTCATGGAATTACCATTCGTAACCAAACCAAATGGTAACATATGTCATGCAGTGTTTTATTCTACAAATTGTTGATGTTTTGATGAATGGGTTTTATTTTATGGTTGGAGAGCTGAAGGAACATTTCCACCTTGGTGGACAGTAAAGTTTCATCTTATCTTATCTCCAGGACTCCGTGTGGACTCCCTCCACCTTCGCAGGGTCCTCCTCAGCCGAAGCAGCCTCTCCCTTAGAGTAAACCAACGCAAACAACGGAGGCAAATATTGTTGGGATTAGAGGTCAGAGGGTTGTGGGACGACACATCTTGTGTTTCCAGGATCAGTCACCAACCCAGGTCTCTGGCTGGGAGGTGGCAGACTGTGTGAGCAGTGCTTTGCTGTAAAGTTTCTTTTTAATCTGCCATTAAAAAAAAAAGTGGACTAAATGTTGAGTTCTTCACAACAAACTGAATATTATCTGCAAGTCCCTGTTATCTTGTGTACACACGTTTGTTTATTTGATACAGCCCCTCGCCACTGCAGTGTTTCTGTGCGAGACAGCAGTGCGGTGTGTACCGCTAATTGAAAATGGCTGCCGTGGAGAAAGGTCTCGTTCTGCTCTGACGGAGAAGAAGCAGAACATGCTTCATTCTTCACTCCCTCCTTGGATCTATTTAAATAATTGAGGAGTAAACTGACAAATTAGACACCTTTATGGACGCCCTTGGGCTCTCTCCGGGGTCCTCCACTTTTTTCCTGGTACAAGAGAGCCCCACTAGGCACAGGATAATATCTGGCGTGCTTTGAAAAAGAGTGGGGGTGGGGTGTACTGTATCAGGCCAGGAGGGGTTTCGCCAATCAAGCGGGCCACATTTCCTCCCTCAGGTTCTAATTTTGTGCCACATTAAAGAGCTCGGCCTCCATTGAGGACACAGAGAGACATTTTCATAATTTGCCGGGTCTCTCGACTTGCTCGAGGTGTCCTCTCGGTCCTTCTCCCACTCTGGATCCGAATGGAAGGCCCGAGGAGGAAACGGGAGAATTCATTCGTCTCCTTTCAACCAACCAGATTCAGTTCTGCATAATGTTGCTGCTAGGTGTGTGAAGCAGCTAATATTTATATCTTTAATAACTCCCTATTAGACCTGAATATTATTTGCTACATAAAGCCAACACTCTCTGTTTGGAAATTAAAAGCCCAGCGCTCCTTGAAGGAATGCATATCGCTCATCGCCTTTCATGCCAGAGTTTTAGGCTATAAGAGCATCTTTCATTAAAAAGGGATGGTTAATAATATTTATGGAAAAACATTATGCACTATCTAACGTGATCTTATGTGATCAGTTAGCCCTTAAAGCACGTGTTGTGAATGACTCCCAGCTACTACCAAGCCAAATGTTAGCTCAACATGTGTAAAAATTGACTGAGGTATAAGCATTTTTGTGTTGGCTGCTGTCAATTAGCTGTGGAGACCAGCTCAAATTGGATCGACACCAAAAGTTGTAGATTTACATCAAATTATTGTTTTCTGCAAGTTTTATTAAAATCCAGCTTGTGCTTCATGAGACATTTTGCTAACAGACACACGGGGTTTACTCCCACAGTTAATAAGCTATTAAGCACAGATGTTGCCATCCAAGCACATGTCGGGGATGATTCTCAGCTGCTACACCACAAAATCTTTGTTCAATATCTTCAAAAAAAATTTTTTTTGTTTTTTTTACACTTTTGTGTTTGCTAAGGTCATTTGGCCACGACGACCTTCTTAAATCAACAGTCAGTGAATACCGTCCTAAAGTTTTAATATAAAATATTCTCCAGTTCGTGAGATATTTTGTTAACAGCACAGACAACTGAACAGACACCAGACTAAAACAAAGCTCTGGCTTTGCCTTTCAGCAGCAGCTGATAATCTAATAATCCATGTTTTGTTCATGCATATTTTGCATCTGGAACTGAGTTAAAGAATGGTTTCCGCTTGTATGCAGCTGTTATGGCCTGGTGGTAATCTGTGTTAAGGCTTCTATAAGGTTAAGGTTGCTGCATTTTGCTGACGCCACTCCTTCAGCCTGCATTGATTCATTTGTGATTGGTCACATAATTCACAGTCTCAGGGGGCATTTCGTCGCTGACACACAAGCTAATCTAAAATCCCCCAATTTACAAATGAAAATCCCACCATCCAATTGAGCTAATAGAGGGACTTGAATGGGATAATAAGATGTGGTGTAATACTGTGTAAAAAGCCTGTAATGTTGTGTTGGTGGAAGAGCCCGAGTGGCTGGCTGTTTGACTGTTTGCAGTGATTACAGGGGCCTGCGGGCCTGGCGGCGGAGCCGCGGCTGAAGGCGAGCTTCTCCCTGGGCAAAAGAGATACTCCTTCTGCCCCTTCCTGCTGGATCTGCAATGTCAGGAGGGAAAGCGCTCCCCGCGAGCTCTCGGGTGTCTCCCGTCGTCGCCGGTCTTGCAGGGTCTTCGCTGCGGCGGGGCGTGCAGATGTGCACAAACACGGGTGGATTAAAGCAAAAACAAATCTAAACAGACAAATGGAATTAGACTGATGGGTGTCGGTGGGCTGGTTCACAGTGATAAACATAATGATGCTCTGTGTGTGCGAGTGTATGTGTGTGTTTCTGTGTCTGGGGGATTATCAGTGATTAGGTGTGTGGTGTGTATGGCTGGGTGACTGTTTCTGGGTGTCTTTGTGTGTTTGCCTATCTGTCTGTGTTTTTGTAATTATGTGTGTTCATATTTACTCTGTTTCTAGTTTATACGACTGTGATAAATGACTTGTTCCATGTGGCCTCACAAAAATAGCTCTGCAATAT
>JARVGV010000673.1:10642613-10656578 GCA_031762435.1 Hypsolebias longignatus
GCGGCGCCATGGCTCCTGCTGGTGTTGGTCCACTGTGTTTTCTGAGGTCCAAGGTCAATGCAGCTGTCTACCAGGAAGTTTTAGAGAACTTCATGCTTCCTGCTACTGACCAACTAGAGATGCAGATTTCATTTTCCAACAGGTCTTGACACCTGCACACAGTGCCAAAGCTACCAGTACCTGGTTTAAGGACCATGGCATCCCTGTTCTTAATTGGCCAGCAAACTCACCTGACCTTAATCCCATAACCAATCTATGGAGTATGGTGAAGAGGAAGATGTGATGCACCAGACCCAACAATTCAGAAGAGCTGAAGGCCACAGTCAGAGCAACCTGGACTCTCATAACACCTGAGCAGTGCCACAGACTGATCCACTCCATGTCACAACGCATTGCTGCAGTAATTCAGTCAAAAGGAGCCGCAACTAAGTACTGAGTGATGTACATGCTCAAACTTTTCATGTTCATACTTTTCAGTTGGACAACATTTCTAAAAATCTACAGTATTTATTTTTTTATTTTATTTTATTTTATTTTTTTGCTTTTAAGTAGTGTTCTAATTTTCTGAGATACTGAATTTGGGATTTTCATTAGTTGTCAGTTATAATCATCACCACTAAGAGAAATAAACTTTGAAATATAAACCTGTGTTTAATGAATGGATATAATAAACAAGTTTCACTTTTTGAATGGAATTACTGAAATAAATGAACTTGTTCATGATATTCTATTTTTATGAGCAGCACCTGTATTTTATCTATCAATGCTAAAATAGAAATATTTATTAAAGCAGCATCTTTTCTTCACTTATGATGTTAAACTTGAACAAAATCATGTTTTTTTTGTTTGTTTTTTAATTCATTTATTTATTTATTTTTGTTAAATGGCTCAGTTTCGGATTTGCCTGTTCATTCTTAATACAATCAGTACTTTTTTTTTCTTTTTCTTGTGAAACATCTTTTGAAGTAGATATTTGACATTTCAAGTCTAAAATCAATGGATTTAAATTCCATTTCAGGGATAGATAGTGAGATTGTTTACCATTTTTGTTTTACATCTGACGGCACCCTGAGTTGTTGGCCCAGAGGTGACGTTGAGGAACAGTGTTGTTGGCTAACCAGGATGGGCTTGGGGTAATCACAACTCAATCTAAAGCCACACTATTGCATTGTAATCCCGATGCTAAACTCCCCATTACCCCATCTGGAACCCAACAGCCCACCCTCCACCTGCCCCCCTAAAACACACACAAACAGCCTCTCAAATCAACTGTGGCAGTGTGTCCTGTTGTCTAGAAGAGGGATGGGAGGGGAGTGGGGCTGGCGGGTGGGGGGGGGGGGGGAATCATGTCCAGCAAATTAAAAAAGCTGCTGCAGGAATGTCGCCAAGTCCCACAGGAGCGAGCAGCAGGCCGTCCCCTCTTCCAGGGCTGACCCGGCGGTCAGCGGTGAATCCCCTGTTTGTATTCCACGTGCACACCGGGCCCCGGGGAGCACTCCTGTGGGACTGCTGATAATTCAAGTCAAACACGATGTCCCTGCTTGTTTGACGCCCATTTAAAGCTTTTCAATCACATGTGTTTGCTGCAGTCCATTAGAGTGCGATCCGTGTCACACTCGTTCAAAGAACTAATCAATTTCATTTGATTGAGTTCCTTGTGTCAGAACATTTCTTCTTGTTTGGATGAATCAGACTGATCATTCACTGTGGGTCGAAGGTTTTTAGATGTCGTGAAGATAGTTTTTAATTTATAAAAGTAGGTTTGTGGACTTTCGTCCCCACCCCCCACTGTGCCGCCCCTACTTCCCAGCATGCCCCTCCTCGTTGTGGTCTGACCGATGTCAGTGTGCCACTAATTAAAGACTCTTAAAAGGTTATGGAGCACACTCATGAATGAACTGTAGCATCCTTACTGTCCGTGAAGGGAGTGAAGTGGGGGGAGAGTCTGCAGGCTGCACGGCTCACAATTCAACTGGTGTTCACGAAATCACCCAACTTTACCTCTAATTATTTAAACAGCGCTATTTATCATGCCAGAGTGTTTGTTTATGGATATTTTACACTTTTATTTGTTGTTTTTTATGAAGTGTACATAAGCTGTGGGCTATACAATAAATACAATAACAACAAAAACGACAATAAAAAAAAAAAAAATCTATATCAGCTGCCCACTTCTTGCCATTTGTTTGTTCCATTTTTATGGAAATGCAAAACAAAACAAACGACCATGTTTGTCCTTATGAAAGTAGGCCAAACAACCGCTGACAAACAAGCGGGGAGTTGTAGGTCAGGGCGCCACAAGCCATGTGTAACCGTGCCTGTTGAGAGAGCATGTCACGCTGTAGTAAGCCACAAAAACACACAATAACACCCAGACTCCTGCCAGAATGATGTAACTCCGTCTAGACGAAACAAAAACATCTACATGAATATCTGCCACGATAAAGAATATCAGAATAAAGATTCCAAAGCAGCTGTAAGTAGACTATTAGTCTTAGTATGTAAATTTTGAACAGTTATGATGGTTTTATACTTAAACACACAGAGAAACTCCTGCGCAGACACTTCATTTATCATCCTAAATGTTAAGGTTTGTAATTATTGTTAGAAAAAGACAGAATTAAATCAACTAGATGGTTCCTGGAGGAACTTTCATGGGGATTGTCATGTGGTGGCCATTTAAAATTTTGATTTGACAGTGTGTTTAGGTTTGCACTCTACTACCACCATACTAAATTTCAGCTCAAAATGGCAAAACATCAATGATTTTTAGGGTTTTTTTTAATATTTTATTTTATTTTTTATTTTTTTTATGCTATGGTGGCCATGTTGGATTTTTAATTTAGATTTAATATGGGATGGGGAAGGTTTTCAGCTATAATCACACCAAATTTCAGCTTTATGCGTAAAAATAGCTGAGTTAAAGCCATTTAAATGTAGCTTTGGTGGCCATCTTGAATTTTTTTAAAACTCATTGTTTATTGATCATTGCTCTCAGCAACTACACCAAATTTCAGCTTAATATCTCTTTTAAAAAATGGCTGATTTACAGTATTTTTCCTTTTTAGTTCAGGTCATCTTGGATATTTGATGTGCAACCAGTCTATGAAAAATTACTAATAAAAATGGTGTTTTTGTTTGCAACTCACATCATCGTGGTAACTTGAAACACCAGTAACAGTAGTAGCGCACATCACGAGGCCGAGCCGGTCGTTTTGATGTAAAATTTGTGGGAGTACACATTGTGGTTCAGGCCACATTAAAGTTTACGTAAGAGTAAGATATAAAGTTAAGAAACCCTTTGTTAGGTGAATAATAATAGGTGCTGCCTTAGACAGTCCCCAATAAGATGTAATTATATGATTCTAAAAATAATTCTAGAAAAAATATGTTCTTCTGACAGCACATTGCACATTTGCAAACTTGCTTATGAACAAATCAGAAGACTTTTGGTACAACTGAAATGAGAGAAGACTGATCATAACTCAGCTTCACGTGTGATGGAAAACAAACACAGAAGATCACCTCACTGCAAAGTGCCAGGGACAGTGGTTGGAAGGGGATGATGTGTGCTGGTTTTGGTGGTGAGCACATTAATCTCAAGTTATGACACCGTCTGTGAGTGCAGGTTATTGTTTCTTCCAGCCGCAGCTGAAGATAGGTTGGTGAGGGTCATCAGTCATCTTTGTCCCCTGTCACAGTTTGAATCAAGTGCTGTTACTTCATTTTTCCCTGTTGACCTGGAGGTCAGCATCCTCACAGCCCAGAGAGGCTCAACTTGACCCTCCTGACCTGAACCCAGACCCCCGCAGTGTTAATTTGGTGTTCTTTACTGGAGTTCATGAATCACGGCAGCACATTAACCAGACACCTGCTGGGAGCTGCTGCTCTAACTGTATCAGACAGTTGTAGTTTTTTTTTTAAAGAGGTTGTTAAATTGATCTGAAGGTGGATGAATGATGTTGTTTCTGCTTTTTAGTTTGTTTATTATCAGTTAATTAAAAAAAACGGTCAAGAATGATCACATTGATGAAGAACGTCCTGATTTTACTTGAACTCAAGAGTGTAATATTAAAAGTGGATGTATTTATTTAAATGTGTGAGACGTTTCAGAGATCTGTGTCATGAAGCTTGGCTGTATAGGGAGTCTCCAGGATGTCAAAACGTTGGCAGGAGATCTCCATTTCCTTGCGTGGGACTCTGAGGCTTCCAGACTCGTCGCTTGTCTTTCGAACAAATTTAAAAAGTAAAATAATTTTTCTCCGAGTCACAGAGTCATTGCTGGCGTCTTGAGTCAGGTCCTCTGCGTGGGTTCATCTTTGTTGAGACAATTCATCTTTTATCCAAAAGACTTCTTCTGGACTTTTCCCAGTTTTGTCCGGAGCTACTCCAACCTGTTTCTAGAGCACTAGAGCTGCAACGAAACAATGTGCACAGCCTAAATAAAACATAGTTTGCAAGCTGAGCATGAAATAGGCTGTGATTTTCAAAAACCGACTGCTCAAAACGTGGCTGCGTGGCTCGCTGGTCGCTAACAATTAAAATTCAATAGACTTCTCTAACGTTGCCCATTTTCCCACAATTATTGCAATTATGAGTCATCAGCTAGTCTGCGATGGTCAAAACCCAGAGAGATGCCACCTTAAACGCCATGTTGGTCTTGCCTTTGCTCAGACTAGCTGTTGGCTTGTCAAACTGGACCGGTCTGGTTTATTCCACCAAACTAAGGTCATTCAAAAAGGAACTGGTTAGATGTTTTTGGCTCAAAACATTTTCACTGAACCCCACAACAAAAGCTCTGAACTGTTTTATGGCTTCCGTTTGATACATTGCGTTCATTCTCAAAGTTAGTCTCTGACAGTCTTAAATACATCTCGTTAAATGTCATTTGTAAATAAATGAACATTTAATATACATTATTAGCTCCATGTGAATGTAAATGGCAGCTGACCTGTTCTATTTCTACACTTCATTCAATTAGAGCTCATTAGTTGTAAAAGACGCAACAGTTTTTAGGTAAGCACCTTCCACCTCATCACGCTCTTTGTGTTCAACCCTCTCGTCTGACACAATGACTCAGGTTAGAGGCACACACACAACAGATGCCCCCTGACGCTCTTGCACATAAAGCGGGCACGTGATGGACAGCCCGTGGTCCAGAGGCCTGCCAGCCTCATGGCATTGTGCCCCTCCCTCCCACCCCCGGGCAGGCAGGCAGGCGGCCTCTCTAAGTACCCTTTTGTCTTGGTTTGGGGGTAACAAAGCAGTGGCCAAGCCGCCGGTGTGGCACACGCACTTCCCCCGGTCTGTGACCCAAACAGGTCGATGGGAGGGAAGGGTTGGTGGTGGCGGGTGGACCAGGACTGGCTGCATCTGTCCTCAACGACTCCCCGGGTCAGCCCATATGCTCCCAGGGGAGAAGGAGACAGCATGCAGCCAAATAGACTAACAGGTGGAGAAAGGGGGGGGGGGTGGTAGAGATGAGATTAAAATGATAAAACTGATCAATAAAGGATTTTAAAACAGTTAAATTAGCAGAATTAGGAAAAAAAGAAAAGATTTGACAGGAAGATTTCACTTGTATTAAGAGATTTTCTACCCTGTGAAGTGTTTGGGTGACAGTCTGAGAAGCAGTCCTGTCAGACAGACCCCGCAGCATCACAACTGTCACTGCTTGTGCACGCAGACGGTTCTGCTCTAATCCGACTCTCGTGGAGTCGCAAAGGCTGCCTTTTTATTGAGTGTGTGCGCGTTTCAGTATTGATTTAAATGAAAATATAATTCAGCGATTTAAAAATGATCAATATGGATTGATCATGCCTCCGTTTCATGTGTTTATTAAAAACTGACCATGTGCAGAAAATAAAGCTTTTATATACATAGTCTTTTTATTATTATTTTTTTTTTTGCACAAAGCAAAATGAAACAGCAAGAATAGTTCTTTATTTCATCAACCTGACTCAACCAGGTTCAAGTTTTAGGTAAAATAAATTGTCTCAATTTTAAAAAGTTTCATCTTAAGTCTAAAAGAGTATGAGGGTTGCACCCGTGGAAAACTCACCAAATCTTCTCAGCCAGTGTCAAACAGCAACTATTCTACTCTGACTTGTTATGACCTGCTGGCTCCCCAGGTTCTGACCAGCAGGGATCTAATGGTCAGCACCTGCAAGCAACTCCGACTCTCCTCCAAGAAGACAACGTTCACCCTGACAGGGTTCAGACACCAAGATGGAATGTCCTCAAACGCATTGAACACAAATCAGCTTGGACGTGTTGCTTCAGAGCGGCTAACACAATGGGACACTATCCCATAGACAGTGAGCAGCACGAGGAGGAGGAGCCAGGCTGTTGTGGCTGTGTATGGTTCTTCCACATGCTACAGAGGCCCCCTGTATGTCTTTCTTCAGGCATCAATCAGCCAAACTGATAAATGACACCAAACAAGACATGGCAGAATATTATGTTTGACATTGGCGGAGAAGATTTGACAAGTTTTTTTTTTTTAAACACAACCCACGAGCGCATTTTCTGAACAATCATGGCACCGACCATTTAGGAGGAAATAAACAGGCTTCCCAACAGTTGAAGGTTTATTGCCAAGAAGCATTTACAACAAAGAAATATTAAACTAAACACAAATGTCTTATTTTTTCTGTACATTAGAAGCACAAGCTGGCGATGGTTCAGATTTAACAAAAACTTTTATGGACCAACTACAGTTATCATCACCTCAGGATGACAACCCTGAACATTTGTATGAACAAAAGACTTTACAGGGAGACATTAGGGTTTAGCAGCTGGTAGAAAGAAGGCTCAGTCGTGTGAACGTGGCGCACCAAGAAGTTAAAGTTGGTTTTGAAGACAGCCGCTTTCATGTATTCACGGCACGCCGCTGGATAAAAGCGTGCATTTGCTGGCCTGGAATTCAGAGGGCTTAGCTTTTTGTGCGATGACACCCCTGAAACAGTTCATTGATGTATAACGCTCAATGAAATATTGAAATAAGCAAAGAATAAATTCTGCCTCTGGGGCTGCCTTTTGTTCATTTCCGCACCATCCATCTGATAGAACACTGTGGGGAGAAGAAGGGTGGAAAGGTAATAATTAACATCTTACCTGTTGTAGATAGTTCTTTGAATGATCTTGAAAACTACTGAAAAAAGCTGTATCCATTACAGTAAAGTCATCGTGATGGGTCATGTTTACCGAGGCTCAACAGAAACAAGCTTTCCATACTTTAATGTATTCATCTGTCAAACTGTGTGACCTGCTGATCTCTAGCTGCATTAAAGACCATTAGTCATCACTTAGAGGTGATTAAATATTCCAGCACTTTAACCGTGCTGCAGGGTGTGGAACATAGACCGATCCATAATCCTATAGGAAAATTTGTCTCATGAAGAGAGTTTTAAACATTGCAGGGCAAACATTTAACCCACAGATTCAAATTAATGTTAAAGAATAATTCTAATAGTCAAAAACTGAGTTTTTTTTTACTTCAATACACTGACCTGAACTTCCTTTAAATGGACTGTATATGTATGAGCTTTCACTAACTAGGTATTAACTCAACCCATAATATATTTTTTTAACATATGCTGAGGTCTGTTAATCTTCTTATGGGTTTGATTTTTTTCTCTCTCTCTCCGTCTCTGAATAGCTTAACAAAATATGCTCCAGTAATGGACGGTTATGTCCTCATCCATCGCCCTCCTCCCTCCAACTATAACTTGAAATAGGCCATCAAGTGGCTAATGAACTGATAAGCCCTCTGTGTCCTGTGGGGCTTATGAACATCATAAGCCAAATGTTTGGGCATGTTTGGTGAGACAGTTTTTATGAGCAGTAATGTGGCTGAAGGACCTTGTTGCTACAGCTGGCACATTATGAACAAGCCTCCATTAAATGCAAGACTTTTGCCACAGGTTGTAATACATCTCAGCAGGTTTGGAAATATACGTTAAGTAATTTAGATTTTTTTTTTAAAATATATCCTAACTTATGTGACTGTGTGGCTCCATGCTTCAAGCTGCAAGTATCATTATCAGTTCTGGATCTGTTTAAATCCACGGATTTGTCTGAGAAATTAAAATAACATGCTTTTTACTGCGCTTACTTCAAATCTCTCTTTAAAAAAAAAAACAACCCATCTAAATCTCTTATTATAGGTTTCACAAAACCCTTTTAATTTAATATTTGACAAGATTATCATTTTCATTGATGATGTCACAAATTTAAATATTTTCTTTTACAAAAACTGTCGACTATAAGCCATGGATAAACACTTTCAAGGGAATACCGCAGGATTAGCCTAAAATCTTATGTGTTTTTTATTTTATTTTTTTCATACTTGTTGACACATTTTACATATTGTTGTTGTTGATTTTAATTTTATTTGAAGCAGGCTATTATTTACTTGAGGCTATTTTAGTTGAGAACCTTTAAATTATTATTATTATTATTATTATTATTATTATTATTATTATTATTATTATTATTATTATTATTATTTTCACAGACTGTCCAAATTTGATGATCTCTCCTTCTTTGTCATTTACATAAATGTATTTGCATTTTTATTGCACTCACTTCTTTGCACTTTTTGCTGAAGCAGAAAAACAAAGGTTGTTTTTTTTTTATATACTGCAGAGAATCTTCATTACGTATACAAGATAATATTTGCAAAGATTTTAACAGCACATATTTGTTCAGAACACTAGTATATGAGAAAAGGTCATGTGACAATGCAAAAACATAAAATGATCGCAGTTAAAAATATTGCACTTGATCTTAAATCCACGGATTCTGCAGTATCCAAGTCTTATCAAGCGTTTAGTAATAAATTGTTTGTGTTTTAATTATGATCTAATTATAAATGTGTTGAAATCCAGGGTGATCTTATTTTGAAGTAGAACCTCATCACCTTTCCTCACAGAGCACCCTGCACCTCAAACTTCATGCAAGTTGATGTGTTGCAGAAGAGGATTAATAATAATAATAATAAAAATATATTATACTGTATTGAAGTGAGTCAATCATTGTGCATGCACTTTTCTCATTATGTTGGAGCAAAACAATAACAGTTTCTGCAGATTTGTCAGCTGACATGTGAAAGTGACCCGCAGTCTGAGACACTTTCAGCTTCTTCTTTTTGTCTGGCTGAAGGAGTTGTTGACAGAACAGACGCACCTCATGAATATTCAGACTCCCATTGTCTCCAAGTTCAATTGCTTCATTGTTTATGGCCACAACGGTGCATATCTGTGCACCCACGAGCCTGAAACACCCTTGCTTGTCGTGAAATGAGTCATTTCTCAGAAATGTTCATTTTCTGACCGTTATGAAAGTGTCTCCTCTGTTTAACGCGTCGATTATTCTTTTAATTAATGCGCTCCTCCAATGAAAGAGAGATTACTGGCAATGTCAAGGATGCTAATTGAATGTTGGACTTCTAACAATTAGCCCACTGCAGAGCCACGCAGACTCATTACACATCCACGCTCTGGCTTTAAAGTCGGAAACTTGAGAGTTGGACTCGAGAGCACCAAATAAATAAATGAAAGGAAACGACAGCCCCGCAGCAGAAATGCGCTTCAAGCGCGCCTTCATTAGGCAAAATAAATATGACGTCATATCATTTGTTGGTTGGCTTTCTTCATGAAATGATCCGCGCAATTTTATTCCATGCAGATTTATTTTATTTATTTATTTTTGCTCCTGAAAACGATCGACACATATAATCATATAGCAATATATAATATTGTATAAATTCCTTGTGTGTTGATATTTAAAACACGGATTATCTTTTTTTTTTTTTTTTTTTTGCACTACAAGTTGCGCCTTTAAGAGCGCAGCTGCTCTGAGCCTCAAGAAACTTTAACATCCAGCCACTGTCTGGATTTTTTTTATTTTATTTTTAAATAAACCAGAACACTCGGAAGCTCTTTTATAACGGACTGAAAACATAAATCAGAAGTGGATGGAGGCAAAATGATTTTTCTTTTCTTTAGATGGAAATATGGTTCTGCTGGAAGAACTGCTTCTTCATGGAGAAAACACCGCTGGATCAGAGCTGACAGGTCTAATTATGACTCACTTAGACGGCAATTAGCGACCTAATTAAAGCGAAACTGCGCATGCGCCAACCGTTAACCCAAACACGCGGTCTAACAAGGCTCCAACGAACGTCTTATGTTTGGTTTCTGAAAACCCACCTTGCTGACCCCCCCCCCGCACCCCCCCCGCAGCCCCCCCCCCCTCCACACTCAAACGCACACACAGATCGTTTCTTGGTGAAAAGAGTGAGCTCACAGGAACCTTTATTCGTGTCTTTTCAACAGGCGAGGTCAGGATCCACAATCACCGTGTGTTGAGATCAGTGATGGAGGGGAGAGGGGGGTGGTGGTGGGGGGGGGGGCATTTTGTAGAGCTCTCAGCAGCCGAGAGTCTTTTCCAGCATGGCCTATAACCTAGATGAACACCATGCGCCTGCAAAAGCCGCAGAGTCTCGTCTCTGTTGCGCTCATTTAATCAGAGATCATGTTTTAGTTGTCCAAAAATAAAAAAAATGCAAAATAAAAGTAAAAATGAAAATCTAAAATCACAGCAGAGAGTCTGACGCGAGATGGGCTCACAAACTGTACACAACACAACAGATCACAGCTTCAAAGGCTATATAGCACAAATAAAATAATGATAATAATAATTAAAAAAAAACACATATGGACCATTTATTTAAGTTTCACACTGATTGTCCTTTAGAAACTACATATTGATTCGTTATAAACACTTTTTGTCTCCTTAAATAAAGTAGTGCATCCGTGTCCACGCGTGACAGTTTCCGTGGCATGTCCTCCCCAACAGGTGTTTTTATTCTTTTCTTTTATTTTGACGCACGGAGGCGCGCACCGACGTGGATGAGGTTGAAAGAACGTGGAAAAAAAAAAAGTCTATTTGCCAGTGCTAAAATAAATTAAACCTCTCCTTTAGGAGGACAGAAAACCCGAGGAACCCCCCCACCCAGCGTCCCGTGCGCTCTCAGTCTGGTTCAGTTTTATTGAATGGTGGGGAGAAGGGTGGGGGGGGTGGTGCACGCGCAGGTTCTGTTCACAGGACCTGGAATTTCCACGAGGACGTCTGATCCTTATAATCCAAGCAATCCGCATTGAAGTTCAGCTTCCAGGACGCAGCCTGCTCCTTATAATCCAAGCAGTCCGCCGTGGAGTTGAAGCCCAGGCCGGACGCCCCGTAGCCCTGGCTGGACAAGGACGCCGGGGACTGGTTCAGATGGCTCGTGACCGCGTTCGTGCTCATCGGACTGAGAGTCGAGCCCGGGCCCGACAGCTGGTGGTGCATCGGGGTGAGGTAGGAGCCGCAGTCCATGCCCCCGAAATAGGACGTGGATCCGGCGTAGCCCTGGCTGTAGCCCGAGGCCTGGGTGTAGGTCATGGGGTAGGACCTCTGCATGCACGAGGAGGAGGTCGACAGCGGGTCTGAGAGGGGCGAGATGGACGCCGGGCTCCATATGGACACCGGCGCAGTGCTGGTGGAGATGGCGGGGACCGTGGTGGTGCTGGTGGGGGGCGTGAACTGGCCGCTGGCGCCGCTCTCAGAGCTCACCTCTCTGCTGGGGGAGCTTTTCTTTTTGGGGGGGCGGACTTTGTTCTGGCCCCCGTTCTGCTGCTGCTGCTGCTGCTGGCGACACTTTGCCCGCCTGTTCTTAAACCACACCTGAAGAATAAAGACAAGAATTGTTGGAACTATAATAAATGTTTGTTTCCCCCACTTACAAGTCAAACAAAATATATTCACTATGTGTATATTTTTATTTTAAAATTGTTTACAAGAAACGTTTTAATTATTTTAAATCCAAATATGTTTCCCCATATTTATTATAATAATCGGATGCTTACTTTTTTTTGTTTGCTATAAATTCAGTTTTAAAATGTATTTATTTTTTTTTATTGGAGTTAAGATATCAAACTAATTTTAATTAATCTAAAGTTTGTTTACAATTTAAATGTGTACATTTAAAAATATTTGTCTGATTGAACAGAACTTTCAGACTTTTTTTTTTTTAGCAAAACCAAACAAAAAAAAAAACTTTTTAATTTAATTTTTTTTAATTTCATTTAATAGTTGATAATTAATGCTTCTCCAAACCCACCTGTACTCTGGACTCAGGTAGATTGATCTTCAGCGCCACTTCCTCGCGCATGAATATATCCGGATATCTCGTTTTGGCGAACAACGCCTCCAAGACGTCGAGTTGCGCGCGCGTAAAAGTAGTCCTTTCTCGTCTCTGCTTCCGTGGCGTAGCTGCAAGTACAGAAAAATGTCTAATTATAAAATGTTAATTACATTTTACAAGTAGCTACAAAGATTATGTAAATGTGTGTCTAACAGAAACGAATAAGTCAAGTTGTGTTATTTATTTAATATTTTTGTTTATTTATTTGCGCGCAATTACGCAAATCTGCGATCTGGAACGCCGGTGCCACATTGACCTACTTTAGTTTAACGTTTAAGAGATTATTTAATTAATTTCAATTTACACAGTCGTCACAGTTCATCTAAATTTTAAAGATGAAACAAGGAGAAATAACTAATTTGTAAAGTCAAAAAAAAGACATGAAATATATTTTTTTCTGTCATAATTCAGCATTTTTTGGAGGGTATGAAGAAAATGAAAATACAGTTGTTGCTTCTCCATGGAACACAAAGAGCATCACTGTTTATTTACTTGTTTGTTTGTTTGTTTCTGTTCAAACTCACCTGGATAGCCCACCGATGGATGCAGAAGATCCATCCCGGAAGTGGTTAAGCTCAGGCCGTTGACCGTGTAAGGTGGTTGCTTTAGATACGACATCATGCTAATGTTTGGTTGAGGGCCGAAGTTGGAGAAAATTTTGAAAAGTGGTGTTGTTCCCCCGAGGTGTCCCCTGATCTCCGCGAGCTCCGCGTCACTCCAGGCACCTGTTCATAAATAAATAATAAAACATGAAGAGAGACATGTTAGCTCAGTTTACGCGGCGGTGGGAGGAAACGAACCCTCTCCAAAGACGCACGTCGCCTCTCATGAAGCATCAAGCACGTCTCCAGCTGTCCTCATCCCCGCAGCCCACCCCCCCCCCCACCTCCCCCTCTCCCATGAACAAAAACAACGCACAAGCGTTAGTTGGACCTGGAACGTGATGAAACCGTTTTCCTGCAGAAGTGGAGCTCATTCGTAAAAACTCGTTCACGTTGTTTTCCCAAAACAAAAGCGCAACGAAGGTTTTGCTTTTAATCTGAGATGATTTCAGGCGGTAATCCAGCGGAATGATTGCGAAGCAGAAGTGCGCTGATCTCCTTCAACTTCAGTGACCCTCATGCACGCACTGTCCCCACCGCGCCTCTTGATTAGTTGCCTTTTTCCCTTCATGGACACCCAACGGTTCTAACCCCCTCATCCCAATCTGTCACCTAAAACACCCGTCAACCAGTTGCTCACACACACACACACACACATACACACACACGCTCAATAATAATACTAATAATAATAATCAGCCTGTGCGCAGTTAATTAAGAGAAATCTTTCACTGTTGATGAATTAATGGAGTCATTTAAGTGGCACCTAAGATGACGGATTTGGATTATTACTTCAAAGGATTCTGACTAATAAGAGAATAATAATCTCAATGGATTTATTTCCTGATAAAATAGAAAGGTTTTAAAATTAAAATAAAAAAACTGAGCCATGAGGACTCAAATGTTTGCTTAGTAGAGCTAAATAAATAGATTAAACATGACAGCTTCTAAAATATTTATATCCATCAGAGGTGCAGGCCCCGGAAGAGTGATGTGATTTTCATGGAACTTCTTTCACCTCCTGAATTTAGGTTTTGTTGCATTATTATTATTATTATTATTATTATTATTATTATTATTATTATTATTATTATTATTATTATTATTATTATT
>JARVGV010000673.1:10679008-10689708 GCA_031762435.1 Hypsolebias longignatus
AAAACGCAGAGGGAGGCCAGGATTCTAATTGCATGACGACTATTTATAGACTAGTCAATTATCTGTTGCCTTTTATATGAAAAATAACAACAGCAGCAGTGACAACAGAGAGAGAGAGGGATGGTGTTGGTGATGGGTGGGGTGGGGGGAGTAATTAAGTTGCTCAGAACAGCACAGGGACATGCAGTCTGTTGTGCTCTGATTTGTTGCTAACAAACACAATAATTAGCCTGTTATTGTGGGATAATGAAGTTGCCAGTGTCCTTTTCCCTCAGCCGAGTGTCACCTTGAGCAAGGCTGTTCCTAGCACCGCTGCTGCTACACAGCCGACAGGACCCCTGAAGACGAGGCCGCCGAAAGGTTAGAAGGTCGCCAAGTGGGACGTAGATCAACCTCAGTACAGTTTACACAACTGTATTCAGGAAGTGACTGCAAAAAAACAGCACATTTATTGCAGTTTTGGAAGGAAACTGGTATAAAAAATAAAAGTGAAACAGCTCTGGCAGAGCGTGCTTGTGTGTGTGTACATGATTGTGACCGCAGGTTCACTGAACCAACAATGCTGTCTGGCAGGATTAGGTGCAGCTCGAGCTGATTTGATATTTGTAGCTGATAGTGCTTGTAAGCACGCCTTTGTTCCCTCCCATTGTGGCCAAGATTAAGGCAAACCTCCTCTTCATCATCGCGCTTCGGTGTAGTAATAACCTAGATAAAGCTGCTCTTTGATTGAATCATTTCTGCTCATGTTCAGGACCTCCTCACTCTCACTCTGCATCAGCTGTTCATGCATCACATGCTTTGTTTCTTTCCCTAACTCCATCGCTGCTACTTTCATTTTTCTAACTTTTCATCTCTAATACCTGTCAATCACTGCTAGACGCTAATGAGAATCAATGTTTATGTTTATTTCAGTAATGATGTCTTGAATGTTGCTTTTAGGTTGTAAATGTTCAAACTGTGCACACAAAAAAAAATTCTGCTTTTGTGAGAACTTTTAATAGTCTTCTCTGTTTTGTTAGTTCAAGTGAACAAACTTTTCTAAACAGTCATCGTCAGGAATTTGAAATTGCAGAACGTTTGTGTAATATTTCAGGGCAATTTGGGCGACCATTGAAGTGTAAAGATTCGTTTGGTGTCGTGTGGAAATTTGAATTTGTATTAGTTGCCAGCCTCACAAACAACATTTCCCTGCTTGCACACATTTAAACAGCCAGAAAATAGATATATTGTTGTTGCTCGTCTCACTCCTTTCTGGGTTGTAAAGAATTTAATTATCACAATATCTTTATAGGACTTCGCTCGTCATTTAAACAGAAAATGGGTCACTGTGTAATTATTCTATATCGATTTTTGCTCCTGGTAAATAGATAATAATGCAGATGGCAATAAATTTGAGTGATGTAAACAATTCTTCTGAGAAATAGTAATCTCCTGCAGGAACTTATTTATTTATGTATTTATTTATTTATTTATTTATTTATTTATTTATTTATTTATTTATTTATTTATTTATTTAGTTAGTTAGTTAGTTGTGTGCTTTGGTATTTGTTGATGGTTTTTTTTTTGGTGAGTGGAGACAGTTCTTCTCGTCCTGGATATTTCAGTGCATTTATGACCTTATGATGATCTGTATACAGCAATAAATCCAAACCTATTTGACACAGCACTGGGTCAAATTTGGACCAAGGATAGTTTTAACTCACCAGGGACAAACTGGTTGATGGAAATTTTAAGAAGTTTTAGAGAAACATACATTATACATATACAGGTAGTCCTCAGGTTACGACGGTTTTATGGCGGTAAACGTCGTAACGCGGCGGCGCAGCGGCGGAAGGATACAGTTACGCGGTGCAGCGGTGGAGGAATACTTACTGTACGGAGGAGGACGGCGTCGCTAGCATCTCTTTTAGGCCATTAGCCCTTCATTAGCGCTTCATTATTGCTCCCAAAATGCGAGGAGGACTCTTCTGATGGCAGTGCATCGAAGAAAAGGAAGGCCATCACCATGGACTTACGTCGAAAGTCAGTTTACGCGCTTGGTAAAACAGGTACATCACATGTATTTACGTACGTTCCGACTTACATCAAATTCGGTTTACGACGCCGCGTGAGAACGGATCTTCGTCGTAAGTCGAGGACTACCTGTATATATGTACAGTATATGTATATTTATATATTCAAGAATGAGGTGACTCAAACTCACTGAAATCACCAACAGGCTCACTATTCACAAAATGACCATGGTGTTGAGCACAACCGCATCTTTAAATCATGACGTATTTACAGTTTTCTGTAAATTTGCCATACAGTCTAGTGGCACCATCTATTACAGTGGAGTTACACTCTGGTCACAGACATTTTCTTCCTCCTTACCTCCCCAATAAGGTTTGTCACATGACCAAAGATAGCCCAAGCCATTGATGTGTTTGTGGGTCTTTCCTCCTGCTCTCTCTGACACACAGAGGCTAATCTCTACAGGTATTTCTTCTCTGCTGCTGTTATTAGAATGCAGCAAATGCTCTCTATTGATGCATGTCAGAGCCTCATTCTTTCATCTCCAACATTTAATTTACCGTCCTGTTGTGCCACTAATCCTGTGTCGTGCCATTTCCTCCGCTCCTCAGATTGCTCTCTCAAAGCCCCCTCTCCGCCAGATAAAGAGGAAGGTAATCGCCATTGTCTGGCTACAGATACACCAGCACCGGCTCCCCTTCTTTCTGCAGCTCCAAATTAAAGGGCCGCCCTGCCCTCGCGCCCCCTTAATCACCGGCCTCGTCTCTCTGTGCAAGTGGACCCCAGGGCTGTTGCACTTTCATCCACAAATAGGCTTTCAGCGAGAACCACCCAGGGCTGGCCTCCTCACAGGAGCTCCCTACACTTTGCTCCTCCGCCTCTCCTGCAAGAGTTTCAGCCTCACACTCTTGCTCTTCCCCAGGCTCCCTCCAACAACTGAACGTGAAGCATATTCTACTTTCACTTCTGTTGCACCCGGATGAATGGAGTCTCTCTCTCCTCAGGAGGTCTGACCTACAACTCTGTTTTGGAACTTCAAAGTGAAGGCGCACAGGGTCATTTCAACTGTTTCATCAGGAAGTAGAACCATCAGCACCAACCACTGTGTTCCTTTTGGTTACATTTGTACTTGGCGCAAGATTTATCTGATTGGGATTTTAAGATTGAGAGACTGAATGCAAAAAAAAAAAGCAGACAAATGCAACGATTTACAAACAAATAAGCTGTCTGACCATTCCAATCATCATCGGAAGTACAACTGACATGATGGCTTCATCAGGGTCAACCCCCCTGCCCATGAAAACATAGATTTGCTCAGCAGTATTTGGCTAATTTCTGTTAATTGTGGCTCTCACTTCCCTTTTGCTGCGCTGACACAGAGCCGGAGGGCTCAGCCAAATCATCACCATTATGACATTAGCAGCAGCTTATCCAGCACTAAGAGCTTGAGCTGATACTAACACTAAGGAGTTTAGGATGCTAAGATGAGACCAAGCATTCGCAGTAGCCGCCGTAAGACTGATGGACAACAATGAAAGTTTACAATACGGATCAAAAGATCCTCGTAGGGTTAAGCGAACTATCCAATTAAGAAAACTCGCCTTTCAGTGGATGTGAGGGGAAAGACGCTGCTCGAAGTACCGTAATGCAGAAAACCCCCAGCTACTAATAACAAGCCGTTTAGCTTGAGCGACTGCTGCCATGTAAAGCGTTTGCTACTTGGTTAGCCTCTTTGCGCCGGACTTATTAAGACTCTTGTTAGAAGGATTCTCATTGACTTGGGTGAAGTGGCTGTTTAACACACACACACGCACACACACAGATAATTAGTGGGGAAACAGTATTGTGCGTTTATGAAACAAGGATGAAGGGGAGACAGTAACCAAATGTTCTGCGTGGTGGAGGAAAGGGACTGCTTGTGATGTGTCCCAGGTTGTAATCCCTGAACAAGATATTGTGGGTTCCCTTTCAGCCAGCTGTGGGGCTCTGGCAGAGAAAAGATACTGGGCTTAATTAAACGTGTCTGTGGAAGAGAAGGGCTTTAGGTGAAGCTAATTAGGATCATAGCTGCTAGAATAGTTTAAACTGAACTGCACCAATCAGGTTCTGGAGGAACAGAATAATGCCAGTGACACTATTTTCTTCACCCATGAATGCACATCCTGCGTTTCAGTATGGAATCACATTTATTGACAGTAACAGAGGAAAAATAAATGAACTGCTTTCATTCTGAAAAAAATGGACAATCTTTTTCACTAATCAGTGTATATCTGAGTAGCTTATAAATATTTTATGAACATTCACTGGTCTAAATCTTTGCACTTTAGGCATAATTTTATGTTTATGCTGGGGGAAGGGTGTCCTTTATTGCAAACAAGTTAAAAAATGAGCAGAAATAGTTTATTCTTCCTCAAAGAAATATACATTTTACTGTCATAAAACCATTATAAAGTCTAGTTTAGTGTGTTTTATTATATTATATTCAGTGTTGTCTGTCTTTCCCACCAAATATAAAAATATTATACGCAAAGTTTGCAGATTGATATTCCATATGCGTGCTTAATAATGTGTTGTACAAAGTAAAAAGGATCAACTATTGATGACATATTGACTTCTTAAAGGGGTATTTATGTCTCAGTGAAATATTGCTTTTTGCTTTTTTGATATAAAGGCCAAAGACGAAGGGTAGAGGTATAATAAATAGGATGAAAGCTATGGGATTTGGCCTTAGGTTCACTGTCAAGTGTTTGTCAGATATCTACTGGTTTCTGGGGCTGAGTGCCAAAAACATACCAGACTCAAACTGGAGCCTCTTCTGGTGGTTTGAGGCCAAACTGCTGTTCCTATAATCCCTCTTTTTGACAGAGACTGCTCTGGTCTGGTTGGTCTGTCATGTTAAGGGAGCACATCACCTACTTGTGGTGGCCAATTCTATAAACAAACCCCCCACTGATCACAGAGCCTTCCCTGCGTATTGTCCTTGGCATAACATCATACCTCAGTCTTCAACACAAAACATATTTCAAATGACTTTTACATCAAAAATATTACTTTTGATCCATATTTGAATGGGAGTGGATTATATATTATCTCACATACTCGTGTTTGTATTTATTTTGTTACAGAGTTGAAAGCTCGCTTCTTTTTGTGGGAATATGCCTTGCACCAACAGAGCTGTAAAGAAATGCACGAGATATTTCCCTGGAGCTTTTCAACACTTTCAGCATTTCATTCATTTTTGTTTGGGACCAGACCTTTCTTGCTGTGACTTTGTTAAACTGCAGTATTTCATCTCTTGTTCGTTTCAGCTGAGGGTGAGAAGGGAAGGCAGCTTTTTTATTTTATTTTATTTCACGCAGTCGCATAGCTGTGATAACCAGGCTCTCGCTCCCTCTTTCCCCTCTGACCAGCCGTCACCTTTAAAGCTGCCTTTTCATATTCTTCTCAAAGCGTTGTGTTCATTCAAAAGGCGTCTGCCAAACTGGATTTTTTTTTTTTTTTGGACAAACAAGAGAACTGGAAAAGGGGGATTCTGCTGAAAGCAAATAACCACTGGCATTGAATCAATGTTGTTGCTTGGTGCGATAAAATTCTATATATAAAAGACATTTAGATATTAGTAAATGCATATTTTTGTTGTTTTTTGTACATCAACCTGGGTGGTTATCCAGTGAAGTTGGGGGGAGAAGACTGTCCAGCTTGACCGACAGGCCTGCGATGGGTGACGACAGCCCGGCCTACTCACCCATGAAAAGCTGAAGGCCCCAGCAGCACGTTTAAAAACATCTGCCAGCGCTTTAGGAAAAGGAAATATTCAAATGGTAATCGGAAGCCCCTGAATTATAAACCCAAGGTAAGCTATGTAATGCTGGTAAGACACTGAGTATTGCTTTATTGGTGGAGAGGGAAATCCTTTTTGTCATTCAGGGGAAGAATTGCGCCAGTAATGCCATTAACTTGCACCCCAAATCACCAAATGCCATTTAATTACCAATAGCAGCCCTTTGTCTGGAGTGAGTGAGTTTAAGCTTCACTGTTGCTGTGTTTTTATGTGTGAGGGCAAAAGGGGGTAAAGATGGAAGTATTCATGTTGCAGGGAGGCGGTGGTAAGGGTGTCTAATACAGTGTAAGATGCCTGAAGAATGATGCCCCCTCACACATGCACTGTCACACACAAGCAACTGACGCCCAACTAAAGCCCCGAAGTAACTAGCTTAACTAAAGTCTTTAAGGAAAGTAAATTCAGGAAAAACTCCTTTCTCCTTAATACCTGATTTGTTCAACAACATGATTTGGGGCACGTCTATTCAAGGCCTTTTTGGGCCAAGCTGAGGTCTTAAGGCTCAAGGCTTGTAGCTTGCGGTTATTGTAGGCTGTTTAGGGTTTGTCTCAAATGTTCTTCTGCGTGTGTGTGGACGTATTTAATGCTAGCTAATGGGCTTCGGCAGAGCAACAGTATCCCAAGTCCTATTGAAGACCCCATGGTAAGCAGCATAAGCTTCATCGCATAAAGGCTCCAGCCAGACCTTTCTTTTAGAGTTTTTTTTCATTATTATTGAGAAGAGGCCACCCTCCATCACCCGTTTTCATCCCAAATCTCCTGTCCGTTCTCGTTGGATCTCATGTCCCAGCCAGCCTCCCTCCAACCTGACCAAGACCAGCACCCCTTCTCTGGACTACAAGCCCAAGCCCAGCTGCATTGTTATTTACACCCTCCTCCTCACAAAACCTGCCATCGTCCAAGATATTGGCCTCCACCCCCAGCCTTGTCTCATTTCATCAATGCTGACCCTGACAGCCATGTCCCGGGGAGGGCTAAATTGAATGTGAAATGCATGGTGGGTCCTCGCAGACTCCATTGTGCAAAGTGGGAGTCTGTGAGGCGAGCAGCGTCACTGCTCCTCACCGCTGATCTAGTTTGACAGCACGACGGGAGGAGGTAAAAAAAACTTTCTCTCACTCTCTTTGAGAACTCAAAGGAAGGCCCTTTTCAGTCCCTCCCTCATCATCTACCCACCAACCAGCTTTGCTTCTCTTCCCTCTGTCACCTTACCCCTCTCTTTTTATTTATTACCAACAAATAAAACAGGCTGCAGCTTTCTTTAGACTGCAGGATCTCCTGAGATCACAAAATATTTCGCCGAGCTTATCCTTGGAATGACAAAGATACATGAACTATAGCTACAGTGGTTTTTGACTAGACTTTGGGGCAACTCAACTCAAAAGTTACCGTAGTTATTTTATTGAGTGGACCCATTTGGAAAATGAGCTGTGCATGCATTTCTGCGAGGAGGTCGAAGAGCGCGGTGAAACGAGTTTGTGTGTTTGCGTATGCTCTTTGGAAAGTCTTGCTCTCAGATTGCCCCTCTCCACAGGATGCAGCAAACCCCTCATTTAATGCAAATGACTGTCATCTAGACTCCAGTGCATCTCTCGTCACTGCACATTGCCTAATCAATGTGAAGTGCTGTGTAAAAAATACATTGCCTCCCTGTAATAGTTGTTTTTGACCGAGTCAAGTGCAGCTCCTAGAATTAATCCCAACCTGAGATTCAATTATAGTCGCCTGGCTGAGCTGGGAGGGATAGCCCCATGAGCAGGAGTGCAGGGGCTGTGATTGTATTTCTATATGGTTCTGTGTTTGTGGAAAGCATATCTATGCATGAATTGCCTGGCTTTGGTCCTGAGGGTGAGATACATAAGAATCAAAGATATATTGTTGTTTGTTGCCCTTGCTGGTTTGACACAGGGTCAAGAGGCCCCCACCCTAAGCTCTCTTCCTCGAGGAGACTTGTATTCATTCAAGGGCAGCCCACGTCTGGCTGTATCTGTGCTGTAAAATGACAACTGGTTGGTGGAAATTCAGTGTTGCGAAACCTCATTGTCACCTTTTTTCCAATGAGTTCCCCGATCGCCAAACGTGTTCCCAGTTCTGACGTTGCTTCAAGAAAAGGAGGAGCAGGAACAGAAGCTATACGCCGTGCCTTCATCGATGTGCATGACAGGCAGGTTTCCGGAAATTCGTTTCTGCCGCCCGCGCCAGATAAGCACGTTTCGAGCCAGTGTCTGCGCAGTGTGTTTCTGAGAAGACACTGCATTCATTACAAGGTGTTAGAGTGGCTCTTGTCATTTTAATTCACATTAAAATACTGTTGTTGCTGAGATCCATCAACACCTCATTTGTGTATAATTTGAAGAGATTAGATCTGCACCACTCATCATGTTGCTCCTCTGAGTTGGCAGGTGAGAATTTGATGCAGACGTTCAGAGCAGATTTGTCTGACGGCATAAAAAATAACTTTGAATAAACAAATACTGTATACATAAAAATACGCATTGACTTGCATTGCAGAAACAAATCAACAGAACATACTGCATCAACTGTGTGTGGGATGTTTCCACCTCAAGTAAAAAAAAAAAGTAGCTTAATTTTAACACCCGGGAAACTGACTGCATCAGAAGAATAAGACAAGAGTCAAATAATGTGTGGCATTTCTCAGTAATGACAAAACAATCTGTAAAGAAATTATAATTATGGTGTGAATGCTGACTCAGCTTTCACATTATTGTGTTTCTGTTTTTATTTTTCTGTACTTTTCTTTGTAATTTAACTTCCTCTGCGTACATTGCACTGTTAGCTATTCATAAAACAAAATGTTCGGCTCATTCAGGAAATGACATATCACTCTTGGTTTTTGTCATTTTTATACTTTTCAAAATATTTAACTTTGTTTACAAATAATTTTTCAGCAGAATTACATTAAGAGCTCTTCAATTCCTTTAAATCATTTTTAAAGGGTTTTTTGAAAAGAAAAAAAAAAGCTCTGTTTTCCATCATTCTGCTACTTTTATTTTTTAGCTTACCTTTTACATTAGTTAGCCTTTTGATACTTTCAGCTAGGTTTAGCTCATTTTAGTTTCTAGCTACTCTTTGCTACTCTTGATTTTAGCTCTCATGCTACTTTTAGCTATCCTTTACCAACTTTTACCTGCAAGTTACAATTCTACTACTTTGACCTGGGGACGATGGCCTGACTCAGCGAGATATTAAAGATGTCCGTGAAGACCGCTGCAGGTTCCCCTGCACAGTCCTTCAGCACACGACCAGGTATGTTGTCAGGACCAGAAGCTTTCCGGGTGTTGATCTTGATGAATGATCGCCTTACGCTGTCTGGGGACAGCACCAGCACCTGGTCATCAGGAGAGGTATGTTTTGGCTGTATGTTTTGGCTGTCCACAGAAAAATGCAATTTGGTTTGTAAGTTTTTTTTATTTTTATTTTTATTTTTATTTTTTTTTTTTGCTGTAAGATATGGACAAATGAAGCCCTGTGTACACAAGAACAATCTTTGGAAATATTTGTGTTTTTTCTATTTTTATAGTGACAAATCCACATGCATAAATCTTGTTGACATTGATATCACTGTTCTCATTGAACCCAGAAAAGGAGGAGAGCTTGACACAAAAATTTTCTTCAAAAATCTATCCAATAATGCAGGTTGTCTGGAAGGATGGAAAAGGTTAAAAAATAAAATAAAATTAAAAAAATTGTTGAAACATTTGTCTTTAATTGAAGACTTCATCAGTATGAAGAGCTGCAACAAGTCCATTCTTATAAATAGCCCCTTCTCATAGTGGATCAACAAGTTTGCTGTTGACATTCATAGCTCTTCACGTAATAAAGGAGGAGCATCAGTCTAATGACCGATCATTAGAGCCCTGATGGCCACTTGCTATTCACAGAGGGCTGTGACACTTGAAATAACAGCAGTGTAAGAGGGGGACAGTTGAACACAGAGACCTCTGCCCCTGTTTAATGATGGATGGGTTCTTTTCACAAAAATAGCCTTTACTCCTCTATTACACCATTGTTCCTTTCTATCAAAGATGTGAACATCTTCATCCCTGATAGAGTGACCGCTGGGCTGGAGATGAGAGTAGACCACAGTTTTGGCCTGAGGATGTTGCAAATTTACACTCATCTGGTCACTATGAGAACATGCTATTTATACAACTACGGTAAGTTTATTGCAGCTCCTCAGAATGACAAAGCCTTTTGGAATAAAAATGAAACGTTAAACGTATTTATTTATTTATTTTCCATCCAGAGGAACTGAATTAAATTCAGTAGATTTTTGAGTGTTCATTGGGATATCTTAAAAAAATAAAATAAAATAAAAAAAACTGCATTTGTTGCATCTATTTCATGTAAACAGTTACATCCAAAATGTTGGAACATTCGTTTGGACCAAGGACAAGGTTTGGTTGCTCCAACAGATTGAAAAGGGTGAGTAGGGCAAGCAGTGCTTTGCGATTCACTGCTTCTTCCTGTTTATCTGTTTGTGCAGAAAAGCTATTGACTGCAGCCGTCCACAATTTTAAACCTCTACTCTGAGACCTGAGTTCAAAAAGCTTCAGTTTCAGAGAAAACAAGGGATGTTATCATGAACACAAACTGCTGAACTGCAGCAGAAAAACTATGGTTTAACTCAAAATTATACTTATACTTGTGTATAAAATTGACGTGGTATCAAGTGTAAAACACAAAGTTTGTTTTCTCAGTCATCCAGGTATGTAACAACAAAAAAGGTTGAATCATGTCATCTGGATTTCGTTTTTTTTGTTAAAAAGAAACGTTTCGCCCCTCATCCAAGGGGCTTTGTCAATCTGAGGCCTAGCCATCTGGT
>JARVGV010000673.1:10784886-10800893 GCA_031762435.1 Hypsolebias longignatus
GTCACGATTCATTTTCTCAGTTCTGTTCCTCGGTTCACCTCACTCCTCAGTCCAGCCTCGCTCGTCCTCACCTGTATCCCATCTCCTCATCCACCCTCGTCCTTTTATTCCCTCTTGCCTCCATTCCCTGAGCAGCTGTCCATTGTGTGTGCTTGCACCATGTCCAGGTCTTCTCTGTGGTCTCCATCATCTCCTTTTTCCTACATTTAGCTGCCACGCCAGCTGTTTTTGTTTTTGATTTAGAAACTTTTTTTTCTTTGAAGTCTTTCTGGGTTTATTTCTTTACAGCCGTGTCAACGTGGACTCTCAGGTGGAAGGAAGGAGTTAAGCTGTTTGTTACTTTTCATATTAGCCAGACTTCATATTTTTAGCTTCTACTGTTTTGCAGTGTTTTATTTTTTAATCAGCCTTTTGCTACTTTTGCTTTGAGCTAGATTTTGTTACACTTAATTTAGCATTTTGCTGGGGGAGTGGTGGCGCAGAGGTTAGAGGAGGTGGGCCTGTGATCGGAAGGTTGCTGGTTCAACTCCCCGGACCGACAACATCAAAAAATGTGGGTGGAAATGGTGAAACACCTAGTCCTGTCTCCACCCTCGTTTGCTCCACTCTGGGCCCTTGAGCAAGGCCCTCAGGAAGGAAGGACATCCAGCATAAAAACCATCCCCAAGTCTCTGTGCAAGTTACTTCACTGTGGCGACACCTGGAGAAGGGAGCAGCCGAAAGAAGAATTAAAAATAGCATTTTGCTATTTCCAGTTTTTAGCTACCACTTTGCTAGTTTTTTCAGCTCTTTTCACTTGTGTTTTGCTACATTTAGCTAGTGCCTCACTCTATTTAGCTTTTAGCTTGTGCTCCGCTCATTTTAGCTCTAACACCTCAGTTTCAGCTTCTTTTAAGTAAGTTTCAGTAAAAGCATTCAGCACGGCGTTCACACTGACTGACATTTTCACAGAAAATGCATTTATTTTTATTTCACTTTGACTTAGAGCCTAGTTCTAAATGCCGAGCCTGTTTAGTTCCTCTTCTTCAGACCATCCCGCAGGCACACGTTGCATGTTTTCACCACAGTGTCACATAAATCCCCAGCATCCATCTCCAGTGTAAGTAATCCCTCCATCTGCAGCATGCTGGCTCTGCAGGTGCCTGCGGCCCGGTGCCTCTTTACATTCAGGTGGAGAGAAGTGCGGGAACAAGGACCTCCAGGTTTACGGTGGAACATTAGAGCAGAGCGATTGTTGTGCTGCAGAATGTCAGGATGATGGATGACTTCACCACCGCATGTTTGCTTTGGTGTTTGAGGACAACAGGATCAGGTGTGGGCAGTGGTTCTTCTCTGATCAGCACAAAGACTCCTGATGAACAGCTTCTTTTGAACACCTGTTCCTTTAGTTTGAAGTTTTATCACGTTCTCAAGCTTATAACGTTTTAGCATTGTGCCTTTTTTTTTTTTTAGTTTCTCTATCATCCCTTTTGACTGAATGGAATTTTGTCTGTTTTTGTGAATAAATGGGTTAATTGAGGGATCTGTTCTGTGGCAGATAAACAACACGGTTGTCCAATGCCTACTGGCGTCAGTTTATTGCATGTGTGTGTGGGGTGTGTGTGTGTGTGTGTGTATGTCATCCATCAAGAAGCCTCTTTTCTTTGTTCCCAGGTCGTTCAGGTCCAAGTCACAGAACATAAACACAGCCTTATTAACGCTGCCAGACTCAGTAATTTTCCTTCAACCACAACTTGATCTTTGAGCCTCAGATAAACTTTGTTAATTACAGCTTCATCAACTTTAGTTTGTATCAACAAACGAAATGTTCACACCTCCCAGAGTTGCGCTGCGCTGTCCTCGGAAACTTCTTCAGCTTTGTTTTTTAAAAACTGTAATTTGCATGGCGGCACGTGCTTGAAGTGTATTTACAGTACACACAATGTGATGCAATGGAATCAAGGTTGTTTCAATCAATTAGGGTGGAACAATAAATACGAAGGTATTTTTTAATTGTGTTCAGGTTATTAATTCATGCAAATAATCAGACTTAACCCGTCTGTTAACTCTTTGTTATGTTCACCCCAATGAGAACCCAAAGAAGTTCAAGCATGGTCACATGGCGAAAGTGAGAACACCCCATAAAAAGATGGAATTCCCACTGACAGCTGATATTCACATACAGTATGTGCCTATTACATGTATAAAATATAAAATAAAAAATCACGTGAACATCCCACATGTGCTGCAGAGGGGCCCCATCAGGTTACCCAGGATACTATAGGGGGGGCCTCACTTTCGGCGTGTAAAGAACAGCAGCTGTTTCACGGGACTCGGCGTTCTTTTCATGTTAAAGCCTCAAGTACAAAAAGGCTCTGATGTGGATTTCTTTTAAACGTCTGCACAGAAACCAAACAAAGATGGCGCAGAGATGAAACCTCTGTCCAAGGTTTATCTGACAGCATGTGCACACTTGATGCCTTTTTGTCGCAGGTTTTTACTGTTGTCAGTAGAACAGACACAGAACATAGCATGTTTGCAAAGGTGACATGGATAATTATAGTAAAAAGTAAAGTCACCAGAGTTTTTCTGGGAGGTATTGATTCCTGAGAGACACCAATGTGGGGTTCAGTGTCTCACCCAGGGACACTTTGACACCTAACTGTATATTGGTGGAAACAAATGCCCAACTCTCTCATTGGCGAACAACTGCTCTGATCAGTCACACCACTCTGAACTAAAAGCCTTACCAAGAATTTAAGAGTTTTATGTTATATAAATTTGAGGAATACTCCAATAAGGGAGTCATTATGCATAGCCTGCACCAACGTATTTTATTGTATAAAGCACTTGTGAAGAAAGACTAGGTTTAGAATAACTTTTTTAATGTTTATTTTTCAAAAACAAAGACTTTTGCATTAGGCAGTCATTGTTCAAAAACTATTTTTAATAACGTAAATTAATTAAGGGAAGTTGAAAATGCATTTCAAACAAAACACAGGACTCAGGAGGATAAGCCTTCCTTATTGGAGGGGGGTCCAAATACTGTACTTTATAATAGGGGCTATTGCCCCCCTTGGGTCCCCCTTAATAGTGTCCTTGCACCACCTTGATTTTTCTTTTCTCCAAATCAGAGTTCAACACAAACCTTTAGGAAAACCTGAAGACTGAAATATCAGTGATGTAATAAAGTTTTTTAAATGCATCTGGATTTAGAAAATTTAGAATCAATTTCTTTGTTATTTTAATTTATTTTAAGTCTTTATGAAACAAAAAGATGTGGTGGGTGGGCGTTTTTTATTATTTATTTATTTATTTTCTGTTCAGCAGGCCAACACATCGATGGAAGCAACAACAGATTAGTTTTGGTGCTGCACAAATTATTGAAAATGGTAAACTGACTGTAGCACTTTATATCTTTCTATCTTAAGACACTCAAAGTGCCTTACAACACAATCTGTGCCCTCATTTACACATTCATACTGTACTCTACTATTTCTATGCAAAGACTAATCAGTGCTTTATCACATTCATACACTGATGGGACACACATCGGAGGCAATAGGGGTTCAGTGTCTTGTCCAGGGACACTTTAACATTTAACTGCTGGTGGAATCGAACCCCAACTCTTGCACTGGAGGACGACTGCTCTAACCACTCAACCACAGCCGCCCCTGTTCAATATATGTTCTTGTCTGAACCAGCTTCTTGTACTTTTCCAACTTTATCTCGCATTTAGCTGAAAGAGCCGAACAGGATCGTCTTCTATCAGGTTTTTATTTTACACGTCTGAGAAGATGACTTCAAACGCATTCTTCAAATGACTTCAAGTGAATTTACCTCGTTAGTCACGTTTTATTTTAGCTGCAGCTGAGTTTATACTCGTCCAGTTCATGTTTTTCTTCTGTGTTGCTGTGTCTCACCTACTGCACACAAAACCAATTAAAGAGAAGCCTTGTTTGCTGGGATTCAGCACCCTAGAAGACAATTCAGAGATAATGCTTTAAAGTTTGGGGGGGTTTGGTTCAAGGATCATTTCTGTGACATTAAGTCCAGTTAGTTAAACGGCCTCAAACCAAAAACCTTATCTAGGCTGATAACGTGGCATTTTCGGACATTTAACAGGCAACCATGAGACCCATGTCTTGGCCTTCTGGATAGTCTGCCCTCATTTTCCCCTTCCCGATGTTTACAAACCACGACCAAACAGCTAGCGACCGGCCCACAGACCGTCTCTGTCTGTTTACACGAGAACCGCAGCATTCACGTCAGAGCTGAGTCATGGGAGCCAGAGATCTTGGCTCAAGGGGGAAGCTGCGAATGGGTCCCAAAGGAACCGCAGGTGCATTTAAGTCAGAGTTTTTTTTTATTTCTAACGTAACATCTCTAGCAGGGTGATGAGAAGAAGAGGAGTGGCTCATGCTCTCCCATCTGATGTCTGCGATTCCTCCCCAAAGTGGAAGTCAGAGGTCACTCCCTAGATCCACACTGGGAACAAAATTGTAAATTCAAAGTGACCCCAGTCCACCTAAGGAAAGCCAGCTTGCCAGCGGGGATCGTCAGAGCGTGACGTTTTCATCAGATCTTCTTGTTTGCCTTTTTCCATGAGAAACTCGGGAGCTCTTGGATCAGTTCCACGAGCTGCACCTAAAGGCTCCCAGAAAAAAAAAAAAAAAAGACCAGTTCCTTCGTCATGTGATGGAGACTCAAGGACAGATACCCTTCCCATAGTGTTCATGAGTCCACCCCCCCATCGCTGGAGGGAAGGAGGGCCAGGTTTAACTGTACGACAGAAACAGTCTGTGTGACGGCAGAGAGGGTGAGACTGGAAAAGAGAGACATCTGCTTCTCATCTCTATGGGAAAATTATCCCCCCCAGTCTCAGAGGCTAAGATGGAGTCCCACCCACCCCACCCCAGGCTGAACGCACTGGCTCCTCTGAGGCTCACAGTTCATGAACAGACTCCTTCAGGCCTCGTTAGCTTCAGTCCAGCGTAATAATCCATTTCACCAAGAGCGCCCCCAACAAACCACTTACATAAAAGTAGGCGTTTGTTTTTCTGCTTCTGTGTATAATTTGTATCATTTGGTGAGAACATTGGAATATTCTTAAAACCTGCGTGTGGCGACGGCTCCACCTCGCCATCTTGGACTCATTCGTCTTGTTACCACGACGCACCCCCCGGGGGCGCGGCCTGCTCTGTTTATCTTCACCTGATTAGCACGGCACATTTTCGCTCATTCACAGCTCGGGGTGTGGGGAGGCTGTCGGAGGTCTGCGTTCATTCAGCACCACTCGGCTTATCACAACACCCTCTGACGCCCAGCAGCTCGCGACGATCCGCCACCGAGAAAAGCCCCGAAACTTGTTCGGGCCATGGCTGAAAGCTGACCCAGCGTTCAAAACTTTAAAAATGCTTGTGCCTCTTTGTTGGCAGCCACAAATACTCCACATAGCAAACACAAAATGGCTATGAATCAGTCAGTTTTATAATATTGAAGTAAAACTTAGTGTGGTAGTAGCTGAGAGTCATTCACAACATGCTCTGTGACATTTGGCCTATTAACTTCATCAGTTCTCAACAAAATATGACTTTAGTCTTAAACTATGGCGTGAATGGAGGTGATAAGCAATCATGTAATAAATGTTAAAAGTTGTAAAAAATAATCTTCAATCGCTCCAGTTTTGGCCTGGACGCTTCTTTTTTTTTTTTTTACTTGTAAGTTAAATCACAGAGCATTCATCCTTCAGATTTGGTGGATGCTGTTCTTAACACCCTGGTGGTCCTCGTTCATCTGTCCCCTCAGGGCAGAGCACCATCTGAGATTAATGTCTGCCTCTGCCATCTTCCCGAAGGCAACGGTCCAAAAGGAAACACTTGTGAGGAGCAACGAAACAACAGATATACACGTCGTATTGAGCGACTCTCTTTCCCAGAAAGTGTTCGTTTGGAGCAAAACGTTGAGGTGAACAATATTCCTGCCCTTAAACTGGTGCCAGTTTCTCTGCCGTGGGACGTTTTTATTTATTGTTTCAAGTTATTAACTTTCCCTGGCTCTTTGACCTCCACCCGCCCTCTCACTCTTCTGCTCCCATTTCCTTGTTTCTTGTTCTACATGCTATTGCTATTAAAAAAATGTTTTTCTTTAAAAAAAAAAAAAAAAAAAAAAAAACATAAATAAATCTCAGCATTCAGTTTTGTACGGTAATTATGCACTAACGTGCACTCGCATGAACTTCACCCAGAACTTGCCGAGGTCGTAGCCTGATTCTATATTTATCGTCAGTTTTCAGTCATTTCTAACTCCATCATGGGTCTTTTGAGGGTTTTTTTTTACATCATTTGAGGAGTATTCCACTTGTCAAGAATCTGTTTCACAAAAAAATCTCAGTAAATGTTAAAAAAATATTTACTGAATTGATTTTCTTTTCAGTTTATTGCATTTTATTTAGCGAACTGATGAACGTCGTCACCTTAGGACGGAGCACAACTGCCTTTGTTTCTGTGTTTCCAGTTGTTTTGCAACCTTCTGCAGCTATCTGCAAACATGAAAGCAACATTTATTATCTAACAAAGTGAAGTCAGGTCCTCTGACATTGTTGATTTTTCTACCTGGATTATTGAGCAATGCATCAAGACAACATTGATTACTGGTATCTTATCTAATGGCAACGAAGCAAATTTCTCAAATTGTTGATGCATTCCTGGAGCTGGTCGTTATCAGCGCAAGGGAAAGCAATCCTTTTATTGAAATAACGTATTGTTACGTTCCTGAAAAGCCCAATAATGGCACATAAAAACAAAACAAAAGAAGTGATAGTTTCTCCTTTTTTTTTTTTTAGTTTGCTGCATTAGCTCATATTGCATTAGAAATGTTAGCGTGCCTCTAGGTGTTGTGGGCATCTAGTGACTCTTGCAGCACATGATTCATGTTCTGATCTTTAGCTGAGTCAGCATTAATGCTTTTTCACTCTGCACACTTTGCGCTGTTTGAACCATTTATATATGAAAATGTTCAGTTTATTCAAGAGATGGCAGATTTGACTTTTTGCTTTTGTAGGTTTTATGCTTTTATAAATATTTAACATTTGCAAACATCGTTCCCATTGAAATACAAAGTACTACATTAATATTTCAAGTTCTTTTAAAAAACTTTGTTCTTTTTGAAATCTGCTTCAGCATTTTTCTTCTGTTTTTTTATTTTATTATGTTTTATTATGGAAGAAGCTTATGGAAAGTCCTAATCCTCTTCTATATTTTAGCTACCATTTGGCTACTTTTAGCTTATAGCAAGGCTTTGGGTACTTTTGGGTTTTAGCTTTTTGTTATTTTTAACTTGGGTTTATTTTAGCTACAATTTTATCAACCCGTTTGCTATTTTTATCCAGCCCTTTGCTCCCTTTATCTTTCAGCTGACATTTTACTTTTGTTTGTTTTTAGCTTCTTCAGCCAGTCTCTGTAAACTCAATGGACGCTCACAGATTTTTCACAGAAAATGTAACTCCTTAAGTTGTTTCTGTTAAAGAAACTCCATAAACATTTACTTAGATCCAGAGGGGGGTGAAAATTTGTTTTTTTTTTAAAAAAAAATTTAAAAAAAAAAAAAAAAAAAAACCTTGTTCTCAACCGTTATATTCAGCTGTGATTTTGGTCTGATAAATGGAACTGCTTGGTCATAATTGCAGCTTAATTACGTGTTTCCCACTTCTAAGAATAAATCTGATCTTGCCATTTCACCTCGGCTTATAACTCCAGGAATCCCGGCTTCTTTAATCTCTTTTAACAACATGTCACACTGCAAAAATATCCTGGCAGTTTCCACGAAAGTGTGTTTACAGAGTGATCCGAGGTTTGCAGGAGTGCACCTGTTGGAGCGAACATATTTACATTCAGCATCATTTTGAGTGTTTTCTTTGAAGAGCGTGTTTGACCATGAGAAATATGTTAAAAACCTCTCATTAATAGTCCAGACTTTAGGCTCCACCAACAGCCATGAACTAATGAACGTTGTGCACATGTGGGAGCTTTTAATGGAGTTTAGAGAATCACTGCAGGCCGGAGTTATAACGGCTTACTCCTCATTTTACCACTGGCACTGACAGAAACCACGATAACCCTCCAAGTCCAGCTGTTTTGTCCCCTTTTTGATATTTCCTCAGGCCCTTTTTTTACTACTTCTGGAGGTGATGACATTTTATCTAACACCTCCTTTCAGAGCGCAGCAGCTGCTGCTGCTTTCCGTCTGAGTAAGTTGGCTAATAAATTCAATTATTCAGTGATTAACTATCCATTTCCACATTTTTTATGAGTTCTTATCTAAATCTGAGACATAAAAAAAATCCTACCAGAGGAGCTTTTGACAGCTGAGTTTTAACCACTCAAAGTTTTAGCTCACGACTGCCTGGTGGTCATTTTCTTTGCTGTAATTGCTTCTTAAATCAAACAAAAGTCACGTTTTTGTTTGTCTTCAATCCCAAACTGCCATTTAGCCTGTGGTCGAAGGCACAGCTGAACAAAAAACTGGAGATTTCTGCAGCAGCTGATTCATGACCCATTCAGACCAAAATAACTCCCGTTTGCCTGTTAACAAACCGGACTGACTTCCTTAAAGGGAGCATGAAACAATGCTAACAGGAGACCAGAGCGTGAATGAAAACAGGATGACACCTGAAGGCCTTGGAGCGACAACAACAAAAATGTCTGAACAAAAATATATCTGTGAAACAAGGAAGTAGAGACGGGATTCATTATGTGTGAGGTGAAGCAGCGTGTGATTTAATCATGATAATCACCATATTAAGGTAAGATTTGTGCTTGTAGTTAAACCACTTCCTATTTACCCGGTTCTCGCGTTAAAAGATGGCGACTGCTCTAAAGTGATGTGACTCATCAGAGCTTATTAACAACAGGAAGACATGATTTGGGTGTTAAATGGTGCCTCATCCTGTTTGGATCCAGGTGGCTCGTGATGAGTTAAATCACATTACCTCGTCTCCCAGAATCCTCCAGGCCTCAGTGTTCAGGATAAGCGCGCGTCATGACAGTTTACAGCGACATTGTGACACTGTAGCAGAAGCCCCGTAGGCCTCCGTCTGTTCATTGTGTTCTTCAAAGAAAAGCAGCTCCGTGTTCCCCTTAAAGGCCCCAGAGTGGAGCAAACCAAAGTTGCTCTCGCAGTGATGAATGGACATCATTAATGTTCATCTGTTTACCTTTTTTGCTGCAGACTCGGAAAATGAGAGGTCAACAGCGAAAGGGAAATGTTTGTTACGTTTGCTCTCTGGTTTCTGAGAACCACCCGTTTAGTTTTCACATTAAGGGGCGACACACACTTGAAGGGCCTCCCTTCAAATCAAAACACCTCATCGCTCTTTATACTCCTGTTTACCCTGTTTAAATGAATACTTCATTGTTATTTAGGTTTAATCCCTAATAGCATCCCTATAAGTGCACAGATAACAGAATAAGTCTTCAGAAGGGTGCATTTCTTTAAAGGAAAGGACGTTTCTCTCCTCGGCACGAAACCAAGAGACGTAAACAGTGTCAGGCTTTGTGGTTTTAGTGAGGGCCTCAAGGTTGTCTGACGATCTGACAGCAGAGAGCTCCATCTCCCCCAGAACAGTCCACACCATCGCTCAGTGGTCTGCTCGTCTTATCAGCGTGTATTTATAGTGCAAACAGTTTGAGTGATCTTATTAGAGCCTATCAGCTGGTGCCCCTTTGAAAACACAGATAGATCACGGAGCAGATGGCGAGACGGTGGCGAGTCGTGTGGACAAACAGTCTGTGTGGCAGCTGCAGCAGGGAGGACAAACATCGAGCCTAAATATCAGTCATTTGACCGTTAATGAACATTTTTCATTAGGTGGACATTTAAACTGTGCGAGAAGAAAGATTAAAACAGTCTAAAAGCTTATTTTAGTCAAACGGCAAGTTAAAATAAAATGTAGGGCACAGTTTCTCCTGCCACCTTTCATGCCAAACAAAGGTTTTGGTCAAACCCTGAAAATAACAACAGTCCAAAGAAATCTCGTGAAATGATGAGGTCACACTCAGAATATGTGCGAATGACCCTCAGCTACAACCACATAACGCCATTTCTGTAAAACTGACTGAGTTAAAGCCATTTTTGTGTTGGTTGATTAAATGTATGCATCTAATATTGACTTTCTGAAAGTTTCACTAAAATGCATCCAGTGGTTCTTGAGAAACTGACGTCAACAGTTAATGCTGAAGGTTTAATTAAAAATCTTGCACAATTTATAGAGCATGCGTTGTGAATTCACTTGGAAAGTGCACTGGGGGATGGGGGATCCATATCAGCTGATACAACCCAAATCATGGGCCAATATTTGTCCAACTCACTGAATTATGGCCTTTTTGGTGCCGTTTTGGAGCCGTTTCCAGAAACGATTGTGCTTTTGCTTCCATTTTGCCTTCTAACTTTCCGCACTCGTGCATGAGAGATCCAAGAGAGAGCAGTGAAATCGTACAGCGTGGTCGGAGGAAACGTCTTTCGTCGTCCCAGACTGTTTGCTCTCACTGATGCGCTGACAAGTCTGGTGACGGGACGGCGGCGTTTAAGTGTCTGGGGTGCTTAGAAACGCTGCCGTCCTGAAGTGTGCTCTGTTCAAAAGCAAAATGCAAGAACTCTGTGTATGTGTGTGTGTGTGTGAGAGAGAGCGAGAGAGAAAGCTTTGCAGCTATTCAGCACTTCTGCTGAAGGAATGTGAGGAAGCCTGCAAGGAATCTGTTGGTTCTGCAAACACAGAATGAAGAGCTGTGTCAACCCTAATGGAATCTCTCGTTCTGTTTCAGCAAAGCTGACTAAACGCTGAAACCACAGAGGAAACTCCCCTCACACTGGAGCCTGCCACGAGGAGACCTGAAAAAGAACTCTAAATGTTTACTTTGCTCTAATAGCGCTCACACAACACCAAAAGCTCTCTCAGTGTGTGTGTGTGTGTATACTCTGAACATCAGGAATAACGTATCGGCAGCATCCAATAAATTATCATCTGCTGAAGGGGCTGAATCTCATCAGAGAGATCTGGGAGGACAGAGAGGAAGACAGGGAAGGGGAGGAGATTTAAATGGCCAGCTAGAGAAAAGGTGGTGTGGGGTAATTAGACTCTGACTGGAGCTCAGAGCAGGACGGGAACTAAAGGTCTGGAGGCAACTTTATTTATGCATTTGTGCTCAAAGATTTCAAACTGAGCTTTTTTTTTTTTTCCTGCTTTTGCTCAATTATTAGGCTTTACTTCATCTCTATTTTTGAATGATATAATTTTAAGCATTGTGCTGCAGTTCAAATTTAAATATTCATGCTTTCCCCCACTGTTTTGGACACTTATCATTATATAGCCACTGTGTCTCCAGGGCCTTGATCATTGGCAGGAGCACAGTCGTCATCAGGTTCCAGGCGGCAGCACGGAGCTACGTGACTCCTCTCACAGCCAGAAAGCTCAACAAGGAGCAGATGACCTGGGAATTCCCAGTCAGCTTCTTTCTGTCCCCCCTCCTGTGACCTGGGCTGCAACTTTTAGGATTTTTTCTTGGATATTTTTGGGTCTGAGTTTAAAAGTGTGCATCGGGAGCTGTTCCCCCCTTGTTTCTGTGTGCAAATGAAACCGGGTTTTGTCATCCAGACTGTGGCGGCGCTTTATCTGCTCCTCTCACCTGTGCAGGTATGTTTCACACTCACTGAAACGACACTCGTGCATAAAATCAAGTCTTGTGTTTTAGTGCAAAATCAGGCATGCATAGAAGTTTTTTTTTTTTTATGTGGGGAGGTCTTTGTGCACAAGACAACAAATGCCTCACATATTCTACCATTTTTAAACAAAGTGTTGATTGTTGGGGATCCTAACAGTCTGCGTTCAGCTCATTACTTTCTGGCTGAGTCACCAGCAGCCAATGATGACAACCAGTTATTGTGTTTGGACACCTTCATCCTGCTCTGAATGAGCGGCAGTCCGGCTCAGTTCATTCATAAGCTGGAACGTGACATCCTGCATCAGCACGCTTGTGCATCACATGATTCAAAGTGACTCACTGTTATATTTGGAGAAGCTCTCAGAGCTCATAATTACAGCCACAGACTTCAAAGGCAGGTTTCACAGACTGAGGCTGTTCTTACTGTGCAGAAAGATTTTGTCCCTTGTTTTAAATCCCATGAAGAAAACACACTGGAGATTCTTCCCTTGAAGAAATGCATTTGAGGATAAGATGTTGGTCAGATTGCAAATGTCTCATGTGATGTTGCCCTCGGAGTATGTCTTGATGGTGACTCTC
Organism: Hypsolebias longignatus; assembly: GCA_031762435.1. Lineage (NCBI taxonomy): Eukaryota > Metazoa > Chordata > Actinopteri > Cyprinodontiformes > Rivulidae > Hypsolebias > Hypsolebias longignatus. The sequence goes on from JARVGV010000673.1 coordinate 10,797,162, forward strand.
AGCTACTACCACACCAAATTATAACTCAATGTCTGTAAAACTGTTTTCTATAGTCAGCTGTTTTTGGCAGCCATCTTTAATTAGGTTGGCTCCAAAAGGTAATCAGTTGTGTACATTGAAACATTTTTCATGAAAGATTTTTTAAAATTTGTCTAGTGGTTCATGAGATTTGCTAACAAATGCATTACAGGTGAAAAACATATTTTCTGTTTTGCGCCTGGTGATAACATTTTCAGTGTTAGAGCCACTTCCTGTGGTAAACTGTCATGTAAATTAAAGAAACTAATCCTGCTGACCTGCCTCAGAGTAAAGGATTAAGCTGAACATGAGTTTCTTTTTTTGTGTTCAGTTTAGTAGAAACCAGCAGTGTTATAACTTAAATCTATAAAGATTAGACCAGAGATATCCCTGTCATGCAGCAGCGGATCAGTACAAAGCTGCTCTGTTTTCTTTAGCCTCTAATGAAACTCTGACAGAAACTTGAAACTGGATTCAGTGAAAGGCTCGAGTCAGAGACACTTGAAAGAGGACGTGTTATCAGACAGTTGCACTTGTGGCACTGAAAGTTTTGAATTTTCTGGCAGTGGTCTGCGATGCCTCTCATAAATGCAAATCCAGGCAGTCACACTTCACAGACTGCTGCAGCTTGGTGAATCAAGTAACACCCCTTTGACACACACACACATATAGGAGTATCTCACAATGACTCGGTCTCGGGGTTTGAAAAAGCTTCGTGTCCCGGCAGTTTCTCAAACTGGACACTTTGCAGCTGTTGCTAAGCTGAGAGTGAGTGGGAGCGGTAAGGGATCGCCACATTTCCTCTAATCCTCATAATCAGCTCAAGGCCTGCTCAGTCAAAACATGAGTGACAAAACCCAGGGCCCCCAATATGAAGCAGGTTAAATGCCCACTGCTGCCCTCCAGAAGACTGATGGCAAATGTAAACGATACAAGGTTTCCAGCTTCAACGTCCACTTTAACAGATGACGCGAAGTCTGCACGGCTCTTAAATCCCACAAGCAGTTTCTAATTAAAGACCATTCAGTAACATTCAGACTTGAAGCATTTGCATTTCCTACAAAAATGCACGAGTGGATGACTATCACTTAATGATTTTGCTGAAAAATGGTTGAAACATTAAAACCTGAAATACATCAGTAGCTGAAAATTGGAATGATGAAGCTGCAAGAACAAAAAGCAAAAAAAAAATTTACGTTGAAAGAACATGAATTTTGCTGAAATAAAAAAAGTTAAAATTAACAGAATAGGCAGTAAATAGCAGCTAAAAGTAGCATAAATAAACGCAGAAGTAGCAAAATGCTAGCAAAAAAAAGCACAAAAATGTGTCAGAAGTAACAAAACATTAACAAAAAGCAGAAAATGCAAACTTAGAGCCAGAAGTGGTGGAAAACTAGCAAAAATAAATAAATAAATAAACTGGAAAATCCTGGATGCCACGTTTGCTGACGTAAGCAAGAAAGAAGCTGAAATGACCACAAAAATGGTCAAATTAGCTGAAAACAGCTAAAAATTAGAGCTGAAAAGTAAATGAAAAGGCAAAATAATAATAATAATGATAATTTGCAGAAAAAGGCAGAAAATGCATGTTTGCTGAATTAGGCTGTAAAAAGCTGAAAAGAGCATTAAAAATACATTGGCAAGGATGTCCTGAATGAGCTGAATGTTTTTTGACATGAACTGTTGAAATGGCACAAAAGTTGCAGAATTAATATTGTGCCAGAAAACAAATGGAATAGTTAAAATAGCAATAAAAATATGAAAACACAGGAACATTTTGAATTTCCTGTGAACATGCAGTAAAAGTTAAGTGCCGAAAAATGTTCGGAAGAACAGTAGCAGCATTATTAAAGCAAAACTAACTCGTTCGGATCTGCTATAGGAAAGTGTCAATCAACAAAATTATGGAAATTCCTGTTTTTAATTTATCCCCATGTAATCCCCATTTTAAGTCAGTGCCATTCTCAGACAGTTGCTTTTTTTCTGATGACTGTCACAGCTGGAGTTTGTATCAGTAGTCTTGTGACTAAAGCAATAATTTGTTTGCTACGCAGCAGCCAAAGAGAGGGTGGGGCCAACTCCCATCTGATTTTTCTTTACTACAAAGGATTTACAGTTTGATTCATTGTACAGGGGTGTGTTTGAGGGTTTTTTCTTCATGCACTGTGCAGAAAATGGAAGCATAATTTATAGGGTTTGACAGGCTTGTAGGAACTGAAATGTTAAAATAAGGTCAGCTCATGATAGGTAGGATAACGGTAGAGACAGTTACCATGAAGATAAACACAAATGTGTGTTTAGGTTATTTTGTAGTATGTTTTAATTTTTGCAGCTATTTTTGCACTTTCAAACAAATTTGATCATTTTAAAATAATTTTACAAAACTACTTGTTTCCCTGTGTATAAAGAAAATCTGTAAATCACAGTGATGATTACAAACTACCACAAAAAGACCAATCTGGAAAAACTGTACTGAAATGTGGACAAAGTTTTTTAAGGGACTGTTCTCACTACATATACGATGGTTTAATGGAGTTATTTAAAATATATGATAATATACTTAAAAAGTTTAAAGAAACCAGTGACTATTTCTATCTTAAGGCTATTTTGACAATTATATCTGTTCCTGTTAGCTTTATGACTTTCTTGTATTAGCTAAAATCTGCACGTGATGATATTTTGTGTTATTATGATGTTCCATAAATCTTATCATATAATTGCATTCACACAGCCTTCTATTTATATTTTTGCACAGTACAAAACCATTTTTGTTGTTTTAAATGATTGCCTTCATACTTTTCTCATAGTATACCGATAATTGTGTATATCACTCTATGCAGATGATATTCTTCTATATTTTATAGCTGTAGGATGATAATAATCTCATGACAAACAGTGAATTACGTGACCTTCTTCTCCACAGCCTATAATTACACGTGTTGTTGCTATTGTAGTGAGCTATCCACTTTCTCTTCCTTCATCGGTTCTTCATAGTTTCTCTTCATTTACAGGTCTCTCTTGCAAATGAGTCCTCGAGGCTCAATGAGACTAACCTGTATAAATAAAGGTGGAATGAAATATTTGTGTCCCACAATTAGTACAATGAATGTACTGTATTTGTACAACTGTTCCATGATTTCCTTATACAGTACTTTAGTGTATGTCCACTCATCCTCAACCAAATACAGGCTCTTGCACAACACCCACAGTGTGTAGGAACAGTGGTAAACTATATTTCAGGGGTTTATTTTGTGTATTTAACTTTATTGAACAAGGAAGTCCATTAAGATTAACCTTTTTTGTCAAGATAGACCTGGTCAAAGTGGGACTCCCTTACAAAGATAAAAGCTAAAAATTACATTTCAGGTAAAAATACATAAACTAAAGGAAAAAGTCAGAACCAATACAATAAAATTATAAAGTCCAGCATATGATTTGCAGTTTCACTTTCCATTTCAAGGTTCAAGGTTCTTTATTGTCATTTGCATCACATGTAGTACATGAGGTGGAACAAACATGTGTAATCAAGGCCCCAGTTACATCCAAAAATGGTCAAATGTAAAGTATAAAAAGAAATAGTATATAAGGATCTAAAATACACACTAAGATATATGCTAAACGAACGCTAAACAATACGCTAAAAGAGCCAAGATATAGATCTTATATTTATCTATATCTATCTATCTTATATCTATCCATATCCATATACATATA
>JARVGV010000673.1:10808365-10819049 GCA_031762435.1 Hypsolebias longignatus
CTGGTTCTGCTAAAGGTTTCTTCCTCATGAGGGAGTTTTTCCTTTCCACTGTCGCCTTCATTCTTGCTCAAGATGAGTTATGTGACGGGGTTAAATTCGAAGCAGTCTGCTCCTCAGATAAACTCTTAAATTATTACTTTTGTATATGGATATTTCTGTTTAGTGCCTGAGATGACTTCTGTTGTGACTTGCTGCTACATAAATAAACTGAATTAGATTAAATTAAATTAGCTAATACCGTAAAGAGGAGGGAAGGGTTATGAGAATCATCAGGCAACAATTTACCGGTACATTAGCTTGTTCAGGGTAAAATATGTCTCTGCTCTCAACTTTAAGAAATATCAAAGATATTTGATATTGATATTTGGGGTGGGGGGGGGGTTAAAGTTGTGAAAAAGTTTGTTTTATTCTGAAGTTGCTGCAGAGAATAAACCGATATGGCTCCATGTAGTGAAAGTAACAATGACTGAACTAAGACTTTCCCATGGTGCACATTAAAACTATTCTGCAAGCAGAGCTCACATCCTGCTGTGTTTTTGTGTGGCAGACACAGTTCTGTGAGTGGTACTGCACAGAACAAGGCTGCTGTCTGAAGGACAGCTGTGTTGGCCAGACGACGAGCCACTTTGCAAAAAAATGAAAAGGGAGACGCCTCACCAATTCCCCTAAGGCCTGAGCGGTAGGCCCTAACATTGATCAGATTGGAAAAGTTATAAAATTTGTTGTGCAGCTGAGAAAGCAGATCAGAATCTGATCTATCTCTGGTTTAGCACAAATAGCTGCACTGTTATGTGACGATGTCTTCATTTTAGTTCCTAACATCAAGAGAACATGTTTTAAGTGAACATGTGGTGCAAAATACAACCTTTACTGCCACGATTTGGAAGCAGTTGTCTTCTTGCTATTGCATAACACATTTCTCCCACTAACCTCCATGCACTGACAGTTATGCGCAGTAAATTTGATCCTGTTCTTGCTACAGAAATTCTGACTCCAGCGAGGAGCAGAGATTGCGGAAGCAGGTTGTCTGCCGCCTGTCCGTGTCCGCGTTGGCCTGGGGGTATTTTATCAAACCTAGATTTCCCTTCCTGAGATGGAGTCAACCAGAGGTTTTGTGTTTTCCCAGGCGAATGAGAAATTCACTCTGTTTATCGTGGGATGATGGGAAAAAACTCAAGACGAAGGGGGGGAACCATCAATGGGAAAATAAATACAGAGCTGGATCTTACGCCACAGGAAACAAGTTTGGAACCTAAACAGCTGGGCACACAGAAGGACATGAGATGTATGCATGTAGAAGACCGGCGGGTCTGCTCAGAAACATTTGCTCCCTGCAGGGTTGGAATCATGGAGTTCCAGCTGTCACCACCAGAGGACATCCATCCATCTATCCATCCATCATCTTTCAAATGCACAGTACAGTACTTAAATTAGCAAGTGAGCAAATCGATTTTGGTCACCCATTACCAATAGGCCAAAGGCAGGTAATGAAGCTTGTGTTTGTCTGTTGCCTATTTGAACCATTAGATAAATTATAATGAGACTCTTAAAAAGTAATCATTACATATCCATCTATAACTGATTATCATCTGAAGTGATCACAATATAAGATAATGCCTCAGCAAAATGAGCATAAAAATGGTTAAAATTCAGTCCGTTTTTTTTTTCATTCAACCTTTGTGTATACAGGTTAATCCCACTGAGCCTCAGAGACTCATTTGCAAGAGAGACCTGAAGTTTTACAGTTTTATGCTAACAATATGCTAATAATTTTAATAATGCTATATGCTTTGGTGTGGTTGTAGCTAAGAATCAGTCACAACACATACTTCATGTACTTCTCACTGTACCAGATCTTTGCTTGCATTAACTATTGTAGTCAGCCTCATTTGTCTGTTAGCAAAATACCCCATGAACCCCATAGTTTTTTTAAGAACACTTTTATAAATTAGGTTACAAATGTACGTCTAGAAATTGTTAACTTTTGGAGTAAATTCAATTCAAGGTGGCCAACACAACTAATTGACATCAACCAACGCAACAGTAATTATGATTCAGTCAGTTTTACAGATATTGAGTTAAAATTTGGTGTGGTAGTAGCTGAGATTCATTCACAACACGTACTCTGAGGGTGACAGCTCATGAGCATCTTGACCAAAAGGGCTACAACTCCAGGATTTCTCAACAAAACATGATTTTGCTGTTATTGATGCTGATATAAAATCCTTTAACTAACTTGAGGCTTTTAATTATACTAAATATTAACACTGTCATAACATAGATTTTTGTTTTGCAGAATTTACCCAGGACAAACACAAATGGAACAGCAGAAGGTAGGAATTCTTCTGCTTCTTTATTTTCTGAACTCTGTAAGAGCTGTTATTATTTTTAGATATATTTTATATCTCAAAACCTTTACTTTAAAAACAGCATCTCCCTTTGTATTTTAGTTTGTTTGTTTTTTTAGTGGATATTAGAATACCAGATGAGACAACGCGCCATTCATAATTAATATATTCATTCTTAATTTGTTGCCATGCGCCGTAGGGAAACTAAATGTCTAAATATTCTTGGCTGTCATTAGCAAGTTTGACCTGAAGGTGGAGGATAATGGGACATGCCCGAGCTTGAAGGGATTACACAACTGTTGACCTTCTTCACTTGTATCCTTTCCGTCCTCCCCTCACTATAAATTAATGCTGCCAAAGAAATAAACTGAACGTTGGACATTTGTGGAACTCCCAGCCGGAGTTAGGAACGCATCACAGAAAAGTCCAGATAAGCAGAAAACATAATCAAGTGAACTATCTCGTTGCGTTGTGCTACATTACGGTTCACGGCCTCCTCTCCCAACGATAGCCGCTTCCCCGGCCGTCTCCTCCCTGCATGTCTGCTTTTATAAACAGCTGTTGTGGTGTCAGGCTTCAGTTGGTGACCTCTGGGGGTCACCGCTGTCCCAGAGGTGCCCGCGGGGCAGCTCAGCTCCAGCTCCAGCAGGGTTCTGTTCATGGCCATGTTACCAGTGTTTGTTTTTGCTTCCTCCTGTGTTTGGCTATAGTCGTCCCTGTTCTTCCCCCGCAGCAACTGGGACACTTTCACACATGTACTCCCACAGGAAAGTGTACTGCACATTATACAAATGTTGCTTTTTCTGCAAAATGCAAACAGGATGCACAGTGGCTTAACACAACTGGTTTTAAGTGTCCGTGTACATCAATAAGGCATGTTGTTATTGCCTTATTGAGGTAATTACTGCTGGTTTTGTATACACATAAATAAATAACTAAAGCATGGTTTATTTAATGCTCGTGAAGTTGTTTTATTAAGTTTCATTTTGATCTTAATTAGAAGTGGATGTGTTTGCAGCTCATCCTCATGTTTTCTTACACAGTGCTGATGTTTCAAGAGGTGTGGAGCCGCAGCTTCTGCCGGACCATCGAGAAGCTGGTCGAGGTGGTGCAGGAATACCCGACAGAGGTGGAGCACATCTACAGCCCCTCCTGCGTGCCTCTGGTGAGGTGTGCCGGCTGCTGTGGAGACGAGAAATTAGAGTGCTATCCCACTCGAACCACAAACGTCACCATGCAGGTAAGAAAAGAGCGTTAAGGGTCAATCCTGTTGCAGCTTGCACCGTAATCACCCCGCTCTGATTGCTTTGAACCATGTTATTCATCAGCTGTTGAAAATCAGGCCTTCGGAGCAAGGTCAGGAGTACGTTGAGATGACATTTGTGGAGCATCAGACATGTGAATGTAGGTAAGAAAACAAGAAAACATTTTTAAGTCCTAACTTCTGAGTTTAAACACAGTTAAATATGCTTTCCCCTGTCGCCTGTACTTTATATGTACTGTACTGTAAATATGTGAAGTGACCGTGTGCATCTGTCAAGTGACAGACGAGTGCAACATGTTTACCGTATATTTTGCAATATAAGTCACGTTTTTTGCTTAATTTGCTTGCCCTGCGACTTATATGCCAAAGCGACATATTCATGGATTTCCCCGTTTTCATTCATTCTGACTGTAAATATTGAACACTACCATTTTCAGCCGCTAGATGGCACGTGAGTAGTAAGGCATGCCGTTGAATCATGTAATAGGTAAAAGTGGCTATTAATGACACAAGCTGCTTGCCATACAGGGCCATCTTTGTTTTGCTCGTTAAATCAGCTTCATTTCGCTGCGCCGCCCTGGCGAAATGCAGCTAATTTGACCTATTAAAGTGCATTTATTAAGTAAAAGTTCAACTGAGACACACCTTTACTATAATTTTGAGCAAACAATTATTTTAGGTGCTTATCTTGTTAAATTTCGAAGAACTGCGCAGCGTTCCTCCTTCCTGATTTCCCCTCTCTGCACGATCCTGGAGCACCGAGGCAGCGAATACTTTTGAAATACTGCTGAGTTTATGGTTTAAAGTCCTTTTAATAAGTAAAACTTAAACTGAGACACAAGTTTACTATAAAGTCGGGCGAACAAATAATTGTTTTTATGCGCTTATCTTGGTAAATTTTGAAGAAATGCAAAGCGAGTCACCCTCTGCGCATTCCTACTCCCATGTATCGGCTTTTGAAAATGCAGCTGATTTGACCGTCAAAGTGCATTTATTAAGTAAAAGTTAGAGTGAGACACCTTTGCTATAAACAAATAAATGCTTTTAAATGTTAATCTTGTTAAATTCTTGTTAAAGTCCTCGATCTTTGGCACAACACCGGTCCACACTTCTGGGTTGTCAACGATGATGCATAATAAGATGCGACATATGGTGGAGCAACTTATTTATGGATTTTTCCACTTTATTAGACATATTTGGACTGATGTGACTTATAGGGTGGTGTGACGTGTACGGCAGAAAATACTGTAGTTTAATACTTCCTGGGCCTGCTCAGAACAACCAGTCAGTGATGATATGCTAGAAGAAATATCATGAAATAAACAGCAGACAAGTCACTGTTTTCATTGTGAAACTGTAGTTTCAGGGTTTTATATATAACACAGCTTAATTATTTATGTAAATTTTTCTGGAGTGTATTTAGAAACCAGGTTTATCCAAGTTATCATTTAGCGGCTCGTACTAGCTTCATGCTCTGTTTCACACTCTCAGTTTTGCAGACACAAAGACAGAAGCAGAGTCATCTTATCACAGACACACAAAAATAACCAATATAGATAAGAAAGGACTCAATAAAAGTAGATGGTAAGAGAAGAGTGCACGACAGAGCTACACAGTCCAGAATAACCTACATTTACAAGGAAAGCAGAGGCGCATGACAGGGATTATTTATTGATCTGATGAAAACCGGTCTTGTTACTGTTGGAATAAAAGTTTCCCTGAAAGTCTTAGCATTTTACACACCGACCAGTTTTCCCTTCTCCTGCCTAAATAAAAGAGGCTGCATTTATCCTGTGTTTTCTGCGAGCAGAGCCTGCCTTTATCTGCATCAGATTAGGACGTTTTACCCCACCTTAATCCAGGTTTAAAGCAGCATTGTTAAAGATTGGTGTCATGTGTGAAAATGCACAAGCCGATTTGTAATGTTTAAGCTGATCTGCCTCTAATATGCTCATTAGCCTACAACAAAGGTGGTCACAGGGCCAAACTGGAGTATGTGTGTAAGACGGAGGAGGCAACAGATGTCAAACAGATGTGAAGATAAAGCAGGCTATTTGCATATAGACTCATTTACGGTAAAAATGTAGAGTTGACTAATCTATTTCCTGAGACTTGAGGCAAGAAACAAAGAATGTACAGTATATACTATTGTTGTTTTAAAGAGCAGCAATTAAATTCATTAAAGTAAATTTGCTATTGGGGAGGAGGAAAATGTTTATTAGAGAACCAGCTGCCTGCCTGGATCTATAAGTGATCAATGCAAGGCTCAAAGGCAAACATAAAACACACACAGTCACAACACACAGATCAGTTTCCTGACACACACCTTTGGAACGTGGAGGAAAGATAAAACTTGAAAACTCCACATAAAAGTGAAACTAATTAAAGGTAAATGTAGGTATTGGAGGCTTGTTGGACCATTTTAATTTTGCATTTGAATGTTCTGATTTGTTGAAACTTTCTCCACAGAGTCAGGACATCTTTAGTGAGGACTGAACGGTAAGGAACTTGGTCTATGCCTTTCGAAATATCAACGCTGAGACCAGTTTTTCTTTTTTTTTTTTTTAAATAAGAGTGGGTTCTTTTTGTGTTTAATGTGCAGGAAAAGGCAACGGGGAAGAGGAAGAAAGAGAAAGGAGAGACAGAAAGGAAAAGAATGTAGCAGGTAAAATCCCAGTTTGAGCGAGAAGTGCTCCACAGATTGTAGGCGGCCTTTTAAAATAATTAAAGGTGAGATACTGTATTTTCTTTCTTGTTGCAGGTGTCAGATCCCTCGCAGGTAACTTCAGTTGCAACCCGACCTCCTGCTGCAGAGCGGCTGACGATTTCCAGCCCTGCGACCACGTAAAGAGTCTCTTCCACTTTATCTATCAGGCCTGCTCGCGACCAGAGACTCAGACAGCTTGGGGTGATTGTTGCTGACAAGCTGTCCTGCTGACGGACAGGGTGTTTGTGATAACAAAGTTCAACGGGAAGCGAGTTTTAACTGGTGGAAACACTCTCTGTTACACACCTGACATGAGGAGCATACCTGGGAGCCAGTGCAATGTAGAAAAGGAACAGAGTGATGTTTTCATTTTATTCTTACTGTGTCAGTTATCTGAATTTGTCCATTTCTTTGGTATTTAAAAGAGGTTACACTTGTTAAACTCTATATTTATTGTTGGAGCTGAATATAGCTGGACCAGCAACCTTTAAAAAGTTTATCTTTTCTGAAACGTTATGACCTGTCTTGTGTTGGACAGCTGCTTTGGACATGCAATAATGAAATGTCTCCCTCTGGTGTTAAAGATAAAGTGAACAAAACTGCTCTTTTATGGTGGCTAAAGTATAAATAAATAGGTTTGACTTAAGGCAGAGTGGTCATTCAAACTCAGTCACAGCATCAGCATTTTAAAATACAATATATTTTGTTATTTTCTATTGTGGTCAAGAATAAAGAATAATGTGTTTTATTGCTTTCTGCTGTCACTCCCCTTAATCCAACACCACAGGTGACTTCCTCTGTCTGTTTTTGGAAGGGATCAACTGAGTTCATTATATAAAAGGATTACCCTTTTTCGTATTATTTTGTCATGTATCAAACAAGAAATCTATGAAAATGTAAGAAACTTTTTTTTGACTGTGCTAGTGTTTGTATTTGTATTTCTTTTAAATATTTATTTTGTAATAAACCTTTGTCACATTATAGAGTCGTGATTATTTTTGCTAAGAACTGACCTGAGCAATCACTGTCAGTGAGGAATGCTCGGGTTTGATAGTAAAAGGTTATTTGTAGTCCAGATAAATAAATAAAAACTTGCTGATCAAAAGTAACAATTACAAACATATCAAATTAGGAACAAAGGGCAGCTGATCCTTGCAGTGATTTGGATGAACATATATAACTATTTAAGTGCTTTAAAAGTTAAAATTTTTAAGTCAGTCCCTTTTCTAACATCACTGGTCTTAAAAAAGGGTGGAAAAAGCTATTCTTTAGAATGTGTAACTTATTGAGTTTTTAAGTAATAAAACTGAAAGTTAACATTGAGTAAATGTAATATTACCTATATTATATTTAAGTATTTTATAGCTTATATTAAAAATATTTAATATGTTAATTAATATACTAGCAAAATACCCTAAATTTTCTGACTGCATGCAGATATAGGATTGCATACAGTTTATACAGTACAGTATACAGTATTCCTACACATTAATTTAAAATGTAACATACTTACCGAATTCACCAATGATTGTTGTTAAAAAAATTGTCACATATTCATGCCCAGTGACCTCTTATATAATATTGATGGCTATTTACCATAAAATATGTAGACTTAAAAAAAACGCAATTGCGGTTACTAGTTGTGTCTTATTCTAGAATAATTTACGCACAAATTCGCGCCCTGTGACATAGATATTCCCTGTGACCCCTGTCGTTTTACGTTTGAGCTGACCCGTTGCCATGACAACCGCATACTTCAGTTAATTTTTAGGGGTTATTATTGCCCGCCGTAGGAGCTTACAGGGAAATAAGCATGTTACTTACCTAAAAACCACTTCATTCGCAACCATAAAGTAAAATTTAGAAACATGTACGTTGTTTATGATGTCTCTAACGTGAAAAAAATATCAAATCAGGCTTTTAATTGTTGTTTGCCTGTAAGACAAAATTGCGGTATAACAAAACACGTAACGTACGATTCAATCGGAAAAAGGCGAAGCTAGCTGTGACAGACTCGAGTAGCCGCGGCTTCAGAACGATAAAAAAAATTGGACGCTACAATTATTGGACATTCAAGCAAACGACATATTGGTAAGCTTTGCAGAAACGGTGACATTATCTACAGACAGAGCTAGTTAGTAACCTTGTAAAGAACGAGTCAGTCCAACGGGCGGGGCTTTAGCATCATTAAGCTAAGTGTGCTAACAGCGAAGATGTGGGAGGATAGTAAACAGGGAAACAGAAATGCTGCATTTATTATTTTCTCTATAGTATCACAAGCTATCTGAAAAGAAAAAAACTTTGACAAGTGTATGGAACTGCTTTTGTGTTTGTTCTAAACTTTCTGCTTCCCGTAACAAATGTTAATTCTCTAAATTACAGCCCTGCTATCAGCATCCAAACTGGCTTTGAAAGGAAAACAGGCCCAGCAGCTGACTTCAAAACAATATGCGGACAATTTTTGTAAGGGTGCAATCTGAGCTTATCTGTTCAGAGCATAGTTTTATTTTTGATGGACACGCTTTATTGATTAAAGGGCATTTATGCACCATGATGTTTAGACTCCCAGCCCAATAATTAGTCCGTAGATGGCTTAGAAAAACACCATGGTGCGATACGGTACCTATTTACACTAAGGGCATTGTTCTACCTTTCATCTGAAATCTGTAGACAAATCTGGGAACTGGCACTGACCTACTGACCCATCAGTACCAAGTTACAGACACAAGATTTACGTAAGCAAAAATGTCAAACTGAGTTCATTCTTGAAATGTCAAGTTCATCCTTTGACCATTCGAGACAGTTTGTCAATACTGTATACTGTACAGGAGAGGAACAGAGCATTGAAGCAATGAAGTACAGTATTACAGTTTAAATAACAGGCAGAGAGACCAGTTTATGTAGGACCTAGTTTGCATTCCGAAAACTTTACTTTGTCTTTCACTAAGTCTTACTAGTGGATTACTTACTATTAATTACTGCATTTCTTAGTCACAACACCTGTACAAGGTTTATTACTTTATTTACTCTCAGTATGCAGGATTTTTGCTCTGCAGTGACACACCCGTTCAAGATACTGAAATGTGAGGTGACTCGGCTTAAACAGCCAGCCTTATTGTGGAAGGACTGCCTGAAAATGATCCACACCTTCCACGGTCACTCAAACTGAGTCTTCATAGTTGCTTTCTAGGTTCTACCTGGAGCCTGTGTTAAGTGTCCACCACCTAAAAGCCTAATCTTTGACCTGGTTTACTATCAATTAAATTAGAACCTCACAAAATGTCCATTGTTCTAGACAAATTTAGACAAACCTGCTTGAATTTGTTTACCTATACAGTACAGTATTTGTTTTATTTTACAGCAGATACCAGCATGAATGGTTTCAGTAAACCAGGGGCACATGGGGTGCCACCTTTCACCAGAACATCACTCCCAGGATTGTCCAAACATGACTTGGAAAGAGATTCAGGCTTCTCAGGTTTGATAAATTCACACTGCTTGAAAGTGACTGGCTTCATTGTTTTTGTCTGTAATAGTAGATGTTATAAATTGGCACAGCTTTGTCCAATATAAAAAATGTATTATTTCTAAGTATATGCACAGTTTGTAAGTTGAAAATTATTTCTACCATTTGAACAAAGTGGATTATTTAAATTGGTTTTGCAAATATAAATATTTTCTGCGTGTGCACAAAGAGGCAAAGCTTGATTTACTACTATGAACTGTTGAATGAATTCTGAACTTTTTATGTTTCTGACTTTGTTCTTCTTGATCTATCTTCATTTGGTTCCCTGTGCAACATAATTAAAATAATACTTAAACTGTATTGAATTATCACAGTGCCACCTGTGCTGTCTTGTCAGTCGATGTGCTGAGATTTTCTGAGTGAGGATGTGTTAAAGGGGTTGGAAAGATGGCATTTTTATGATGTCGTGAATATCTTTGTAAAGACCCAAACGCGAGCTGATAAAGTGATCCCTGGATTTTAGAAACAAGATAAAAAAATTTAAAAAACCAGGAATTGTTTTTGAACGTTGAGCAACACAATCCTCGCATCATCACAAGCAACAGTGATATACTGTATCTGATTTGTACAAACCTGGTGTCTGAGCTGCAAAGGGTCATCTAAAAGTAATGGTGAATGAAAATGTTGTATTTTACAAAAATCAAAAGATTTTTGATCAACGTAAAAGATTTCAGAATTAAAAATTAATCTGAATCTTACACAGTAACAGATGTCCTACTGTCTAACTCAGAAGGAGTGCGGTTATTGTGAGTTAATATAGTTTAAAATACAAAGTTTGTTTTCTCAGTCATCCAGGTATATAACAACAAAAAAGGTTGAATCATGTCATCTGGACTTCG
>JARVGV010000673.1:10823527-10834345 GCA_031762435.1 Hypsolebias longignatus
ACACCGATTTAAAAGGCACTTTTTTTTTTTTTTTTTTTTTATAAATATATATTTATATAGTGTTCATCATTTTCAGCCCCCTTTTTAGCCTCTGTGCTTGATAACAGCCCAAATTGACAGAGGCCATGCAGAATAATGTATTTTAATTCTACAGCAGAGAAAACTATGTAGTCTCTCTAAGTAGGTCTCGGGGAAAAAAATATCAGTATTGGTATCGGATATCAGCCAAAAATCCAAGATCGTGCATCCCTACTTTTTGAGATTATAAAGCAATCCTTTGCTGCAGTTGAGTATTTCCTTCTGAGTAAAGATTAAACTCTTGTTGTATTTATGTTTGTAACACCGCCTTCAAAAATAATTGGTTCTTTAATTTTTAAAAGGTATGTAGAAATTGTTTTCTTGGTTTTTGACCGGAAGCAAGGAGAAAATGTTTTAAAGCATTTTTTTTTTGCCTGTTATTGTAAAACGTGATTTATTTATTTTTTTGTCTTCATCAAACTGCTGAATATCTTCTCTTACTTTTCTAATAAGAATGTGTCATTATTAAAGATAAAGAGGATCAGCTTTGTGTCACTTTATTTTTGTGGAAGGTTTTTATTGTAATAAGCAAAATTATCTCCAAAAATGATCTTCGATACCTAAAATCATCTCAAGACAGGATGATGTCTGATCATGTCTTATCAGAATAAATAATACCTATAGAAGTGTGACCTTATGGCACATTGTGAACAACACCCTGGATAATATAATTCACTTAAAAAAAAAGAATAACATCGCTGCATTCTCATTGAAGGATCAGAGTTGCATCAGTTTGAGTAGAAAATGTCTCCAGGCTCAACATGAAAAAGCAAACTGTCAAAACAAAGCTGTCAAGCAGATTATAATCTGAGCGCCACATGGTTGTCAATAATACAAAGCTCTGAAGGCATGCAAAGCCATCTTTTTGTCTTAATAAGAGGAAATAACTAAACTAGAAAATCTAATATTCCATAAGCTGCTTGGAAAATATGAAAACTAAGAATATATTTGTAATCTATGCACCTATTTCAAGTTATTTTATGGCTCTCGTCCTTAAAATGTATATATGAGTGATCTGTTTCAATAAACACCACAACAGCATCCAACCAATCACATGGATTCAAAACAGCTTTTTCCGCTGTTATTAGCTCGCTCAGTCCTGTTTGTGTACGTCTTCAGAGTGCGTCTTCACCGTCTGCACGGGCAAAATAAGGCCAAGAATCCAGCGGGTGCCAAAAATATCCTGTAGGTTGGCTCTCCAGGGGCTGCCGGTCTCCAAAAGTTCCCCTCTCTGCATCTGACACCAGGTCTGTCCCCGAGCCACCAGCAGCACCTGCTGGCAGCAGAAACCTGCGCTCACCAGGCCGATGCCCAGCCACACGTACAGCATCAGCACCAGGAACAGCTGCAGGCCCGAGATCGTTCCTGCAGGCGGGGTGGGGGTAGACGTTGAGACGTAAAGCCAAAACACAGCAGAAGGTGCGGCGACTCGTCCAGTTTGGAAAACTTACCCATGAAGAAGTAACCAGTGGAGAGAGGGAGAAGAGTCAGGAAGGTGAGCGGGTTCTCGAAGGAGATGGCGTACTCCACCGTCAGGAAGGCAACGCCCAGAACCAGCGAGTACAGGCAGGTGCACGACGTGTACACGCAGAACATGATGAAGTAGCGCATGTTCTTGTTGCCGATGCAGTTGCCCGTGAAGAAGCAGTGGTGGTCCCGCTTCAGAATGACCTTCCTGCACAGCTTGCAGAAGTGACGGCCGTTCAGGAGGTAGTGAGCGTCCACTTTGTCCGAGCAGTGGGGCGAGCACACCGGCACCGAGGTCTCGTCGGCGCTTTCGGCGGGGTATTTAATAGTCATCGCGTAGTTCCCCAACGCGTTGAACATCAGGAAAAGGAAAACGGCGGCGTGGAGCGTTGTGGAGCTCAGGGCCGTGTCTGGGCTGGGGAAGATTGCTGGGACGAAGAGGCAGAAGTAGAGGATGAAGGTGGCTGCTGTGGCCATGAAGAAGTACGCAGGCGCGACGGCGTTGAGGAGCCTCAGCTTCAACATCCGAGTGAACATTTCTGCGCAAGAGGGAGGAAAACGACATTTCACAAGACACGTTATGAGATTAGGATGTTTGTGAGCTCACACAACACAGAAATGTTCATCTCAGTCATTTTAGAGATGTTCTCCTGAGATTTGGTGCAGTCGCTGAGAATGATCCCCACTACGCTGAGCACTGACAGACTGCCATTAAAAACATTGCCATTAGCTATTATAGTAAATTTGGTCTGACTGTTAGCAAAATATCAGTCAGATTAAGATGGCTGCCAGAGCTAATCCACATTTGCCAACACAAAAATGGCTGTAACTGTCAGTTTTATGAGTTTCTACATCAAATATGATGTGGTAGTAGCTGAGAGTCATTCACAACACAAACTATGACATCCTGCAACGTATTTGCAAGATTTCTCCAAAATGGCTAATGCATTTCTCAATTTGAGATGATCTTAGTTTAAAGTTTTGGCATACGGCAGCAAGGTTTCATCATACAGTAGTAATAATAATTATAATAATAATAATAATTTTTATTATTATTAATCACATTGGGTAAAACAGTTTAAATTATTGTAATTATTAAAACATCTTGGAGGTAAAAACATCAACAGACAAATCTGCTGCTAATGATGAACTCTTTTCTGAACAAATTAGGGTCATGGACCTCCAGGGGCCATTAAGGATTCCAAGAATATCTCATCCCTGATTCAGAGGTCCTCCTAAAGCTAACGTGGAAATCATGAGCCATTTAAAGCCTTGCACTAAACCTACAACTTTAAATCTGTACCCCTTTCTGTCCACACACACACACTGGGAGTCCCCCAGTTTGGGACTAATTAATACCGCGCACACCAAACATTGACGCCTCCTTCGTGTTATTTAAAGAGTAAAAACGCATCGGAGTC
Source organism: Hypsolebias longignatus (assembly GCA_031762435.1). Classification (NCBI taxonomy): domain Eukaryota; kingdom Metazoa; phylum Chordata; class Actinopteri; order Cyprinodontiformes; family Rivulidae; genus Hypsolebias; species Hypsolebias longignatus. The sequence goes on from JARVGV010000673.1 coordinate 10,826,494, forward strand.
GATTTGATTCGCTTTCCTTCATCTGCACAGAGACACATCTGCCTACCTGCAGATGTGATGGAGCGGAGGAGCCGACCTGTCAGCACCACGGAGCCCTGCAGCTTCTCTACCAGAGGACGTTTTCATGGACATTGTCCCTCATTTGTCCAGCGCCCCCTGCTGGTCCGGATGCGTCTGTTCACAAAGTTTGTCGTCAAATCAGAGGCGTGACAGCCTGTCTGGACAAAATTCAATAAATACATCATGAAATAAATAAATTCCGTAGATTCAGCTTTAAAAGTCATGAAACAGGTCAGCACAACATATTTTATTAAAATGATCACAGCATGTGTTTAACCCCCACAAATAAAATGCCACTGGGACTTATTTCTCTTTAAAATTAAAAACTTCTTGTTTAAAACTGATGTACAATATCTGCTCCGTGCAGCTACTACTGTAATGGTTATCATCTGGTTATATGTATAAAAATAAATATATTTAAAATTATTCAGCTGATCCTAAAATTTTATAATTTTAGAACAGGAGGCAGATATTTCAGCCATCAAACTCCTCTCTTTAGCTAAACACGTGACATTTGTTTGTTTATGTAGGTTTTAGATGTGATTTTTCATTTAGAAAAGGTAGATTAAATCTAGAAGTACAATTAAAAAATTGCATTTTTTTTCCTCCTGAAATGAACCAAAATACAAAATAATAAAGACATCACATGAGGAATTATCTGTATTTTTGCAAATTAAGACACACTGGAGCTGATTTAGTTTTATTACATCTTCAGTGTTTAAGAGTACTGTACAGCAGTACAGTATTTGGTTTGCTGTTCTGGTGATGTGCATGTTTGGTTTATTAAAGTTCAGGTAAGAAAAGTCCAGCAGGTGGCAATCCAACCTCAGTTATTTCTGCTCTTGGTGGTGCGGAATAGATTGAATCACCTTGGATACAAGACTTCTCTCTATTGTTTTTGTTCCATTAACCAATCAATAAATCAAAAACACAGACCCAAGTAGAGAAATGTAGGTTTGGTTTAAATGCTGTAATAATAATTTCATTTACTGATCATGAAACTCATAACAGAACCTAAATGTTAATTTACAAAAAAAATATTTCATTAAAACGATCAATGACGGATAGCTTTCTAGTGGCCAATTTCTGTAATTTTACACAAGTATTTAATTTCCTCTGTAAAAATAATTTACATTTTCAAATACATTTGCTGTAAAAACAGTCTGTCACATATTTAGAGAATTTGTATTCTTTTAGTGCATTCACAAAAAGTGTTTACTGTTATTTCATTTACGGCACAGTCACATACTATACACTGGAATATGGTATACTAAATATGAAAAAATACTGAATTAGTTGATAATCTGTTTTTCTAATCCTGACATAAGACTTTTTCCTTCGCAAAATCATAATGTCCCTGGTAAAACTTTAATAATTTGTTTGAAAACCTTTCTTTTTAGTTTCCTTTTGCATTTGCATGCTCGAATAGACTGGAAAATATAATATGTTTTATTATATTAGTGATAAATTATTGTGACATGAACCGTAACATTTTTAATTGACCATTATCAACGTTCTGGTATCTAAATGTTAACATTTATTTCCATTAATTCCTAGTTTATTTCCTTTCCAGTGTTTGAACTGTCAGCACACTTCCTTAACGTTAAAAATATAAACGTAGTTTTCTGAGCCGATCAGATTTGAGCCAAGTTTCCACAAACTCAAAGTGGTGTAATTTGTCGACGCTCCCTTCGCACTCCTGACGGGAGTGGAAATTGTCAGACGGTCCCTGGGCGGGTGGGAGTTTCTCCTGTTTTCTGATACAAAAAAAAAAAATCAGCAGCATCTTTAACCACAAGCAGCAGACTCCAGCTGCCAGGACGCCCATGAGGTGAGCCGTGTGAATTTAAAACTCTCCCTTCAGTCGGGTGAATGCGCACTGGCGGCATTTCTGGCGCTGTTTTTGGCGCAATCGTCTTTATGAACTTATAGCAGCGGGGGAGGAGGCGCGTGCGCACGCATGCAAACCGAAACGTGCTGCAGCGAGCACAAAACCCGACTAAAAAGGGTCCAAATGGACGTTAGAATCGGATTTTTGTCCCGGATTGTAAAGATTAGGGGCGAAAATGTGAAAGTTGATGGTTCGGTTTGATGATGATGATGGTGAGGAGAATGAAGAGCTGGCAGCGTTTCAGACTGTTCCACCCAAACCAGGTGCACCTCATGTTCCTCCTGGACTCAGCTGGCTGCTAAACCCTCCTGTGGGCTGGAGAAACCGAAACGCGCGCTTCAGATTATTATGAATCCAATTTAATTTAGAAATTATCTTTTGTTTTTAATTATGCTGAGATCACCGTTTCGTGCTGGACTCAGCTGAGCAAATACTGCATCAGACCTGTTGAAGGGTTTAAATTAACCCTGGAGGCAACTATTTTAGAATTAACCTCACTAAATTTTTACTAACTGCACGTTTAGGTGTTTTTGTTCAGAAATGCTTCTTAAATGCTGCAAAATGTGTCTTAAGATCAAATGAGGTGGCCTTAAAAGTGCCAGGTTTAAATAGAACTTGTGACATTTCAGTAGGTCAGGATATGGCAGAACATCAGAAGATATTCAGCTCACATCAGACAGCACAGATTATATGACGATGATGATGATGGTAATTAGTGTTGCTCACTAGATCCTGTTTCCAGGCTCCCCTTTGTGCGTTTTCTATAAATAGACTTTCAAAGAAACCATTTTAGTCAGAATTTGCGAGGGGAGCTTGTTAAAGGCATTAAGATAATCTATAATCTTTTAAGCTGTAAAGGTTTGATGCTCAGTTGGACAGGGTGCATTCAGCTCACATCAGTTTTTACTGCAGGTGCAGCGGTTTGACACGTCTGTATTTCATGATCTTGATGTCTGTGGGTCCAGGTCCTGCGAGCGTGCAAGAATCTCAGCGGTTTCAATGTGCCATCACTTTGAAATTTGATCCGACGCATGCACGAAAGAAGAGCAAAGTCCCCAAAGAACGGGGAACAGATGAACGCTGGTCATCTTCAAGGGCTACCATTAATATTTCAGCAGATTTGAAGCTGATGAAAGCGAAGTTGATGCATACAGGAGCAAACCCCACTTCTGATAAAGCTGTATAAAATGTAAATAAAAACAATGCTATAATTTGCTATTCAGCCTCTAAAATCTTCATTTTATCCCCAGTCCTCTTCTCACCAATTAACCTATTGCTAAAGATCCTCCATACCATTTTGCAGCCTCGTGGCCTCACCACCAATTTTTTTGACATGTTGCTGCCATAATTCACAATTACCTTTTTTTTTTTTTGCAACAATTGACATGGTTACTGGTTCCACTGTGAATAAAATACGGGTTAACGGGATTTCCAAATTGTTGCATTCTGGGTTTTATTTTACACAACACCCCAGTTGTTTTCCCAGTAGTTGTGATTTGCCTGTTTGTGTGTGTAACAGGAAACTTGTCGGCTTCCTACGGATCAACGTTTATAGCAGTCTGGTCAAAAACGCTTGCAACGTGGAAAAAAGGCCTAAAACTTAAAACCTCCCAACGTTTCTTCTACTTCTCGAAGTTCTGGCTGCCGTGCTGCTGCACGTTCAGCTACAAACGCCAGTCGTCTCCTAGAATATTTGTGCAACATTTCTGCGTGCTGCATGAGATGTATTTGTGATTCGTCTCCTCGGCCACGTGTCTCAGTTTCAGAAAAGGTTTTGATGAGGCCCCCTGGACAGAAAATCTAACCCAAACAGATTCTTAGAGACCCGTTAGCTCCATCTGTACTTCAAGAGCTGTTCTGCACCTCAGGCTCAACTTTGTTCTTCTTATTTTTTATTTTTTAACGTATCCTGGAGAATGTATTGAGATTCCAGCTGTGGTTTCTGCTGCTCTTCCTTGGGGGGGGTCTGTGACCGTGATGCTTGATGCAGGCACAACTAACTCTGATGTACAGAGTCATGCTGTAACACAAAGAGATCATCAGAGATGGGCCTGTCACGATTACAAATTTTGCTGGGCGATTAATTGTCTCTGAAATTATTGCGATAAACGATAATATTGTTAGAAATTTGACAATAATTACTAATTATTGTCAAATTTAAGAAAAAAATGTTTAATTTGTTTTGCTTGTAGTACATTTTTTCGATCACAAGATGGCAGTACAAGACTGAACCGAAGGATGGATAGTGAGGGAGCGAGCAGCGTGTCTTTAAGAAAAATGTGAGGGAGGCCCCTTGACGTGACATGGGCTGTCTCTCCTTACTTTATTCGGTTCTCAAAATGGCGGACGCTCGGTGTGGTTTGAGCTCTTTAGCATAATATTTTTCACACAAAGCTTTTAATAAAAAAAAAACTTAACAAGTTTTCAGCTTCTTTTTGCAGAGAAAAGCTTTTTACACAAAGGCACTGGTGTCAACCATGAATTTTGGAGCTTTGACAAGACAAGAGGTTTTTTTCCTGATGTCGGCCTGCTAGCTTAGCTTGTAGCTTAGCTTCTCAGCTTAGCTGCTTTTAACGATCCAAAAATGTGATTTTGGATGGTTAAAATTGATTTTTTTAAAAAGGGAGGGGTCAGTGAAGAGCACCGGAGTTGAGCCTTTTGTCATCCAGTGTCTTCAGTAGAAAGAGAGACGAAGAAACGATAAAGCTGATAAATGAAAATGAGGTCGATAATTTTCACTTATCATGTGATTAATTGATTTTTTGATTTAGTGCAACAGACCTACAACCTTTAACAGAACAAAGTGATGTGCAGTGCAATACGTATATTGAAACAGGCAAACATTCATTCAGAATAAGAAACAGGACCAAAACAATAAAAGCATCAAATCAACATCTAAAAAGTTTAAAAAAAAAAAAAAAGCCAAATAATTTAAATGAATTTTAAGTAAGGATTTAAAAGACACAAAGAAGGGTGTCAGTCTAAAATCCACTCAATCAACAATTTTGACCACACCACAGGAAAAGCATGCCCCCCACCACCACCAGTATTGCCCTGTCACATTACAAATGCTTTTGATGCCAATGTATGTAGCAGCTCAGAAAAGTCAGGTGAAGTTTTGAAATGGTTTCTAAAATGGATTGACAATCAGTGTGAAGATTTTAAAACAGGTGTGACGGGGTGACATTTCTGTGTTAAAAGGCATGTCGCAGAGTTTTCCAGTAAGTGACTGATGGGAGACACAGTGACCCCGACGTACAGAGCGGTATGGTAATCCAGCCTGTTTGTAGCTAAAGACAGTGCGCAAAAGCAGTATCAGCTGAAGAAGCATTTTGCAGCTAATTAGGTGAATTTGCAACAGGTCAGTGAGAGGACATTATCTCTCAGAAGTAAAGAAGGCCAGAGGTTTACCAGTCTGTGAAAACTCTGTGTAAAAACAGGAAATCATTTCTGTCAACACAAAGTTGTGAAGACTGAATATCCCATCATTTAAAGTTCATAATCTCAACAGATTCGAAGAATCAGTAAAAAATCTCTGAGCTCAAAGGACAAGGCTGAAAGTCAACAGTAGATGGTCGTGATCTTCTGGTCCTCAGGGACCACTGCATTAAAACCAGGTCTGGTTCTGTTCTGGGCTCAGCAACACGTCCACAGATCCCTGTTTGTAAACACAGTTCATCCACTGATGCTGCTTAAAGCTCTATCAGACAAAGAAGAAGAATGTGAACCATCCAGAACCTTTGCCATCTGCTCTGGACCAGGACCATTTCAGATGGACTGAAAGAACTGGAGGACTGTTCTGAGGTCACACTGGTCCAAATCTCAAGTTCTTAGTAGAAACTAGAGAAACTATTTTGTCTACACAAAGATGAGAGAGACCACACTGCCTGTTATCTGCACAGTGTAAAAGCCTGCCTCTCTGATGGTATGGGGGTGCATTAGTGCCTCTGTTATGGGCTGCTTACAAGTCTGGAAAGGTTCCATCAATGCAGAAAGTGTCTACAGGTTTTAGAACATGTGCTTCTATCCAGATGCCCCCACCCCCCACCCCTGCCCCGAGAATATTTAATCAAGACAAAGTTAAACATGAGATTGCATCATTACAGCAGCATGTCTTCATAGAAGAAGAGTCCAGGAGCTGAACTGACCTGCCTGCAGTCCAGACTCTCACTAACTGAAAACATCTGAATCATGAAACAAACAATCCAGCAAAGAAGACCCAGGACTGTAGAAGAGCTAGAACCTCCATCAGACCAGAATAGAATAACATTGTCCTCTAAACCTCCAACAACTGGTCTCCTCAGGTCCTCCAGAACCTCCAACAACTGGTCTCCTCAGGCCCTGGACATTTACAGACTGATGTTAGAAGAAACTATGTTCCAATGTCAACAAAATATTTTGAATGGGATTTTCAAATTCTGATTTTCTTTTGATGTTTCAAATGTTTTATGATTAGGATTATACCTTTAAAAGTACTGACCTTTAAACACTGCCACATTTTATGAACATTTGTCATCAGCTGCAGTAGATGGTTGTAAATTCACTGGTCAGACTGAGCACCCGTTCAGGTCCTGCTTACGGTTCTTTTGTAGGAACATTCACATTAAATAAGTGTGTAGATGTGTGTCTTGGCTCCTCACATGACTCCGTGCTCTGGTGTGGCTGCTTCAACATTCCCACCCGCATTTTGATGTTGTCGGTCTTGAGAGTTGAACCGGTGACCTTCTGATCACAGGCCAACCTTCTCTAACCTCTGCGCCACCATAAGGGTGTTTGATTTTAAATAAAAGGGCCATATGAACTTCATAAAAAAGGGAAACATCTGTAGGGGAGAGGAACACTTTTCTGCAGGAGCTGCATCTCCTTCCATGCAGCCTTGCAAAGGACCTGAGCTGGAGCCTTGTGGTCACGCTGAACAGTTCTCAGAACCCAGCCTGATAAACAAACATTCCAGACTTCATTATGTGGGGCTGGTTCTGAAATGTGGACGGAGAGAAGCTAAAACACAGACAGGTTTTCCTCACAGGCCTCTGTCTCACGTGGAAACAGAAAAGCTGCCCATGTGTCATGGTGGACCATCAAAGACTCGCCATCATCTCTAAACAAACAGGACAGGAAACCTCAGTCCAGCCCCGACAAGCAGACAGTGATGAATGGACACAAACATGAAAAGCTCCAACCCTATATCAACACAACATTCAGCTGTTTTGCATGTTCAGACTGAGCTAAGTCTCCACCCACATTTGCCCTGTACACTGGGCCCTTGAGCAAGGCCCTTAACCCCCACCATCTGCTCCCCCGGGTGCCATAGAGCAGCTCTCTGCTCCACATGGGCTGTGGTTGTGTCAGGAAGGGCATCTGGCGTAAAAACGATTGTCAAGCCTTCATACGAGTGTGGCGACCCCCGAAAAAGGGAGCAGCTGAAAGAAAAAACAATTTAAAGTCAAACGCCCAACATTTGTTCATATTGCACATCTAGTGAACTGTGATAGAGACATGAATAAATATCTCTGGTCTGTGGCAAACTAGCTTGAAAATAAGGCAAAGTGTTTTTTTGTGGCAGTGTCAAGTTATTTCAGTCGCAGCTTTGGAAACAGCCCCTTGACTTCCATATATGGGCTGTGACATCACACCAGCGATCTGATCATTCCATACTGCCTGATTTTTATTGAGGCAGATGCAAAGACGGGCAGTCTTAAGTCTCTAATAGAGAAAAGACCCTTGTCCCCCTTCATTTCACACACCCCCCACTCTCACTGACACCCCCCACCACACACACACACCTGTTCTAACTGAGGCCTGAAGTTATTGTCAAGTGCCAAAAAAAATCTAAACGGAGAAGAAGAGGAAAACATGGAAGTTGAAGGAAGTTTGGTGGCGATAGAGACACAGCAGAGTGAG
>JARVGV010000673.1:10856891-10872058 GCA_031762435.1 Hypsolebias longignatus
TCTGCACCCAAAATTTTTGAGAGAAATATCGTTTTTGCACAACTCTGAACATTTTGACACTTCACCTCGTGACATTTACAGCTTCTTTGAGAAGGACTGGATGATGACAGGACTTTAGGGATAAGGTTTGCATCATGCAGATGATCGTAGCATTCTTATGTGTTACACTTTTTTTTAAAGCCATTTAACCTAAATCTGTTTGTTGTTGGTCATTTCTGATTTGGGTTTTTGCATATAGTGGATGATATTAACTTTTCTCAGCCTGAGCGGTTTTCATTGCTCTGTTTTGGAGAGCTAAATGTTGGCGGTGCTGGATGATCCCAAGCATGATGCTCGTTATTCTTCCCATCACCAGGGAGAACCTGTCGGTGTGCGGGTCCCGCTGGTGGCTCCGCTGCGTCCTCCTCAACATCCTCCTCTTCCTGCTGCTCTTCTTCTTCACCACGCCCGCCGTCATCGTCAACACCATGGACAAGTTCAACGTCACGCGACCCGTGGAGAGTTTGAGGGTTAGAGCTGCAGAGATTTGCATTTTTACAGACGTTTCAATTTGGCTTCTTTAAATAACCGTGTTGCTGTCTAATGCAGAGCCCAGTTGTTACCCAATTCTTCCCAACTCTCCTGCTGTGGGCGTTTTCGGTGCTGCTGCCCTTCGTCGTTTATTACTCTGCCTTCTTTGAGTCCCACTGGACCAGGTACCCACACCTCCACTCTGCTCAGTCTCCTAAAATGTCCTGTTTTAGTGCATGTTTGATACCAAAACATCTCATGAACCACCGGACCAAGTTAAATAAATCGTTTGATGCAAATCTAGAACTGATTAACTTTTAGTCAGCCTGATTAAAGATGGCTGCCAACTGATATTGCAAAACACAGAAATCACTAAAACTTGGTCACTTTTACAAATATTCACCTCAAATCTGGTCTATTTGTAGCTGAGACCGGTCCCCAACACATTCTGAATGCTAACAGATTGCACAAAATCTTATGTTTGAACTAACAGTTTGAGTTTGTTTGTGCTAGCGAAATATCTTCTGGCCCACTGGACAGAATTTAACAGAACTTTCAGAGAAGTGAATGTACATCTAATTAACTTTCAGAGTTAACCCAAATCAAGATGGCCACTGCAGCTAATCAACACTAGCCAACACAAAAATGGTTATAACTCAGCCTTTTTCAGAAATATTGAGCTTATATTTGATGAGGTAGTAGCTGAGAGTCATCCATAACTCATAATCTGAGCATAACATCGCATGGGATTATAATAACATTATTTTGAAGGTTTGATTATTATGTACTCTTGCTCTTTTTACCCCCTCCCTGCACCGTTATATTCTGGACTGGTTGTCATAGAGACCTTCATGGGAGAATAAATGCATGCAATGTAGCCACCATGCACTGTGCACATGGTGACTAGCAGGAGAAGCAAAGCGATCGAGCGTCGGGAGAAAGCCTCACCTATAGGTGTCCTCTCTTTACGTAACCACCCCCACAAGCGGTTGTGTGCAGGCGTCCAACGTGCAAAGGAGCGACTATTTGACTGGCGTGAACACTGTGGTTCATGAGAGTCCATCAGCAGAGCTTTAACATGCAGCATCAGCTGATCGTGCTGCATTAAATGATTTGGAGCTAACTGCATCGTCTGTTGTTGCAGATCTGTTGAGAACCAAGTGACGATGCACAAGTGCTTTTTGCTGCTGGTGTTCATGGTCATCATCCTCCCTTCACTTGGTCTAACAAGGTGCAACTTGTTTATTTATGCATTTCTTATGATTCCACCCTATTTTTGTTGTTTAAATGTTTTTGTGTTTAATCTGCAGTCTGGATCTTTTCTTCAACTGGCTCTTTGATGTCAACTTTCTGGAAGAGAAGGAGATCAAATTTCAGTAAGACTCCTTTTTTTTTTTTATTTGCACGAATAAAGAGTAGCCAGACAACAACAGCTAAACCTCCTTTGTTTATATTTTTTTAACAGGTGTGTATTTCTTCCTGACAACGGTGCGTTTTTCGTGAACTACGTCATCACCTCCAGTCTGATCGGCACATCCATGGAGCTGCTTCGGATCCCGGCGCTGAGCGTCTACGCCCTTCGCCTTTGCTTTGCGAAGTCTCAGGCCGAGCGGATTCATGTGAAAAGGGTTTGCAGATGTTTGCTGCCTCACGTCACGTGCTTTGTTTCACTCAAACTTACAACCCCGGTTGTCAAAAGTTTGGGATGAGGTGTAAAATATAAATAAATGTATTAAAGATTAATATTAAAGAGGAGTAGGATCATCCAGCATGGTATCACAATAACTAAGCCTGCCTCTCTGATGGTATAGGGGTGCATTAGTACCTATGGCATGGGCAGCTTATACTTCTGGAATAGCCTATTATTTCCTCCTAAAAAATAATTTTGTAGTTTAAGCATTAAATATGTTGATTATGCTGCATTGTTAATAAATTATGGGTTTATGTTATATTCTCTTTTTTATTTGTTACATTTTATGCAACATTTAAACTTTTTTCATAAGTAGGGTTGTATAATGATCACTTGTGTATATTTTCCCTGCAGAGTCAAGCTTATGAGTTCCAGTTTGGCCTGGAGTATGCCTGGACCATGTGCATCTTTGCTGTCAGTATGACCTACAGCATCACGTGTCCCATCATTACACCCTTCGGTGAGCGACACTCAGCTACCCTACATAACCTTGGTTTCTGGGCCAATTCCCTCCCGGTGGTGCACGTGTGTGCGCTGTTTCCCCTCACACTGTGACCCCAGCCCCCCCTCACTCTCTGCCGCCTGCCAGTCGGACGCAGACTGTGTGAAAATGCTGCTGCAGTCCCAGACACTCAGACACTGTGAATTGCGAGCCAGACGCCCACTCTGCTCCTGTCTCTGCCCAAAGCTCATCAAGTCTCTGTTTACTTCTGCAGGCCGATCCGCCGTCCGAGCTGCACTCACACACAAAATGTGGCTTCAGCATGAGTTTCAGCTGTTTTACTTTCAGTAGTTTGGCTTTTTATGAGCAAGGAGACCTGCCTGAACCACTACTGAAAAGCTTTGGTCTGTGGGCAGCTCTACATTAAGTGACTACGAAAGTTCAATATTCTGTAGGACCTGAATGTCTGCCATCTTTTTAAAGTTAGTTTAGTTGTTTTTATTTTCTGAAGGTAGTTCAGTTATTTTATGGTCATTAGTTGATTATTTCTTTAATCGTTTTCTGTTCAGTCCTTGTGCTTTGTCATTTTTAAACATCAGCTTAAGGGATGAACTAGCTTTTCCCCCCTCACTTGCTCTCGAGCAAGACGGATGATTTTCCTTCCCTCTCCTGCCTTCCTCCTGCTTTTCTGCTCTCTGTCCTGTGCATTGGAGCTTCTGTTTACATCTTCAGAATAGTAAATTAATGTCATGGATTTGGTCAGCTGGACTTTCAACAAAATTCCATCCATACATTATCTTTTACCCGCTTCCATTTTGGGTCACGGGGGTCACTGGTGCCCATGTCCAGCAATCGCTGTGCGAGTGGCGGGGTACACCCTGGACAGTTCATCACAGGGTCACATGGAGACAAACAAGACAAACAACCATTCACTCACACCTATGGACAATTTAGAGTTAGCAATCAGCCTATCATGCATGTTTTTGGTCTGTGGGAGGAAACCGGAGTATCTGGAGAAAACTCACACATGCACGGAGAGCACATGCAAACTCCACCTGATTAAAAAAAAAAAAAATCTACCAAATGACACGTCCTGGAGAACCCTCATGCCCTGTTGAGACACACGCGGCAGGGTACGTCATGGATCTGTTTTGCCCTTCTGTGTTGTCTCAGGAGGATTCCGGAGATCATTGGATTTATGATGGCAGCGTTTCTGCCTTTTGGCACCGTCGGACACCTACGTTAATGGCTATTGAGGAAGACGGTGGCAGCAGCTTCGGCCATGTCAAAGCTGCCGACCTTATGTGAAGGATCAGTTCGGGCTCTCGGGCTCAGCTGATTATGAGCTCAACCATAAGATGCATGGAAGCGATTTATGATAATCGCAGGCCGCTTGTGGCTTTGGAGCTCGCCAGCATGTTGGGATCAACCTTGGAGGACGCTATAAGCATGGACCAGCGGAAAGCCCACAAATCTGGCCATTTTGGATGTAACTCAAGGCTGACGAGAAAAAACAGTCTGCCTGCACAAACAAAAACAACTGTGGCTTATCTGAATCTGACTCCCCCATTCGGCCTTGAAGCAAGCCGACATCAGATTCCTCCCTCATTCGCCCCACTCTGGGTCCCTGAGCAAGGCCCTTAACCCCCACCACCTGCTCCCTAAACAGGTCTCTCTTGAAAATGAGTTATCGGGGCTCATTGAGACTACCTGGATAAATAAAGGGTAAATGGGAACAAAAAAAAGTGTAAACTAAGGAAGGCTTTGTCTATCGCAAACCTCGGAGAACTTCTGTGAATACTTAACAGAACTGTACCGGCTGACACCAACATCTTAACAGGACTATGGTGCCATCTGGAAGTGCTTCATGGACAAATCTCACCGTCTTGTCATCAAACACATATGTAATGTGTCTATGAATGTGCTTGCTGGTAGAGTGTTTGATGACTTGAATCATGTCCTGACAAGGACATGGTGTGAAGAGATCTTTTTTGTAAAAACCACTATCCTTTCCTCATGGTCCTTCACCTTTTCCATCTAAAGAATAAGAGGCCAAGCTCCTAGGAGCTGCAGCCACATGCACTCCACCTATCTTTTGGATGACTGTACGGAATATAATCTTGGCTGTACTTTGATGCAATGACAATAAAGCTTATTCTGATTCTTATGTTAGAAAACTTATCAAATGACTCTTAAAATAGTCTGAAATCCAGCGTGTTCTCATTGCTTTAGTTGAATCTATGAGCAATATTTCAGGGTGATTCTATGGAAAATTTATTTAAAAAAAAAATCTTCTTTTTGTAGACGCAGGTCAGGTTAATACCTTGAGTTTAGGTACCTGTTGTAAGGCTGAGGAATTTATTGTGCATCTCTATAACGAGTTTAACAAGAAAATTATTCTGAAAGCGCTCGAATACAAGAATAGGACTGAAAATAAGTGAAAGAAAAAGCTTGAGAAGACCTGTAGGAAGTGTAGAGGCCTGAATAGAGCAAACAAGCAAGACGGTTTATTGAGTTAGAAAAATATTCATGTTGTCGTTCGTCTCCCTGAGTTTTGTCTCACGGTGTCCCAGTGTGGATCCAGATGTATCTTTTGAAATACGTTTATCTGTAAAGACTATCTAGCTGAGTAAAACTGATTTCTGACTGGGCAATTTCCTATTTTTGCTTTTCTTGTCTGTCCAGGTCTGCTTTACGTGATCTTGAAGCACATGGTTGATCGCTACAACATCTACTACGCATACGTTCCCACCAAGCTCAACCAGAAGATCCACAGGGCAGCCGTCAGCCAGGTCATCGTGGCTCCGATCCTCTGCATGTTCTGGCTGCTCTTCTTCTCCGTGCTCAGATTAGGTACTCCGTCTCTGCCGTTTCTTCGCCGTCGGTGCTCGATTGAAACGCAGTGAGATCCTGGCGTTGTTTTTCTGCACCGTCACAGGTCCAGTCCACCCCATCACCCTCTTCACGTTGGTGTCCCTCGTTTCCTGTGTTGCCTGTTCCATTTTCCGCATGTGCCTTAGGAGGACGCCTGACAAGTCGACGAGCTACCAGGTCTGCCACCACCCTCACATCCACCCAACACACAAAAAATACACAACAACCAAAGGTTGGTGCAATAGTTCAATATGGTTCCTCGATCTTCAATGGGTTCGTTTCAGATGTCTGATCAGCCAGCAGCAGGAACGTTCATTGATGCAGACAGAAGCTCCGCGACCTCCACCACCGCCTCCAACGTACAGTACCACCTTCTGCTCTTTTACTGGCTTATAATTTTAAATGAAACCCGTTTTTAAAACCTTCTGATATGAATGAAGGGGTTTCTCATATGCTGGAGGAGCTTCAAAGCGAACAGATGCTCCTCAGTGACGGGCCTAACGAGTAGGTGCCTAATGTTTTCAAATGTTTAGCAGAGAGATCAAACCTCAACGCGTCCCGATTCTTCTGAGCGTCCGAACGTTTAGGCCTTTGACAAACTCTCGGTTACCTGAGCGACACGATGCTAACCTCTGTGCTGTTCTGCCTCCTTCAGATGTTCGTGGCGTCCGTTTTGCTGGAGCCGGAGCTGGCCTTAACGCCGATGCCCTCCCCGGCTCACCACGGATACGGCGCCATGGCGAGCTCCCAGAGTTCAAGTCACGACCCGGTGGCGGGAGCGGAGGCTGAGGAGGAACACGCCCAAACTCACGAGACAGAGCTCCAAGACGCCGCACACCCTTACTGCTCCAGCCCACTCATGAACAGCCCCACTGGCTACCAGTGACACCAAACCAGCCCCCTAAACGAATATCCACGTGTCTTTTATCCGTGGAAGACGGATCATTAAATCCTGCAGTGTTGCATTTTCACGACTGAGCTTAGACTGGGCTGCCTGGGTTGGTTTGAAGAGAAGAAGTCTGAGAACACAACACTCATCAGTCTCATGGGACGACATCAAACCAGTGGACAGGTTCCAGTTTAATAAACAGAAGCTCCATGACTCTGTTTTCAACCATAGCCTCATTTGCGAGTGAAAAACTCAGAGACAGAGTCCACGCTGCCTCCTAAATGTGAGCGGAGGTGAAAGTGGGTGGCGTGAGCAGGCTCGCCCCGGCAGTGGCTGATATGTGCTTCCTCTGTGAGGCTGATGGCGAGGGCAGCGAGTTGTCAAGCCATCTGCAGCGAGAGAGCAGACAGACGGAGATTGAACGCAACTCCGAGATGTACTGTTGAACATTCTCACCACCGAGAAGCAGCTTCTCTGAGCCTCCAGCTCCATTTCTTTCAGTTTGAGGTTGCTGTTTTTTGCTACAGTCGTTTTTTTTTTTTTTTTTTTTTTTGGTGTTGTTGATGCTGTGCATTGGGTTGGGGTTAAATATTCTGTTTGGACTGTAAATAATTAATTGCATTTGCAGTTTTTTTAATAGCTCAGTTTTGGGGGAAAAAAAATGCTAACTCACTTTCTTGGGGAGAGACTGGTAGTCAGCAGGCCTTCTGTATTAGGGCAAAATAAACAAAACCAAAAGCACGTTTCCCATTAATGTCAATGCAATTGCAATTTTTTTAAGAAGTAATGCATATAAGTAACAAAAGAAAATTATTTGAATGGTCATAAAATGGAGTTTGGGGAATTTTATGTGCACTAAAAAAAATGTTGGGTTAAAACCCTGGGAGGTTTTAGTGCAGGGTGGAGTTATCAGTTTGACCTGACGTTAAGTTTTCTACCCAAACATTTGTTTAAAATCACAAATTTGTTGAATTAGAGCTACTAAAGGGTAAAAAAATATATATAAATCTTAACTCAACCTACAGTCTTTACCCAATAGATTTTAATGTGCTGTCTTGTTTTCAGATAAATTGACAATCACAAAAACCATATGGCATAAAAACATTTAGGTTAAAAGCCTGAAATCAGGTGAAGGGGTCGAGACGACTACCGGTAGTTCCAGACAGGGTGTGTTAAGATAAGTCTCACAAATGTAAAATCCATCTTCTTTTCAGCAACAGATGAGTTAAAAGCACATATTTGAAAATATTCCCTAGAAATATCTCCTGTGGAATATGAATCCATTCCACTAAAGGAGATTTCAGCTGCACCTTGACATTATTGTTTAATGAAGCGTCTCCGTCTTTACGAGTCCAGCTCAATGTTTACAAGTTTGGACATTACTTGGGGGATTTTTATTCATGCTAGCTGATTGTCGTCCTTCATGCGGTGCCTTGAAGGAATATTCCCCCGCTCTGAACGACAATCCAGCACGGCCTGAATATATGCTGCAGATGAAATTCACAAACGCAAAAACTCATCAGAGAAAGGCTCATTTCCCTCTTGATTTCTGGTTTAGTTGACTTAAGCAGCGACCACTTTCTAGTTTAATATAAACAGAATTTTTTAAAATCAGATCAGCTACATTTATTTGGAGATTACTGTCCTCATCAAAATCAAAATACTGTATAATATCACTAGACTAGAGCTGTTCTGAGCTTCCATCTTCATGGAGTCACATGATATGGATGATTTTATTTGGATAAATGTATGAGTCAAAAACACTGGATCACACTTGATCAGCACAACAAAACCACCGAGTGGACTTACAACTAGTTGCATCTCAAGAAATTAGAATATTGTGAAAAAAAAGTAATTATTTCAGAAAGTGAAACTCGTATACAGTATTACATAGATTCATTGCACATATATTTTTGATTATTATGGCTTACAAATAATGACAAAACAACATTCAGTGTTTCATCATTTGTAAGCCATACTTATCAAAATTACAAGAAATAAAGGCTTGAAATATTTCACTCTGTAATGAATCTATACGAGTTTTGTTTTCTGGAATAATTAACTTTTTGACCATATTCTGTTTTGAGATGCATCTGAGAGTTAATTTTAATATACAAGTTTAAGGTGAAACTATAAAATAAGGTCAAATTATTTCAGAGATGAGTATATTTTTGCTTTAATGTGTGGCTTCACAAATGAAAGCTGATGGTGCAGGGCCATGAAGTGAACTTTCCATGACTGTAGTGTTTTCTGAAATATTGCTTGGTTTCTCCTGGAAAATGCCAAAATAAATGGGATATTTCTAGCTCTATAATAACCATGCAGAGACTTTGATGCTGACAGTTCTATTGTAATCAGAAATGTCTTTTTCTGTACAGTATGCCTATTTGAGGTCTATTAGTTTCCCTGATTTTCCCTCTTAAACAAGATAAACGCTTTATTTAAAGTTTGAGTCTGTGGGTTTTATCTCCAAGAGTCATGCTTAAAAGTAAATTATGCTAAATTTATTATTTTTTTTAAATGTGGAGTTTGTAAAACGTAGTAAAATCCTGTGTTGAGACTTGGATAAGACGACGAACAGGATGCGTTCAATAGTTCTGAGCCCATCTGCGTCTTTTATTCTGTACAGAAACGAAAGTCTAAAAACAACAATTTGTGGTTCTGCTGCATCTGGTAAAGATATAGTCGTGTCCAGAATCTTTGCTATAATTTTTACTCCTTTTTGAACATAATGATAGAGGAAAAACGCGATGTACTAACAAGAAGGCTTTAGACTTCCTGGAAAGCAGATTATTTCTGGTGGAAGCGCAGCTGCTGGATGTATATTTAACGGACAGAAAATCTGTCATCTACTCCTCGACAGTACAGATAAACACAACTTCAGTTATTTATTTTAAATCGGTCAATCGGTACCTGCTGATCGTCTCGAGAAGAAATAAACGGACCCTCGTTTCACTGGAAAAGGCTCTTCGAGCTCTGTTGGCTGCGAGGTGTGTCTGCATACAAACTACCCCCGGGACGATCCTCTGTACATACTGCAGGAAGATGCTTTTCGAGCACAGAAGTGAAGATTTTCCTTAAAAGCACAAAACTGGTGGCATTTCCCTGCAGCGATCAATGAATTTACAAACAAGATCCTGCTTTTTATTAAACGCAGGGCTTCTTCGCTGCTGTGAGTTGTGAAAGAAGAAGGAAAACACTCTTTGACATTTCCCTTGTCCCCTGTGGCGACTGCCTGTCTCAGTGAAAGGTGAATTCCTTTGGGAGTTTCAGCCTCTCTCCTGCACAGATGCTCAGAATAAAAAATGTCTCAGCCTCCTGCTGTAAATGTACCGTCACTCCCGTATGGGTTAGTTCCAGACTGAAAGAAACTTTCTAATCTTATATAACCCAAACAGGTGAGCAAAAAGCCAGATTAGATAATTGGGGTTATTGCCTGGCGGGTTTCTCCACTCGTCAGTGGGATTTAGGATGAGTGACTGAGCGAGCGTTGCTTTCCTCCAAACTCTCACAGATAGACACATGTATATATGTATATACACTGTTAACTGTTGCCATGACAACATTCCATCTATGTAAAACACATTGCAGACTCTAAAAATTGTCTTCTGAGACTCCCCTCCAGACGGCAGCCTTCATGGCAAATAAGATGAGCATCTGAATATTTATGTGATTACTGCTCATGAAGAAAATAACTTGTATAATAGTAAAGTGTAATAGTTGTATGTGAAGCCCAGCCATGAGTCGAACTGTACTAAGACATGGAGCATGAAGCAATGCAAATCCAGCAGATACTGTGCAAAGAGACAGATTAAGGCCATGTCTACTGCAACAGTGACTCTTGCACAGATGTGGCCAAACATCTGCGACAGAAACGATCCCGATGAATCAATTTAAACTCCTCGTACCGTCTCTCAAAGTGATTTCAAACGGAGCGCTGTGGCAGTGTGCTGATGTGCATGAAGTCCTCATCTCTTGCAGCTGACGGCGACGAGCCTGGCTCTTATGTAACTCTTGGATGGGCTGTCAGCGGGAAAGGAGTCAGACCTTGTGTGATTGATTTGAAAAGCTGATGATTTTGTAGTCTGTGAAAAACACACCGACCTCATTTAGCAGTGAAATACCCACAGGTCACTTTATTCAGCATTAGGTAAACACACAGCACGTTCTGGAAACTGTACAATGGGATTTGTTTTACTACAAGTGAGCACGTGTACCCTCTCTGACAGCAATGTGCATTTTTGGTTGATAACTCGAAGTCTTCACTGTTCGATAGCAGCTGATGATGAGGTAGTGACACATCCATTATACCCACACTGAAACGTTAAACCATTTGTCATGTCACCTAAATATGCTGTCAGTGAAAACGTGACAGAAAACAAGCTGCGTATAGAGCGGCTAACTGATACTGAGGAAAAGAGTTACTATAAAGTCACAGCATTTTAACAAACATGACACCTTTGGGTTGCTCTAAGTACACACTGGATAAAGCAGTACAGTTTGTGGAAAGGTTGTGAGCAGTTATCATCTTACCTGCAGCAGATAGTTCTTTGAGAGTCCTCATTTTGACACAATGAACATTTATTCTAACTAGGTTGAGGAGCTAATGGGTAATCTAAATGGGGTGAAGATCAAATTGGATTGCAGCCATCTTAAGACAACTGTAGTTTTAAACATTTCATCACGGTTTACATCAGCACAAGTTTTAAAACCTTTACATCACAGTCGTTTTTGTAATATGTGGTAATTTACATTGTGGGGGGGCCTACATAACGTCTTCATCTGTAAAGACATCTGTCTGAGCATATAATGATTTGTCTTAACTTGGAGCAAACAAAAAATATAGATGACACTGTTACCCCTATTAAAGACAAATGTCTATTATATAACTGAACCTTGTACAGCTGTATTAGGAATCTTCAAATCAACCTCCAGTTGTTGAGTCATTTATTTAATCATGCAGTCAAATGTCCACAACAACAAACAGTGACAGCAGCAGCTAGCTGTAGCCCTTCCTGGGCAGCCTGTGGCACTTTCAGCCAGAATATAAAAACATATTTCCTGGACTAACTGTGGGACCGAGTTATTTAAATATATCAGCAATCTAATTCTGTCCAGGCCCTGATAGGACTAGCCACTGGCTCATCAATTACACTCAGTTTCTTCAAGCTGAGGTTGATTACACCCTTATCCACAACAGGTAAGATGTTAACCATGCCTAACCTTTTCAAAAACCCTACTTTGAACATTCTGAACGCTTCCTTTAAGTTATATAACTAAAAGTAACTCGCTCTTCAAACACTAAGACATCAGATGAATGTGAGCTGCTTGACACGTGGGGGATGTCCTTTCTCAACATGTACAGTTCAGAATATAAAAATAAACTTTATAAAGATAAAGACTAAATAAATAACAGCCACCTATCAGTAGGCTGGATTTACAGTTGAATGGTGTTATCTAATACAAAGTACTTGGCACGTTGTTTTTTTAAAGTTACTTGGCTCATTGTGAACTCAGTGTCGTGGCAGTATTAACATTAATTGGGCAGAGTTTCTCTGCATCAACCGTTCTGTGGTAACGCATTAAAAACGCCTCCTGTTCTGTTATCCGAGAGCTAAAACTACATTTGTAGCCACAACAATGCAATTTAATAGCATAAGTACAACACAGCAAAAATACTTCACACGATCAACAAATTGAAACTGCTAGCCAAGAACCGAACTTGTTGCGATTTATCCGTTTTGCCCTTGGCAGTCAAACGCTGACAGTCACGTAACAGTCTATTGGTTTGGTTTTAACAGTCGACACCTACTGACACTCAGTCACACGTCTTGCAGCACATGGTGCACACGGACACCTTAACAGTCATAAATCACTGGGGAAAAAAAGCTATCAAGAAGTATAACAGTTCCTGTCAGTAGCTATTGAATAACATTTAGTAAACTTGGTTAAAATTCAACACATCATGGAACATTATAAAAACACACAGTCCAGATTAAAGTGATTAATTTTCACCTGAAAAACCACGTTGCATTGCCACACAAGGTTTAAGTACTTCTGTGTTCCAGATGGATGAAGAGCTGCCTCTGCTGACCACAACTACAGTAACAGTCACAGTTTGTGTGCGATGCTGAAATGTACACATTGTTTTACACGTGTACAGCTCGGTTAAGATACGCCACAAAGACCACTATAGCCACCGTTATTGTTTGAGTAAATATATGTCAAAGCTGTTATGTACAAAGAGACTCGGCTCCTCTGTGCTTTCTCTCAGTGCTTGCCAGACTTGGACTGACTCAGACTCTCACAGCAGCGTTGGGTGGAAGCTAAACGTCCACGGTAAAGAAAATAAACTGTGCAATCAGTCGGTCTGGATTTAAAGTGTAGCTATACCATACAGTCGCTATTAAACAACCCATCTCTCAGAGCAAACGTACAGCAGCCAAAGCCACAGTGCTGCAGTTACACAACCGTACTCCATGGCAACCGTGTTGATGATTTGACAGCAATTGGTCCTCAGTCGGCCTTGTTGTCCTCTCCGTTCTTGGCCCACCCTCGACTCATCGCCGCCACCACGATGCTGTACATGTTGAGCCAAGCTTGGCGCAGTGGTGCCGTGTAGGCCTGACCCAGACTGCACTGCAGCATAAAGAGAAGGGCCTCCCCCACCACCTGAAGAAGCCAAACGCACAGTGACAAAAACCTTTCTGCATCTCGTTCATACGTGGAAGCGCTTTTTGGATCGCGCTTGTCCTTACGGCGAATGACTGCGTGCTGACTCCCACCGCCTGATGCTTCTTCCCGAGCTTGAGCAGGAATTCCTCCAAGGAGCGAAGGTCATCCAGGTGGCCGACCGCGGCGTCCAGCACGAGCATCACCTGCAATCGCGGCGACAGACGAGTGAAAACGGTTTTCAAAACTGTATTTGTTGTGGGGAACCACGCTCACCTTGGTGACGTGGTCCAGGAACTCGGGACTGGAGAGGCAGTCTTGTGTTGAACCACAGTTTGCACTGTAGTTGAAAAGACCGAGGAGCTCAGGGTCCAGCTCGAACAATCTGCCACAGACAAACACCATGCAAAATAACAACAAACGCGACGCGGGCTCAGAGATACATGCAGACACAAAACCAGTCTGTGCATCACTCCTGCTACTGTCTGGTTTGGCTGCAGCCATCTCCAAGTAAACTGTGAATTACTGCAGTCTGTCGCCAAGCAACAAGTCAAGCCTCTGGTTCCTGCATGGGAAAGAGTGCAGCAACGCTCCTCTTGCTCTCCACACCTGTTACATATTCTGGCACCACAGCTATAAAGTACATTGTGACAGAATGAAGTGACTTAGCCTTCTCACTGCTCTTCCTCCCTCTGAGTGATGCCGGACCATTAATTACCTGGTGAACATGATGACACCATGAGGAACTTTGTTCTTGCCCAGGCTCTCCCAGCTGTCTCGTATCAGCTCCTTGTCTTTCACTGAGAGCTCCTCCATCGTCCCTGCAGGCACAGAGACAAGTTCCTCTGCGGGGTGGGGGAACACGCCACTCCTCCACAGGACAACAAATCAAGATCAAGGTCAAGAAAAGCCACAAGCAGAACTTCTGCCCACCCACCTGGAACGCCAAGTGCAACATCACATGGCTCTTTGCGTGTGAGATGTATAAATAAAACGGTGTCATGGCTGCAGGAGAAATGATCATACTGTACCTTTCTGAGGTCAGTCCTCTCTCTGGACTTCTCCTGGAGCGATGTGCCTGTTTCTCTGAGTGTGAGTGTGTTTCTGATGTGCACACTGCTCCACTTGTTCTCTCTTCTGGCCCACGGTGCAGTCAGGAAGGACAAGTCCCGCCACACTCTTATCTGTCACAGCGGCTGCTATCTCTCTCCTCTTTTGTTTGCCTCTTGATATGCTCTCTCTCCAGCACTGGGGATAATATTCATGCCACTGAAGGAGAAAAAAGGGATCTCTCTCTTCTGCTCCACAGCTTCAGCAAGCCACAGCTCCTCCTGCAGGTGAACCGGGGACTATTTCATCTCCATGCATGCACACGAAAACTTTCCTGTAGGACTTCTACATGATAATGAGGATGCATCAATCAAGAAATCACAAAGAACAGCAAAATAACCACAAGGAAAACACACCAGCTGAACATTTACATTACAACTGCTGGTTTCCAGTTGGTGAGCACCATTTAAGGGCCTTTATCATCTATTCTGAGATGTTTCCTCAGCTGCCTACATTCGCCACCCATGCATTTACAAAATGAAATGCGTGGGAATTTTAAAGACTACAATCATAGGAGACCTGAACATGCCACCTTGGTCAAATTATATTGCTCAGCTACCTTTGCAGAGCCACTCCTCAAACAGCCGTTATCATAACATCCAGTGGCCAAGCGTGCAGCCTCTCATTAATCTAAATGAGATGTGTTTCCTCTCGCTCAGCCTCCAGGCTGCAGTTTGCTTAAATCTGCTCCCTCGCGCATTTGCGCCGACGCAGACTCCCGCTCGAGTTATTCGCCCAGCAGGTTCGAAAGGGCCGGGTGCGTTCTTCTCGGCCGTGCTTCGGGGAAGCAGAGGTGCTCGGCTTTCTCCCGAGGGAGAGTGGGGAAGGATACAGCGTTCCCATGACAACCTGAAAGGATGGAGCCCTTGAAAGCTTTGTCATGTGATATGCAAGTTCAAAGACAGAAATCTGATTATTTTGTTCACCTGACATGTTTTTTTTATGCATTTCATTCAATAAAAAGCAATGCTGAATATATA
>JARVGV010000673.1:10872086-10883152 GCA_031762435.1 Hypsolebias longignatus
AAATCCACTGTACATCCCTCTGTAAGCACAAAACTATGTCCTTAGAACCAGTAATCACCATAAAGCTCTTAAAAAGCTTTAAGGCAAGGCGCAGTGGCCAACAGAAAGTAACTAAAAGGCACACTGATCCTCATGATGACCCTTTGATTATGTTTTATATGTATTCAGACATTCCCGTGTGGTTTGTACATAAAAATGATCTCTGAAATTCCTGGCAGCCAGCTGTCAAAGCACAAGAGTACAGCGGAGGTCAGTGTTCGGGGAGTTTTGATGTGGATTTGCAGGCTTGGAGCGGAGCGCTGCACTGGTCTGAGCGAAGGCAGATGCACAGTGAGGACTGTTTGTATAGCTGGCAGAGTGGCTCTAGAAATAACTAAAAGCTCGAGCCCACTCACTGAAGGGAATGCCGTATTTTCTTTTACTGAATTACTAAATGTGACATTTTAGGACATGGTTTAAATAAAAGGCCATTTGCAGGATTTAAAATGAGGACAGTGATGCCCCAAACATTTTATTATTCATGTTAGGCTTAGATGGTTAAAGATTTGTGCTGAATAGCGAATAAAAATGACAAATGTGAAAAAATAGGCACTTGTGAAATTAAAAGCTAATTTATCCATGTAGATCCTATAAACAAAGAGCAGACTAAATAATGCTTGTGATTATCAACAGGTCTGCAAAGACTGTTCTAAAATTGTGTTACAGCATATTTTACTAACATCTGTCTTTCTTTGCCTCTTTCCTGACTTTTTATTGGTTGCATAACTTGTATTTACAAGTTGGTTTAAAACCATTAACACAACATTTAGCATAAGTACAAGTGAATGTTTGCAGTTTTTTAAAAATCTTAACATTTTTATAAAAAACATAAAATATCTGCACTTAAATATTTACAGTTCTATGAAACTTTTATTTTTCGGCTCCATGCCCTCGTGGCAGTAAATTTCCCGTTTTGTAATTTTATAATTTTTAGGTGTACAGTGATAAACGATCAAGTCTTTAGTGTTCGCCGTGTCATGAATCACTTTTGAGGACAGCGTCGCTTTCTGGTGGAGAGGCCACAAACTCTCAGCTGTGCCCGAACCTTTTTGATCATGGCATTTCTTCCCCTCTGGACTTCACGCTCTCCTCTTCCACATCTTCAATTTTCTCCCCGTCGTCTACATTTTCTTCCCTAAATCAGACATTTCGGGTTAGAAAATGCCTATATTGTAATTACATCGAACTTTTTCTTGGCATGCTCCTTCTTTTTTTTCACTACAGACTGCCGAAAGAGTTGAGAAATTATGTAATCCAGCATGACCAAACCACATGAAGTCCTTGGCTTTCAGGCAGCAGAGCTATTCATAATTTTACCGTACGCAGTGCTATTTCACGGCGGATGAATTCAAAGCTGCTTACCTGCTTTGCTTTTCGTCTTCAATGCTGGAGTCGTTAGTTTCTGAGTCATCCTCAGATCTGAATGATACTCCCGTTTCTTCAACAAACTTCTCCTCTAACCCAGCCTTCTGCAGTTTGCTCCTGTATGCCTGCTCTGCACGGGCCTTTGCATTTCTCTGCCAATTTAAAAAAAAAAACACTATTACACCGCTGGGGGAGCACGTCACCTGCATTGTGTAGTGGACATTCATCTTGTTGGTCCCTACCTGTTTCACCTGTTCGAACAAATAAGGGCGTTCACTGACTCGAGCCTTCATGTCCTGTAGTTCTCGCATGTATTCTCTCGTTCTCAGCTGGTCGGCCTCTCTTCAAGTAGACAAAGACCTTTCAGTTACTACAGCAGGCATGTGAATATGTGAAATGCAAAGATTGCAAATTTAACTAGAGAAATTGCATTTCCTGTGACAACGCAGTGTGAATGCTTATTGAAAAAGAACTTTTTGAAAAACAGCTGAAATTAGCACAAAAAATACATAAATAAAAAACAACTCTGAAATGTAGCTGAAATGGATGAACAGGCCTAAATTTGCAGAAGAAATCAGAAAGAAGACATATTTTCTGAATTGGGTTTAAAAAACAGAAATGAGCACAAAAATTAGGTAATCAGCTAAAAAAAAAAAGCTAAAATTAGCAAAACTAGCTGAAAAGTAGCTGAAAAGGCAAAAGAAGCTTACACTACTAGAAGGAAGCAGAAAAAGCTGAAATGAGCTTAAAAAAAAAGTGGAATTAGCTGAAAATCCTACAATGTTAAATTTATTGTTTTCAGCTAATTCCAAAATCAAAAGAGCAAAATAGTAACTGAAAGAGCAGGAAAAGCTGAAAGGAGAACAACAAGCTGAAATTAGCATAAAGAAAATTAGAATGAAATAGCAGAAATTAATGTGAAAAACGAGTTTATATGAAAATAGCCGAAATTCCTGTAGTTAAAAAGTGCTAAAAGGTAGCTGAAACGTTAGAACAAGCTTAGCAGAAGAATGCAGAAATAATGTTTAGCCAATTAGGCTGACAGATGCAGAAATGAGCACAAAAAGTGGAAATTATTTGGGGGAAAAAAGCTGAAATTAGCAACAACAAAAAGCAGCTGAAAAGCAGTTAAAACAGCAAAAAGACACATAGGTTACCAGGAGGAAGTGGAGAGAGTACATTTTTACTGAATTAAACTAAAAAAAAAAGTTTGAATGAGTGCAAAAAATGGGGAATTAGCTAAAAAAGCTAAAATTATCATCAAACAGCTAAATAGTAGCTGAAAAGCAGGAAAAAACTTGCATAAATAAGCTGAAAGGAGCATAACAGCTGAAATTAGCAGAAAGAAGTTAGACAAAGCACAAACGTAGTTAACAGAAAGAATCTGAAAGGAGCACAAAACAGCTGAAAAACAGCTGAAAGTAGCTGAAAAATGTTAAATTTGCTCAACGAAGCTGAAAGAAGCTGAACTGGAACAAAGCGTGAAAGGAGCATAACAGCTGAAATTAGAAGAAAGAAGTTAGACGAAGCACAAACGTAGTTAAAAGAAAGAAACTGAAAGGAGCACAAAACAGCTGAAAAACAGCTGAAAGTAGCTGAAAAAAGGTTAAATTTGCTCAACGAAGCTGAAAGAAGCTGAACTGGAACAAAGTGTGAAAGGAGCAGTAAAAGGTTGTAAACAGATCTAAAGATGTGAAGGATGTCAAATGAGCTCAATTCATTTTCTATGAGGAAAAACGTGGCAGAAAAGGCTAAATATTTCAAAAAGCTAAAGTTGTGCCAATAACAAAAGTCATAGCAGGATTGTCCTGAAAGAGCTGAATGTTTTTGACATATGATTTGTTGAAATAGCACAAAAATTGTGGAATGAAAAAGATGCCAAAAAAATATACGGAAGAAAAATAGATCACAATAGTGAATGCTTCATAAACATTCACACAACCAACCGATGGCGCTTTAGATTTTCACTATACACGTCTTTTAAGCTGCTGTGGGGGTCCAGGAACTTTGCGTGAAGGACTACAGTCTTCTTCATGGCCTGGGATCTCATCTTGTAGCTCGTCAACCAGTCAGTCGTTTTTTGATTCTTACTTTCTCTTAACTCCATCAATTTTCTGTTAAGATACAAAATATTATGCATATCAGATTATTCATGAGATGAAAGAGGAACTGGGGACAGGAAATGCCTAAACACCCTGAGCTCACCTGATGGCTGCACGGCGCTGCCTCGCAGCGTCTGTGATGTACGTGGGGAGAGTGTCAGCAGGTATCAGCGGTATGGCTCCAAGTGACCTGCTTCTCCTAAGATCACCAACTTTAGGTACCTATATTTAAAAAAAGAAGGAAAAGAAAAACACTTTATCTTTTTTATCTGAACTCACAGCCAAACATTAAACCAGGCTCATTTATCCCTGTATATTTGAGAGCTTAGTTAAAAAGGAAACTGCAGGGTTTAGTCACAGCCCAAGTCAAGCTGATATAATCTATATGAAATGCAAACATAGTGAATGATTTTTGGATCATTAAAGACAGAAAAACCAACACAGGGAGAAGCAATGTGGCACATATTTGATGTATTTATTGTTTATTTGCACCATTAGTGCTTAAAACTGAGGTAGAATTATGGTCAAAAGAATAATGATGAGAATTAGTCATTAGTCTGACATAAAGTTCTGTAGAAGAATAAACATGACAAACAGTTCATGTTAACTGCTGAATAAAACTATTAAATAAACCTGTTTAAAATGCTGATGTTTTAATTCATTGTGCCAAGAAATATTGTATTGTTTTCTCATTTAATTTATGAGTAGCAGCTATTAATTTGGGAATACAGTAATCACAACTAGAAAAACTTGCTCAAATAATTACAGAACTATCTAAATAAATAAGAACTATGCTGTTTTAAAATCAAATCACAAAATAAAGCAGTTTAAAGTAATAAGTGATTTCACTCCGACTTGTTCCACTGTGTGCGTTTTTAGGTTTCCTGTCTTCATCTAAGAGCAGTTTTACTTAAATTTAGAAGATTTTGCCCCCAAATGTCTGACAAGTGTCATAAAGAAAAACTCTGATGATTGGATAATGTTGGGCTGAGTCCCAAAAATACATGAAAGCCTGACAGGAAATATTTTCACCAGATTACAAAGTTTACTCTGCTATTTTGGTCTGGTGTAAATTACTGTTATTCCTACCCAATTACTGCTATGGTTATATTTACTCTTTAATACTTTCATGTGAAACATCCAGTCAGACAAAAACAGACAAAAAATAAAAAATAAAAAAACGCTACAAATCTCCTAAAAAAATGTGCTGTTTGAGCCACACAATGAAAAATACATAGCTGTATATAGAGGGTTCTGTGGAAATGAGGCTTGAAAAGAATATAACGTACAGATGATTGAAATGTGACAGAAACTTCATGTCTTTGAAGGTGGACGACTCTAAAATCACAAAGGGATGAGACTGGACGGCCTCACAAAACAACACAAGAACTTACAACAACCTAAACCAGCCAATAAATCTTTAGCAATAAAACATTTTGCGACAAGAGACGAGAAAAAAGAGAGAAGCAAAACGTGATCTGCAGCTTCTTTGTTACATTTGGAGAAAAGCTGCAGGAAAATGTTATAAAGCTGGTATAGATTATAGGAATGACCATTTGCTCCTGCAGGATTTAAATTGTTCAAAAACAGCCATCTTGGCTTCTTTGGAGAGAAAACATTTTACTACCGTCTTCTTGAAGGGTGAGGTTTCTGGACTCTCCGTGCTTTTCTTCACAGGTAGAGCTGACGTCCTCAAGAAAAAGGGCTGACACTTTGTTGCCTCTTTTCTCTGCATTCTGTCCGGCGCTTCTGTCTGCAGGGCCTTGTGCAGCCGACTGAAGTTTGGGACATTATGGATGATTTTAGGCTGGAAGCTCGGCTTCTCGTTCAAGAACCCCAGCTTTTGCTGCCTGCTGAGGTCGGCAGAGCGGATTTTGAGGCCCTGAGTCTGAGCTGAGTTCTCCTGCCTCGTTGTCGTTCGAGTGCAGACCTTTGTACAAACTTCCTCCTGGTCTGTGCAAAAATAAGGTCAAATGTGCTGTGTTACGTCACAGTGAACGGTGGAACAGGTGCGATTAAGTTCTGATCTGCAGAAATTGTACAGTTTTGGGCTCCTGAATGAAAATAATTTTAAATTTTGAGTACAACTGAGAACACGTTGCAACTTCTTTAAAGCAAAGTCATTAAAATAGTTTCAGAACAGGGATATTCAACTACAAAGTAAATTGCTCAGGAGGCCACAGTTACTGAAAGCCAAGAAGTCAGGGGCTGGACATCCAGCAGAAATTGTCATTAAGTTTGTTTTATGGGTTAAAATCTAGTTTAATTTCAAAATGAACCCATTGGTGGGCCAAACTGAGTTCACCCGTTGGCCTAATTTGGCCCCCGGGCCAACAGTTGTATAGTCCTGTTTTAGAAACTATAGTTTGTTTAATTTATTTGTTTATTTATTTATTCATTTCTTCATTCATTCCCATCTTAAAAAGTAAGTCATGAGCTGTCAGTTCTTGTTTGTTTGTTTTACAACATATCCATAGTTTTATCTTTTAAATCTTATGGCCATATTAAATCCACATTTTTACAAACCATGAAAAATGGTTACCACTTTAACACTGTTCCTCTTATAGATGGCTAATACTGTAAATAGTTTACAGCTACATTATTAATTCCCCTGTAAACACTTTATAAATCATTAATAAATGCTCATTGTGCATTAATTAAAAGTGACAAAGAGAAAAATGACCAGTTTCTTGCCAAATTAGCCAAATCTGTTCACCTATATATTTCATCTTTGTTATATTAAACATTACAGACTAAGTTACTACCTTGTGAACACAATAAGCATTTGTAAATCTATTTTTAGGATATAATATTAGTTGAACTATATATTAGTCATCTATAAGGGGAGCCTTATTGTAAAGTGGTGCTGAAAAAAGTCTACAGTTTTTTAAGAAATGCTCAAGATCCAACCTCTCATATAGTTTCTTTCCATATTAAAGACTACTATGGAGACTTTTTTCATACTAGAAGCTATAAAGGAAAAGGTTTTAGATTATAAACTCTCATGTTTCAGAAGTCTTTTAAAACAAGGTCTTACGTCTGAATGGGTTAATCGGTTCTTCTTGTTGTGTTCACATTTTGCGAAGACGTCACAGTAAACAGCATCAGTCATAACCACATTAAACACAGCTCAGTTGTAAATTTAACTAGACTATAAAGCAAAAACATAACGTAACTGCACCGTGTTCTGTTAACTGCAAAATGAGATTTTAAGCAGCTGAATGAGTGGTTGTTTTTTTTTATCTCTATAGTCTGGTATTAATAATTAACAGTTTGAGGGTCTAAAAATAATTTATGTACAAGCTATGTTTAGTTCCTTTTGTCTTAGATGGGTATCTGACAAAGGGATTAAAATATAGGTTGTACATAAATTGCATTTGGCCTATTTACGTTTTGAAGGCAAAGCATCACAAACTAATAAGAATTAGTAAATAAAATAATGAAGAATTAGTGCTCAGTTTACTCCACATGTTCACATTAATCTAAGCTAACTGAGGAGAAAGAACCCACCTTTTAACTCTGTTGAATCCTTTATGTGTTTGTGTGTTTTTCTAACACAAATGCTGTTTTTAGGAACTTGCTTTAAAGTTTTAATCAACTTCTCCTTTTTGTTCTTTTCTCTTTCCTCAAAGCTGAAAGGTTTCAGAGTGGAGAGCAAGAACAGCTTTCTCTGCTCACAGCCATGTTCTCTCTCCTTCTCCCTCAGCTCCACCATCTCGTGGTAGATGGGTTGGATGACACAAAGCGGAACAGGAATGGCGCAGAACTTCTTCTTGCACTCAGCCTCGTCCTCCTCCTCTTTGCTCTGCTGGGTCGGTTTGGACGAAGCAAACCGCTCACAGGGCTGAGCTGTAGAAGACCGGTGCTTCTGGGTGGTTGAAGCTACAGAACACAGTTTAGTCTTCAATTTATTGGAAGTCCCAATGTCTGAAGTTAGAGCAGATCTACAAGTGGAGCTCCTCATTCCCACAAATCTGAAAAAAAAAAAAAAAACAGTAATTGTACTTTGCATAGATTTAGTCTAACTGGAACAAAGCACAACTGTCATTTTGAAAAGAACATACCTAGTTTTATGGTTCACTTCTTTCTCTTCTTCTGGCCTTCTGTCTAGATTTGTTGATAAGACAGAGTTCTGATAAATCCTTTTTTCCAGCTCCTCCGTCTGTCTCTTTTTTGTTTCCTGCAGCTGCCGTCCGAGGGCCTTTCTCAAAGTCTTGAGGTGAAGCTGGAGAATTATCTCTGTTTGGAGTCTATCTTCCTGCAAGATCTCAAATGCCGACATTTTTCTTGTATCTGAGATTTTAAACCATTAAAAAAAAAAAAGAAGCAAAGTGGGACAAAGTGAAATTAGTCCTAAAAGTTGGCTGTTTTATATAAAATATAGTAGTGAAAACATTTGTACTTTCTTTGTCCAATAAAAACACTCCACTTAAAGTGGCAAGTCTGACTTAAACTGATTAAATTATGACTAATTTAGGACTTACAGTAAGCACAGTTCTGTGCAAAAATCTTAGGTTAGCCCTCATTTCTTTACTCTTTATTCCAAGAAAACTGACCTTTTTTTTTTAAGCATCCTTTAAAGTGATCTTGAGCAACATGATTTTAGAAGTTCCTTAAGATTTATTTTAAGGTTTTTCTTTGCAGTTGCTTTTCGAGTCATTGTCACCTTGATACCTATATTTTTTCCAGAGGAATGTTTGTTTGTTTTTGTTTTTTCTAGGCCACTTAACTCTGTCCTATGAATCATTCAGGCGTAAACAGGGTTGTTTCTAAACAGAATGGACAGCTTTGCAAAGAACACCTTAATTTTGTAATTACGTATAGCAACCTGTCACAAACACACTATTTGTTTCTACTTCAGCAGTTAAATTTATGAGCAATCCCAAATATAAAATTGTTTGTTGATCCACTGAAGGATGATGGATCTGGTACGTCCTGTGTTAGGTTTATGTTAGCTATACATTTCTTCTTAAAGAAAGCGTTTTAGATGTTTTTCCTCTGCTGTAAATAGTTTTGTTGGAGTGACGCTCCTTCTTTGTACCATACGTCTCCACCTTCCCTACTGTTTAAGGACACCCTGCTCAATATGGTGTCATGGTCAAATAAGGCAAAAATCTGTGAGGGGAAAAAAAGCAGCAGAAATACTTTAACAGACTCTAAAAAAGTCTGTACAACAAATCATAAAGACTAAATGACCACTAGAAAATTGTAAATAAATAAAATGTAGCTACAATAACTTACTCAGTAAGTCTGAGGATGACACAAGTGTAATTTGCTGTTAATGGTGTACACTTTGTAGAGCATGACCATCTGAACGTCACTGGTTACTATGGCAACCACGCTCTCAACAATCGGTTCTACGTCATTACGTCAGCGAAGCTAAGTTTCTCAATTTTTTAAATTTACAATAAAACACACTACACTTAACATTTTTTGACACTTACAGGCAGATATTAATAAGCATTTAGCTTAGGGAAATTAAATTTGGAGAAAAAAAGCTGCAAACCTGGGAACAGACGAGCTTAAAAAAGTCGTTTTACGGAGTTGAAGAGCCTTCTGAACTCTCGTGGATGTATCACTGCCTAATTGTTGAATTAAATATGTTATTTTGTCGATGTAAAGAAGTTTGAAGGCGCTCGAAGCGAAGCAAATGCGTGTTTTGGTAGCATTAGCGCTGTTCGTGGACAACAGCAGCAGCAACAGCCGGACGTGGAAAAACGTCACCTGTGATTGGTCGATAAACCGGAAGTTGTTTCTCCGAATCGCTTGCTATTTGCGAATGTCAACACAACATGGCTGGCACACAAAAGGGGGAACAGCTGCTCTTAGGACAAGTTCAAGGGGAACTATCTGCTTAAGCGTTGTGTGACAGCGTTTAGACACCGAAGCTGCACTGTTTTCTTCTGTTTGAGGCGATTCATGTGAAAAGTCGGGAGACAGAATCATGCACAAGCTCACAAAGGCGCCACTGGTCCTGAACGGACTTGGACGCTGTTTTATGGCAGAAAAACCCTTAAGCGCTGTAAATATCAGAAGGGGATTTGCGTTCACAGAGCATAAGTGGAATTCAGACAGGAATGAGGTTTATGATGTGATTATATCCGGTGGAGGCATGGTTGGATCTGCTATGGCATGTTCTTTAGGTGAGTGGGACTTATTTGGCCAAATCGCATTTAAACGTGTTTAAAAGTAGTATTAGCACTCTTGCTCTGTAGAAAGTCAAAAGGGTTATCACTCCCTAAAATCTAATAATAGAACAGTATGATGTATGTACCTTTAATACTACACATTGTATTTTTTTTCTTTCTATCCAGTCACTGTGATAATCTATTTTTCACAGGAATGGATCCCAACTTGGCAGGAAAGAAGATTTTGCTGCTTGAAGCTGGCCACAAGAAAGCAATGGACAAGGCACCTGACACCTACAGCACTAGAGTCAGCTCCATCAGTCCAGGCTCTGCCACTCTCCTCAGTGGTACAGTACACAGTCTGACACAAAGAGACAGCTTCATTGGTTTATTAAAAACATTCTCTTCAATACGATGCTTGATAGGTTTGTAGTTTTGAACGGCTTCACATAAGTCAGAGCATGTGACCTCACTGCTCCTTATGTGACAGACTTCCTGGGTTTTTGGCAGACTGTTGGGTATCCTGGCATTAGTTAAAGCCTGGCAAAATGAATATTGGAGATTTAGGCTTGTTAGAGGTCTTAATGTTTCCTAAACAATGTTTCCTTCCTTTATTTTTAATTTGTGCAATTTTATGCATAATGTTATCAAACTTTCATTGTAGGATGCACACATAAGTCCACATGATTCATGCGGCATGAATTCTAATTTACATCTACAGTTCAGTTATCCCAGTGCACAAGAATAAGGTTTAATCTTCTTCTTTTGGCTTTTCTCTCTTCAGGGGTCGCAACAGTGACACATCCTCTTCCATCTTACTCTGCCCTCTGCATCCTCTGTCCTCATTCCCAACTACATCCATGTCCTTTCTAACTACATGCATACATCTTCTCTTTGTCTTTTTTCCTGGCAGCTGCATTTCTAACATCCTTCTACCAATATACCCCCTGTCCCTCCTTTGGACATGTCCAAACCATCTCAGCAAACAGGCACCAGCACACCTTGTCCATTCCTGAGGCATTTTCTCTCCCTCAAATATGCCATTGAATTTTTGAGTCAAAAACCTCTCTGCCATTTCTCCAAGAAATTTCCAAATCTCCACTGGTATGTCATTAGGTACTACTGCCTTCCCCTTCTTCATTCTTTTCAGAGCTTTATGAACTTCACCCTCACTAATCATTCCCACCTGATCCATCTGTCTAGCCAATCGGTACAAGTCCTTCTCACCCTCTTTAGTGTCCAGTCTCCCATACAACTCATCATACACCTCCTTCTTTGCTCTACGTCACATCTCCTTGTATTCCTGTCTCTTCTCTTCAGTCCTCTCACTGTCATATTTCTTCTTGGCTAATCTCTTTCTCTGAATAGCTTCCTGCACTTCACTATTCCACCACCAGGTTTCCTTATCATCCATTCTCTGTCCAGATGACAC
>JARVGV010000673.1:10884135-10903082 GCA_031762435.1 Hypsolebias longignatus
TTGGACACATAAAACATCTACCTTCCTTCTCTGCATCATGTCAGCCAGCTCTCTACCTTTGCCTGTCATTGTCCCCAGATTTGGAGCTGCCAACTTCCGTCCTATGTTCTTGAGTGTTCTCTTCTCCCTCTGTCTCCTGACAGTTTATATCATGGAGAACCAAAGCAAACCTCCAGTTAGACTACCGTGCCTAAACTTACAACCTCGCTATTAAATTTCCAAACAAGTTCATGTTCCTCTTCAGGCTGATGTGTGAGCTTTAAATTAATTCAAGCTTGATCTTTAGTTCATTAGGTTGCTTTTTAATACTATTCTTTTTTACATCTTTTTTGCCTGAATTCATATATTATTGCTGAATGATTGCTAAGCACACACATATCATTTTGCAGGTATTGGAGCATGGGAGCACATCACGAAGATGAGATGCAAACCCTATACAAGAATGCAGGTAAGTTGACCTTCTCATTTGTACAGGTTGTTTTAGTCTGTGTTTGGGGATTAGCAAAGTATCTAGCATTTTCAAAGGTTTAGAAAAACCTTCAAGACAGAAATAATGCAGTAATGCCAAAAATTTCTCCAAATTCCTCTGTTACACAACTTGAAATTTGACTAACGAGTCCTCCAGATTTACTGGCGCACTGTATGTATTTCTGTCATCCGTCAGTTGAGGCACCCTGCAATTAGTGGAGAGAAAAATCTGTGACACTCAGCTTCTGCTCAGGCATTCAGATTAATCAGCAAGCAACACAATGCACTATCATATAATCATGCATATGATACAGTATGTAATTGTTAGCATTAAAATAGCAAAAGGTGGTTTCGTGTAACATGCATTTTGTTCATTCCTATGTTCGATTTCTGTCTGTTCAGTAGCTTTGCAGAACCTCTGGTACACTGAGTACCAACTGTACTTGAGGTATATTTATAAAAGGCCATGGCCCTGGTACATTCAAAGTACAGGATGCTTCTCTGACTGTGCAAGTTTTATTTATTAAAGCCATGTTTTCTGTGAGGAGTAAATCATTCTGATGTTTCAAATTGGTACCTCCGCTTCCCATCTTCTAATTACGAAGACTCTTGTGAACAACGGGGAGAAGATGAAAGATTAGGAGAGCGGTTGTTTGCAGCAGAGTGAACCCACTTTACGGCTGTGGGTGCGGGCTTGGTCCTTCTTGTAAGATGTGGTCGGTGTGTACCAAACACTTGACCGCAGGGTTTCTCTTTGGGCGCAATATGTCATCATGCAGTGCTTTACAGTGATTATGGTAGTGTACCTCTCCCATTATACCTTCACTCCTCTGCCACTGTTTTGGCTTGTTTGGCCACCAAATTTCATGCATATACATCTCAGTCATAGAGCTGGAAAGTGTGAGCTGCCCATCAGCTCTAAATGCTACGTTTCGGTGCCATAAAGTATTTTTCTTCATTGACTAGGAATCAAAAGGAGGCAAGTAGTGTTTTCACACATTCAGGGGATATTGTTTAAATGTTGCATAAAAAGCAATAACTTATTCGGACCCAAAAAAAGGGCATCATTTCACCAGCATTTAACAAAACCAAAACAATTTTTGGGCTGGTCTCAGTAAATCTTTCTTCCCAACCACTTATCACAGTTTGCAAACCAGCTACCATTAGTGGTTTTACTCTGGGGTATATCCCCCTACTTTATGGCAAGTTGGGAAAAAAAAAAGCAGTGTGGCAGCATATTACTGCAGAATGATGGGTTTTGTCACCATAGTTACAGCCCAGGAGCGGATTAACCTTGTCCAAACACTTTTCATGTTCGACTCCCAACAAGTTTGGTTTTTACTATATCTCAATTATGCCACTTTTAGTTGCCGATAAATATCGACTTCCTCTGTCGTCTTCACAAACGTCACTTTTTTTTTTAAATTTGCGTTTCCAAGTAAATGTTTGACAAAAGGGATCCACATCGCAAAATATAATTCAGATCCTCGACCTCACAGGGTTTCGGGTGAACTCAGCTGTCAGTCAAGCTGGGCGCTGACCCTCGTCGCTCTGTGTGTAACTTTGATGTGTTCAGCTCAGTGAAATGCCGCCTCTCTGCCCAGCTCTATATAGGGAAAAGGAATTTATTTAAGCACAGACTTGTAAACCGTAGGCATAATGAGTCTCTCATTTAGGTTTGGGATGCCTGCTCGGATGCCCTGATCACATTCGATAAGGAGGACCTGCTTGACGAGATGGCGTACATTGTGGAGAATGACATCGTCGTGGCGGCCATCACCAAACAGATGGACACGTTGTCCGGTAAGTACAGGATGTATGAATAAAACATGTTCCATCCACACAGTAGCATTATTTATTTCCCATCTGCCTAATAGGCTCTGAGTCTAATGTCACCACATTTATTCCTTCCTGTCCTCAGGTTGTGTTTATTTGTGTTGCTTCCTTATGATTGTTTTTAAAGACAAGCTCTTGGATCCATCCATATTTTTCCTCAAATTTTGGGCTCTGCGGCACCTTGGCACCCACTGAGGGCACGTGGAGTGGTCCAGTGACCTATTTAAAGCTGCCATGTGCTCCGGAGCTTTGCCACCTCCCAACACACAAAGACACTGACAGTGTAAAGTGTTGTGCTCCTGTTGACATCTGACCAGCTTTTCTGAGGTTCACAAATAAAACTCAGCTCTGCTGTGTGCATGACTCTTTGACAGGCATATTTATAAACAGTTTTTTTTTTTTTTTTTACATTTTGCACCAAACGGGACGTGCGGTTCCTGCACGTTTTTTGCCTCATGTGCCTTCCCATGTGTCCCGCTCCTCTCTCTCTCTCCTCATTTTTAGCTGTCGTCTTGTTATGCAGAAACAGTACATGCAGTACATGAAAAGTGTGGTCCCCGCCAGCTGTTTTGAATGTAACCCTGCACTCCAGTCACAGAAAAAAAAAAAAGCCATATTGGACATCCGCACTGCAAGAACCTGTAGCTGCTCTGCACATGGGTCCCGCTCCAAGTCAGCACGAGCCAGCTCAGAGTCCTTCCATGTGTGGGAGTCCAGCTGCTGATAATTTAGGAGCTTTTAGTGTAAAACATAAGAAACTGGAAGCATTTCTAAATAGCAAGGTGAACTGGTAGATAAACCCTATTAGTCGGTGTAATGCAGCAGGCCGAGACCATTAAGAAGATTGGCAAACGTGAAGTTTGGTAGCAAGCACGTGCCTGCGAGGTAAACCAGTGGTGTTTTATGAGGTGGTTTATAGATGTTTCCCACTTTGGCTGCAGGCTAGCCATCCTTTCCTTCCATTTTTTTCCCCTTGAAATAAAATTAGCAAAACACTGATTTAGTAAGATGATTCATTCATACGGACAAATTTATCCCTTTGAAGTAAAAAAAAAAAAAAAAAGTCACTTCTTGATTTTTTTTTTTTTTAAAGAGCACAGTTTCCTTTTTGCCCCTTTTCACAGTGCTTGAATATTTTTGTTCCTATTGTCAGATAACGTGCAAGTGAAATACAAATCTAGGGTTGTGAAGTATACATGGCCCCTGCTCCACCACACAGCAGACTCCATCCCATGGGTGCAGGTCACTTTGGCAAATGGAGAGACTCATCAAACGAAGCTTCTGGTAAATTAAACTCCCCTCATAAAAGCTGTGCTTTTCCCTTTTGTCTCTCTTTCCCTTCATTTAATGTTTTTTTATTTAATTTTTTTTTTTTTTTGCTTTTTATTTGTTTTGCAGATCGGTGCTGATGGGCCCAACTCCATGGTGAGGCAAGAACTGGGAATTCCCACAGTCAAGTGGAATTACGATCAGTCTGCTGTAGTTGCGGTGCTGCACCTGTCAGAGGTGAGCACTATACGGTAATTGACAGACCTAAATACACAATATGATGCCAAAAAAAAAGTAATATATTGATTTATATGTTGCAGCCTACAGAGAACAATGTTGCGTGGCAAAGATTCCTCCCCACAGGACCCATTGCTATGTTACCGGTGATGCATTTATATATATATTTATTGCAGAAGTGCTTTTATTCTTGCACAGAATCCGCCTATACATTTTTTTTTAACCCCTCTCTTTTCCCTGCAGCTGTCGGACACAAAGAGCTCTCTGGTGTGGTCAACAACCCCTCAGCTTGCAGATGAGCTGCTGGAGCTGGACGAGGAGAGCTTTGTGGATGCCATCAACTCTGCCTTTGTGAGTCTGGCTGCGACCTTCAAAAGCGCTGGTGTTGCATTTAGCACGGTGTTGCCGGTTTTCTGGAACCGTGTGCAGGGATTCTCCAAACACCTACGTGTTGAGCTGTTTAGAGTGACTCACCTAAACAGCTCAGTCATTGTTTAGCCCAGTCTATATGCAATAATAATATTTCCCTGCAGGAACGATGCACCTATCTATTTTTCGTGTTTGGAGAAGCTCCGTTTTCCCAAGCTGGCTATTTTTGCTCGGCCTGCTGATGGATGGGGTCACCACGGTTGAGTCACGTTTGGTTTCAGGCCTGGTTTGCTAATTAAACCTGTGGTCTCCCAGTGTCGACCATTACTGCGCGGAATGTTTTTCAAACAGAGCTAATTCGACTGCGTAGCCTGGTCAGCATCTTCTTTTAATTAGCCCAGCTCCCGAAGTCCCTGCCAAACCAGTTAGTTAGGAAGGAAAGTAGGGGGGGTGGGGGGAGCACTTTTGCTGGCCTGGTGTTCAGCTTTGCTCCTGTGTCAGCTAAATTCTCCGTCCACAAAAAAAAAAGGGGTAGTGTCTGTTTTCTCTCTCTTCTGAATGTTTTTCTCTTTTATTGGAACATGTGCGCTCATGGACAGTGGAGTAATGAGAACCACTCGGATCTAATTGAGACAGCTGGCTCTCTGTTCCGGGGTGCCCTGTCGGCCATCGTGCCATCAGCAGGTTCACCTCGACAGCTCCCACCGAGCGTGGCGGGGATCGGGCCGAAGAGCAGGGTCATGTTCCCACTGGGCATGGGTCACGCGTCAGAGTACATCAGACACAGGGTGGCACTCATTGGGTAAGACAACGATGCTCAGTATGATAAACGTCACACTGTAAGAAGCTCACATTTTAAGCTGAAGTGTCAGATGTATGGAGAAGTCGCGCTCAAAAGGCATGAAGAACATCAAGTACACTGAAAGAGTTCGGATTGTGGACAGTATGTTGTATTTTCAGAGACGCAGCTCATCGTGTCCATCCATTGGCGGGTCAGGGAGCCAACCTGGGGTTTGGGGATGTGGCTTGCCTCACACAGATCTTAAGCCAGGCAGCTTTTAATGGAAAGGACCTGGGTGAGTGAGAAGAAAAAGAACCATCACTCAGTGGTTTCCTTTAGGCTTTTTTTTTTTTCTACAGCTTTAACGCTTTGTTGAGCTAACCTTTAGAAAGCAGCAAGTTTGTTTGTATGTTTGTTTGTGAGGAGATCCTTATGGCTGTTCTTTTTTAACGTCTGTGCAGGAGCGATACAGCATCTGTTAGAGTACGAGACCGAACGTCAGCGACACAATCTGCCCATGATGGCTGCAGTCGACCTCATGAAGCGGCTTTACTCCACCGACGCGGCTCCTGTGGTTCTCCTACGCACCTTTGGGCTGCAGGCCACCAACGTGCTCCCAGCTCTAAAAGTAAGCCTCAGTTCTGCTACATCGCAGCCAGCCTGAACCTCGCTCGGATCAAATCAACCCACCTGTCAAGCCTAAGCTCCGCCCACACCGCGACCCCACCCTCCGCCCTCGTTTCTGATTACACGGAGCTTTACTGTGGCAGTGTCTATAATTTTAAGAGTTTGAACCTACTACTATGGTATCTAAGTTTAGCCCCAAATTTCGTGTTACCAAAAGTGTGTGGGTGGGGTGCCTGCTGGCCCTGGGGCAGCGAACAGTGGTGTTGGCTTGTGTTTTCACACTCCTTTTTATTACCGACCACTCATGTGAAATGGTTTTATTTCCTACTAAGTGATTCAGACCAACATAACTGTAACTGGTCGCAAAGGCGTTTCACTATCGGGTTTAAAGTGACATTTTTCCATATTAAATGCTGAGTTCAGAAGTTTACGGGTCCCGTTCAGGGCTCGACGTGCCACTCGCTCATATCGGCATGACTCGAAAGTTGCACGGTCTTAAAGTTCCTGTTTCTTCTCTCCCTCTTTTCAGGAGCAGATCATGGCGTACGCGAGCAAGTGATCAGTTTGTTGGTGGATCAATAACTTAAAGCTTTAAATGCGGTAAAGGCTGCCAGTGTAAAGAAATATAAATAAAACAATCCTGATGTGTATTTACTCCATAACTTCATCATTTGTGTTTTTGTGTCACAACTGTATTGAATCAAACAGAAGAGGTCAAACAGAAAGCACGTTTTTGACATTTTATTAAAACTTACATGTTTACTATACACTTATGTGACAAGATTTATTCAAAAAAAAAATAATAATAATTTACAAATGATCAGATTAGCAAAAGTGTGGCGTAACGTTTTCATAAAAAGCTGTTCCTGCCAAATAATTTCACTAAGTTTACATCGTGTGTATATACAGCAGTAGTAACTGAATATGTTGCATAATGAGAAGACAGCATACCATAGGCAGTGTTCAAAAGGTACTATTGGATAATAATAAAAATACTCTAAGTAAACTTTCAGATTTTTAAATATTTGTACAATTCACAAAAAAGACAAAGTAAAGAAGGAATATTTTTCAAAAGTATTTTTCATCAAACGCCTGTAGTTTAAGCTGTTGGGTGCACCATCTGCCTTTAGTGAGTGGTTTCTCTAGTGATAATTTAAAATGCAGTTCAGGCCCCTGCTTTATAAGGTTTCCAATCTAAAAATAAAATAACTGACTGCATCTTAAAACACAACACTCTCTATAAGAGGCTTCATTTGCCCCCCCCCTGAATCATGGCAAACCCAACGCTAATGAAGAATATGTACAACTCTGTAGAAGAAACCAAAGCCACTGTTCCTGTGTCCAGCTACAATATCTGCAGTTAAAGTGTTTTGTGCAAAGTTGAAGGGGAAAAAAAAAAAAAAGATGCTGCATGGGAGTCTACTGTTTCCAATGATGTCTTACTTGTTTAATGCTTAGAGCAAATTAACAAGGGTCCTGTAAAAAAAAAAAATAGCAGTTACTGCCAGAATAAAGAGAGAATGAGTTTTACAAGCATCTAGAAAGACAAATGTGGTTGCGACTCCGGCAACTATTGTCTAAATTTATTCCACTACTCCCCACGGCGCACACCAGGACCACAGTAAGCACCAAAACACCATGACTCCCTGCCTCCAAAATACCCTCTACACACTCTGCAGGTTGGGTTTTTCAGCTCCGCCACCCACAATAAAAAATGTAAACGTTTCATAAAAAATAAAATCGGCTCACCAGTTGTGAGCTCAAAATACAGTAGAAGAAGATGGCCTTATAAAAATATAGTGATTTTTTTTTTATAACAGTTCTTGGGAGTGTGTGCAGGGTGCCGAGGGATTTGAGGAGAAATGAGGGGCGTGGTGGGCGAGGAATCGAGATGGGAGTGGATTGACTGAGGGGAGGACGGAGGGAAGGAGGCCCCACAGTGACGGACTGTCCCTCTCAGT
Organism: Hypsolebias longignatus; assembly: GCA_031762435.1. Taxonomy (NCBI): domain Eukaryota; kingdom Metazoa; phylum Chordata; class Actinopteri; order Cyprinodontiformes; family Rivulidae; genus Hypsolebias; species Hypsolebias longignatus. The sequence continues at coordinate 10,891,684 of JARVGV010000673.1, forward strand.
GCCAGCTGCGACGGCTTCCAGCTGTTCTTAGTGGATGTTGAAGTTTCTGAAGAAGTCGAAGGTTGCACCGAGGGCCCAGCTCGTCTCCACGTTGTTCACCTTCTTGGCCAGCTGTTGAACAGAATAAGAGGAGGTTCCCCGTCAAAACCACACAGAAACATGTTTTCCTACAGTTCAAGTCGTGCAGACGAGAGTCTTACTTGCAGCACGGTGTTCTCCTTGAAGCCAAAGCCCTCTTTTAGCAGGCAAGTGATGTACGTCATGTCCATGCAGAGGAAGGGGTTGATGGCACCGTATTTGGTCATCTTGTTGCACACTGAAAACAAAGATACTCAATTATAACCATGAGAACAATGTTCTTGGCCAAAACCTTCCATTTGATGATTAAAACAAAAGTTTTTCTAACTGCTACATGTAAGACGCCCTTTCTGTTTTGTGCTCGGCTGGGACGACCGCTGAGGTGTGAGGAAGCAGCCTGCGGCTGAGTGTCAGCGCAGGGGCTGCAGGTGGGTGGAACATGTGTTTGTGTTTGCGTGTCAGTGTGTTTGAGCTCCCAGGTGGTGTGTGGCTGTCAGGTGCCCTCCTGCCTGGGGCCTGCAGACACCTTCAGCTCTGCCGCCAGCCAAGCTTTGAGCTGGACCGTGTGACGATGTTCTCACAACCCCAACACTCGCATAACACACCAACTCACACCTACGTGCTGTAAACAAGGTTCTACGGTGCACCTATCAGAACCAAACAGGTACAGACTCCGGCTTGGATCGAAATTGACCAGAGGACACCAATACGTAACAAGTCACCCCTTACCTTCTTTGGCTTTCTTCTTAAAGTCCCTGACTTCGACCGCACCACCTCGGCTGCCTTGTGTGCAGAAAACAAGCGCGCAGTTAGATTTATACAATTAGAAGGTGGCTCGATGATTTGTGTCTACTCACTGACGAGGCCGGTATCCACAGCTCGGTCGTAGAAATGGGAGAAGGCGTAGAAGACGCTGCTGCCCTTCACTTCGTACGGCTGGTGGAATAAACCTTTGATGACCCTCTGGACCTCGTAGTAGCACAATTTGTACCCTGCGTATCCTGAGGCGAGACAAGAGACGAGGGTTAGCTTGAAGAGTGGTTTCGCTTGACGCAGTTGCAACAATGGATGGAACGCAATCAGTCTGAGGTCTGCAGGCGGTTTTGGAGGTTATATACAAGGGAAGCCCCAGAAGGACGAGTTTCACACGGCCCCAAGGGTGCGGGCGGTTCACTTATGCCGGCAAAACCATGCGCTGACGAGCGCCCTGTTGCGCTGCTTATTTTTCACCACATAATTGTGAGCGGGGTCAGATCAAGCTGCTCTTTACACGCCAAAAAAAAAAAAACAACATGTCAGGGACGGCATCCTTTGGCTACTCGGCTGTGGTATGGGAGGGACTGCCTGATTTGTGAAGCAAACTGATGCGTCTTCTTTTTTTTCTGTTAAATACAAGCTTGATGACAGCGTAATTGTCCCAAGTGGGAGCGCAGAGAAATGGAGGATGACAAAACATGTGTTTGGTGCCAGGATTAAAGAGACTTCAGCTGATATATGCGATCGTGTGAGTTTGTGTTGTGCTCCATTGTGTTCCTGAGCTGAGAGAGGAATGTGTGAATTGCCGGGCGCAAGACACCAGGATAGCATTCAAAACCGCACCGAGCTTTTATCTTACCGCCTGGAATCCCGCTAACTTTATAGGTGCTTCCTCCAAAAGTCACTTCTTCTCTGAATTTTTTCGGGAGGCAGGAACTCGTGAAGATTTTCCAATCCAGGCCTGGGAAAGAGAGAAACGAGAGCGCGTTGACCGCATGCTGAACTTTTTCTAAGCAAGTTGTGAACAAGGACAGGATCTTTACCGTCAGCTCCCAGAGCTCCAAGGGTAGCCAGGCGGGCTGCGACGATGCCATTCCCAAGGTAGCTATTAAACAATGACAAAATGTGTTTTTACTCTCGAATCTCAAGTTAAAACACACACCAGCATGTCTGTTTAGGTATTTACCTGTGTGTGTAGAGTTCGTATGTGTGGTTGAACAGGTCGAACCTGGCAGTGTAGGAGGATGGAGCGGTATCGATGGTTTTCTGTTGGGTTAACGACACGTTTTTAAATACATGTTTAATAGAATTGGACGGAAATGTGTTTTATTGCAACATCAAGCACATATAGTTCACCTTTGATTTTGGAAGGAATGTGATCTGTGTAGATCCTCCACCCAAATCCAAAATCCCCACAGTTCTTCTAGTGTTGGAATACAAATGGCCTGAGGAAAACAAGCAGAAGGTAAAATACTATAAGTTTAGCAGCATTTGGCTTAATTTAAAAGTCCCTGCTATCAAAATGATGCATTTTACAGATAAGTCTCCAGGAGAGAGAATAAATGCGGTATAGCGCTCTGGCTTTGCAGTCTGTTTGGAGGCTATGGAAGTTCATCGCCACAAATGAGACAGGAGTCTTTCACTGCAGGGTTTCTGTGTACACAGGAGCCTCCTGACCACTAACACCACCATAGCAAAACACATGCAGGGCCTTTACCTGTGAGGAAGTTCACCGTGACCCAGGCGAGGACTCCTAAAACCACACAGATTCACAGAAATCTCTGCATTAGTCAGTTCCAACCTGAAGGACAGCTTGTACACTAGTAAAGAGAATTACTACCACGCTATAGAAGCTAAATAAAATAACTAAGTGATCATTTAAAAAAATGATTTCTGACCTTCGTTGGCTCCATTCATGATGGAAACACAGTTTTCTGGCACAAAGAAAGGCGATTCTTCAAACACCTCTCGTACCTGTTGAACAGATTAGTTTTTCAGTAAAAAAAATACCCACTGAATATGAATTATACATGAAGAGTACATGCTTTTTTTATTTTTTTGGTTCACTTTTTCTGTTGCGTTTGCACCTGCTGCATTTTTGGTGAAAAAATAAAACACTTTTCCTAAAAGTTTGGGCTTTTTTTTTTTATTTTTATTTTTTTAATGTGAACCTGATGCCGTTGGTTGCTTCTGAGTGACAGATAACTAAACCGCAAACATGGCTGGAACAGCAGCCCATATAATACTTAAAATACCAAATATGGTTGCTCCGCACAACCCAACGACAGCTGTTCTTCGCTACATGACGGCCACCGAATGGGCAGACTTGCTGCCTTTTCCTTTAGTGACACTTGTAAGCACTTAGTGGTTTTCTCATCCCGGTGGTGGAACGGCTGCTGCTCGAGCCAAACTGTCTGAGGGCAGAGCGGGAAAACGGGCCTCACCTCGTCCAACAGGGCATTGGCCTTTTCTATGGGCAGCAGACGCAGACCCGCTGTGGCCTTCAGGACAACCGGTGTCCTTTTCCACTCCTCCTCTGGCACAGTTTTCTTGGCGATCTTCAGCAACTGGCGGATGGTGTTCCCACCCTGCAGGACACAACAGAACGCTTCATATCGTGACCAGAGATAAACTGGAATGTGTGCATGACGGGAGAGGAACCCTTGCATCACATGAACCCAACCCAAAGAAAATCCAAGTGGTTTGGTGGTGAGTGACTCCCTGCTACCTGAAAATGAGTGACGGTGCGGTTACATACCTCTTCAGGGTTGTCCTTGTACTCAGACAGTCCGGGTTTCACAGCGTGGAACATTTCATTGTCCAGAACTGGCAGCTCAACTAAAAAATAATTAAAAATAAGTGTCAGGGAACAGATTAAATCTTAAAAAAAAAAAAAAAAAAAAGCTTGGGTTTATTGTTCTATATAGCTTTTTTTATGAGGCACTTCTTTCGCACTTCACCTACATCCAGTCCCATTTACAGGTTCCCACACAGCTGAGTCAGACATCATTAAAAGTCCTCTGCCACTTTTAGACGCTCGTGCACTCCCTGCCCCTGACACCGCGCAGAGAAGTGACAGGGGAGAGGGGGGGCTGCAACAAGTGCGCATATCCCGTCCTTACCTGGGTCCTTCTGGATGAACTTGTAGATGTGGATCCTGGTCCCGGTGCTGCCCGCGTCAAACATCACGCCGTAGAAAACGCGCGGGCTGGAGGAGAGGGGCTCGTCGGGGAGGTGGCGCACCTGGAAGCGGTGGAAGGTCTCGGGCGCGGGGTGCACCACCTCGGGCACCGGGTGGAAAGCCTCTGGGATCTGGTCGACGATGGCAGGGGCCGGGTGGAACACCTCGGGCACGTCGGGCTGCGCGACCTCCGGCGCCGAGTTGGGGGCGTCCGGCAGGAGGTTGTCGGTGTTGGCCGGCTGCTCCCGGTAGCGGTAGTGGGGGACGTACCGGTGGTGGCGGTAGTAGGTCGCCTCCGCGCACAGACTCCCCGCCAGGAGCCACAGAGTGATGATGAGGATGGCCATTGTGTCCGGAGCCTGGGAGGAGGAGAGATGCTGGAGGCAGAGAGGAGTGGAGATGGAGGGAGGCAGAGTGGATGAAACTCAGGGCTGTCCGCTCATCACTGCACCCTATTTAAACACACGAGGGCTTGGCACAGAGCCATGCGGAGCGCAGCCATCCACCAATCCTGTGGCAGTCCATCCCAGCTCCATCAGTCACCCCCACCCCCTCCAAGCTGAGGACTACCTGCAATTGCTTTCCCCTTTCCTCCCCCCCGTTTTTTTTTTTTTATTTTTTTATTTTTTATAATTGGTTTTATTTCTGGCTGTGTTCTCATATTTATTCTGAAGCCAAATAAAATCCTTCCAAGAAGAAAAGGACTTTCCAAAGATGTAATGAATGCCTCACTGATGAAAGACATGGCCCTAAAATACTCATTAAGGGTGTACTTTGCTCCGGAGAAATTCCTTCACGCTGACACTTTGTGAACTTTTATAATTTCATAAGTGTTTCAGTTTACATGTGATATTTTCTTTCTCTTTCTCCCACAAATGCCCATCTGATATACTGTATTTGAGTTTTTGTCACTGCAGTTTAGTTGTTGTATTAACTTTGATATAAATCTCACTGTGTGCTATTGCAGTAGTGGCCCGTGGGCCACTTCCGGTCGCGGGTTACTTCAATCCGGCCCACTTCATTAAAAAATAAAAAATAAACTTTTTTTTTTTTAAATTATTTTTAATTTATTTATTTATATATTTGTTTGTTTATTTATTGGTTCTAGGTTTGGGTTCTGGTTATTGCATTTATGATTCAATGCAACAAAATAAACAAATTTAAAATGTAACAGATCATTGTAAACTTTGGTTTATGGTTTTAATCTCTGGATGTCTGGCCCCGGAGCCGCTGGCTTTCAGAAACTGTGGCCCCCTGAGCAGTTTTGCTGGATAGCCCTGGTGCAGATTATCATTTATTCCCGTTGCAAATCCTGAAAAGTTTAAAAAAAATAATAATAATAAATAAACAAAGCAACTGGATTTCTAATCTGTAAAGGACGTTTTGATGCCCATCTGGGAAGCATTTTGAATTTTACACTGCAGAGATGCTCTGTTTATGTCAGCAAATCATGCAGACCAATCCCTCTCTTTATATATACAGTATACTGTATACGTATATGCATTAAATTTAAAATCAAATCCCTCAGCTTCTTCTGCAAAAATCACTGCATTGAATCCACTGTTTCATCAACCCCTTTAAAAAAATGCAAATCTGAATTGCACTGCAGCTGGCATGAAAGCTAAAAGAATGTCAGCAATCATCTCACTCCTACTCATCTCTGTGTTAACCACAGGGTTTCCAAGGGAAAAATATTTAGGCTTGCAAGGCACGTTTCACGAGAGAATGCATGAAAAGCACGAGTCGTTCCTCCACTTTAGGAGTTTGGCACGGCATCACGCAGCAGTGCATCACTTCTCATGCACAGTTCTAGTGCAAGGAGACCCCACGGCAGTGAAGAAGAGAAGTCAAACTCATAAACCTTACATGAACTGAAATTTGTGCCCGGCTGTGATATTTTTCCACCCACTTTGTATCAACAGAAGGACGACAGAGTTCTGAAGGATGGCGTCAACAGGAGCATCCCTGGAGAACTGACCCGGCCTCAACCCCCTGTTTTGACTCCAGAGACTGCAGGAGCGGTGCTGCTGGGTGAGCGATGGGGTGGAGGGGCAGACGTGATGGCGATGAGCTCGAGAAAATCGCAGGAAGTCCACAGTGAGGACAGTGTGGGGAGGGTGGGGCTTGGCACCAATGTGCGCCCATCGTGCCATTCCACTCCCTGGACACTCAACTGTGCAAAGCACTGTTCCAACGCTGTAATTTGGACTAAAAATATTGGACTTTCTTTCCTCCTTCCTTTTTTTTTTTTTTTTTTGTAAATACTGTGGCTACTTTTTTTTTTTTTAATCTTGTGGCACACCAGAATGGTCGTTCGCCCCTATCAAAGTGTGCATGTGCAGAACCTCTGACTGACTTGTGCTCGCAGGCCCTTTAACTTTGTAATGCAGCGTTAATGAATCCCGAATAAAAATACATATCTGGTAGTAAATATCAAATGTTTAATTTGCGAGTTTTTATTTTTAAACCTTTTGAAGCGTAATGTTGCGATTAATTTGCAATGTGTGCAATATTTGGCCAGCCGTAATCCACTTAAGTACAGTGACTGGTTCTGCCAGTTATCACACCTCATTTAGTCCCAGCACACCTATAATCATTTTGCAACTGTAAAGAGATGCAATAACAAATTCCCTCTAAATAAAACCTCACACGATTTCTAATCAAACAACCGTAATACGCACAAACAAGATTTATATTTGCTCACGGATCATGCAAAAATAACCAGAATTAAGGTAGCGCGAGTAGCTTAAACATGTATTATTCCCTATATGTCATGACATGACACAGCACATTACGCACACACCTACACACGCGCGCGTGCTGCATTAAACGAGAGTCAGTTTCGAGGTTTGGTGTTTTGTTTCAAGTTAACTGGAACCCTAAAGCACAAGAAAAGGCCCCAGCTTTGTAATCTACACTCTGCTGTGTATCATTAATATGCTGCAATGTTGCCCTCAGGAATGCCATGTTTGTGGGTGTCCTACACCAACAAGTCCATTGAAGAGGCCCAAACCTTGTCATTACAATTCCAGTGATAATGACAGCTTTGAAAAGCTCAGGGTTATTTCAGTTTTCTCTCCTCACTGTCATAGTAATTACCTTTAAATTTAGTCTTCAAACTCTCTTCGTGATGCTAGAGCGCACGACCCTATATGATTCAGTTTACAGTAGCTACACCCAACGCGCTTGCAGTTCTTTTTTCTTCTTTGATAAATAATCAGCTCTGGACACTCAGTCTGCAGAAAGGTCGAACAAGATGACGGAGAGAAATACAGCGGTTTTAGCTTGAATTATAACCTGCGTTTACATTGTTTCTGTTGGCCGAGCGCCTTCAAAGATGTAAGCCAAGCTGCATTGATCTCAGCGCTTTTCCCATAACTTCAACCCAAAAACAAACAGTTCTTTTCAGGACAACTTGAACAATACTGCTGACAGGAGCCAAATGTACCTCCTGTCATCATGTGGGAAGGGACCGTGTGTAAACAGATCCTGCGTGATGGAGCTCAGCGTGAGAAAACTGTAATTACAAGAAAAGTGACATATATCATGAGAACATGAGAACATGCATGAGCCTCGTGATCTAACGTGATCAGTTTATCGATAAAGATAAAAATATACAGCCCTTGGAAAATAACTTAAACAGCAAGGATGCTTTTAACAGCTTGCGGCACATCAAAACTCATTTAAGCTTTTATTTCCAGTTTTGTTTTGCATCTAAATTTTTGAGGAGGAAAAAAAAACCACTTAAAAAAGCACAATCAGTGAAAACCCATCCGTCCACGTCAATCTCCAGACGTGCGTTTTACCTGCTAAAGCGGAGATTGCAGGAAGAAATCCTTCCAAAACAAACAACAGAATTAAAGGTTTAGGCCTGGAGAGCTTCACAAAGGAAAGTTGCAAAACTTGGGTGAAGTCATCTGGTTGCAGGTTTGCATGCAGTCATTACAAGTCAAGGATCTGCGAGCAGTTTCGCTCACTTTTTCCTAATTTAGGCCTAGCTGCTCTACTTTCACTCTTCTGAAAGCCTGTGAGTCGTTAAGAAATGCTACAATTAAAGTTCTGTAAGAGATCTGGATGCAAAGTCTGAAACCTATCTGTCGTTGAGTGCAGATGTTTGCAGAGGCTCACTGCTGTCATGAATATGTGTGAATTGTGAGCTATTAGTGATTTTCTCATTTGTTCTATTGTGCGGCTCAAGGTGGCTGCATGGTGGAGCAGCTCTTTTTGAAAACTTTAATTCCCTTTTTTTTCTTTTCTGGATGTAAATGGCTTTTTTTCTTTTGGATGATTACTTCCTCTGGTATCGGATGCTGTGCAGCTGATATGTAACCATGACAACAAGGTGGTTTTTACAACTGGGAGCTGCTGGTTAACATCTTAAAGCACAAACATGACCTCTACAGCCCCAAATAGAAAACGATTTGAAAAGGAGGCGCCGTGGATGCATTCCCATCTACTTGGAGGTGGTGCTAGAGTGCCTGACCGCCGAGATCTTGGAAACGTGGCTCGTGACAACGGGAGGACCAAGATCGCACCCAGGCACCTGCAGTTAAGTCCATGGCGAGGAGGGGCTTGGCAGGCTGCTGGGAGAAATGGCCATCACTCGGGAAGCAGTTCTGCTCGGCATTTAGACAGTCCTGCTGCCCATTAGGACCGAGAGGTCTGCTGGGTCTGAGGGGACGGATTGGCATCTGCAAGTTTCTTTGGCTCTGCTGTGGGATGGACTGCTACAAGAGAGCCTTCCTGCTCACAGCCATCAGCATCTATACTGAAACCAGGATGATGAGCTACAACAACAGTTAATTTCCCTTTGGGATCAATAAAGTATTTTTGAATTGAATTTGTTTGGGGTGACCTGACAGAACAGTGATTGAAGATGCTCCTCGCAGCAAAAAGTTCAGAGGATCACCTCATGGCCTGGGGCCTTTCTGGGTGGAGTTTTAACTTATTAGACCAGTACCACGCCATGACACTACCACCACCATGCTAGACAGGTGGTACACTGTTCGCCTCACTTTGACTCTTCTAAACATATTTCGTCACTGCGGTCAGATATCTCTTTTGACCATAAACTGTTTCTCCAGAAGGCATTAGATGTGTCCATATATCTGCAGGACAGCGTGAATGACTCAAGTGGACCATTAGTTTAGTGAATGATTCAGATGAACCCGGTATATCAAGTGATTCAGATTTACCAGCTCTATGACATGTTAGAATTAGTCGGTCCAATGAGCGCTGCTGTCTGAAAGCAGCTGCAGTCAATCCTAATCACCAAAAAAGTTAACAGGCCTAAAAGGTTTTGTAAAACATCCTGCACCCTAAAAGATTTAGGTGAATATATATTTCACACTCTTTGTAATTACAGAAAATCCACAAAGAAATTCTAATTTGTGCACCTAATTTTTATATTTATTGAAGTTGAACACCCCTGGAAACAAAATAAATACAGTAAATGCATGAAAGCCCCAAATTAATGTAACAATCATGGCCATGACGACGTGTTAATCTTTAATAGCCTACTTTATCATGCGTCTCCATGGCGACGGTGCAAACAAACTTTGACAGACACCCCAGCTCAGTACCAGCTCTGCTAACCCGGGTTATTTTCGGACAAATTAAAGTGTCAACGATGCCGACCTTGAAAGCCCCCAAAATAAAACGGACAAAAGGGTGAGTTGCAGGTGCGCGGGGCTGGTGCGTTCACGTGTAAACTGAAAATCGGGCTTCAGACGGTTTGTGTGCTCTTTTCCAGGAAAGGGAAGAAAAACGACTCCAAGCCGGAGAAGGAGTCGGACGTGGACACGGTCAGGGTGAACGCGGCTCTCTGGGGGCTGAGGTTAAAGGTCACCGACCAGGACCTGTCCGAGTACCGGGAGGCCCACCACAACCTGACCCGGGTCAACGAGCAGCTGAGCACTCAGCTGTACCGAGCCGAGAAGGACTCCATCGATATGACGGGATACTGGCAGAAACAAGTCGAAGAAAGAGATGATAAGGTCTGGAGCGGTCTAAATGTGTAAATTAACCATTTGATGATTAAAAAAAAAAAAAAATCTGCATTCTGAATTTTAAAAATAATTCTTAAAGTGGTTTAGAGTGATATTTGAAGGCCTTTTCACTCACATTGAGCCCTGCCTTGTTCAGTCCAGTCAGTCAGGGGTGTCTGGGAAGTTCTCAAAGGGGGGCAGATGGGGGCCACAGTCAGTTATGGGGTGGCACAACAAAAGAAGAAAAGACAAAAAAATTAAGTTATATTATGCTGTTGTCATTCAGATCTGACAAAATAATGCAAAGGACAGACAGGTTATACATGTAAGACCTGAGTCCAGCAGGGGTGTCAAACCCACTTACAAAAGGGGTCCAAAATTAAAACCTTTTTCAAATTAAGGCCAGTTTCAGAATCTAAATCAACTTAAGTTGGATACCCAACGTCTTTTCTTGGTTGCAGGTTTCTCAACAGGAGTTTGATTGGTCTCATTTGATGTTCTCTGTCACACTTTTGACATCAAAGATTACAGAATTTTTTTAAAGTATTTTATATTTAAAATAACATCTTGGGAGCCAGATAAGATGTCAACGAGGGCCTCATTTGGCCCCCGGGCCTTGAGTTTGACACATATGCTTTAGAGAAATATTTATTTTTTAGTTTGTTTGTTTAAGACAGTTAACACTGACTTACAAATCTGTGTTGGGTTGGCATATAACAATGATCTAACCAATAACTATTTTTAAACATTATGCACTTTATCAACAGCCTGTCACAAATTTGTTCCCATTTGTTTTGGTAGATATTTGAAAAATACAAAAAATAATTGAGTCTGCCACGCTCTTAAGTCTTGTGTAAACCTTTGGTGGGAATTTATTTCTTGGCAACATGACGTTAAGACTCTTGTCATAAGTTTTTTTTTTAGGATTTACACTTCTTATTTTGTTCTTCACTCATCCTTTTTCTTAATTTTTAAGCACACATGGCACAATATGGTGTGTTCAGGTACAAGAACTGAAAAGGAAATGGGTGAGAAGCAGCCAAATTCTAAAGAAAAACTTCAGAAAACCTGGAGAGCGATCAGAAGATTAAATAAATAAATAAATAAATAAATAAATAAATAAATAAATAAATAAATAAATAAATAAATAAATAAACGTTTAAATACATTTCCATTGTTCTGTTGTACAGCTAAACTATTCCCAACAAACTGCTATCCTTACAGATCATAAACCTGGAGGAGAACCTGAAAAGACAAGAAAATCTTCTGCACAAGGAGAAGAACAAAATGGTGGGTCGTCGAACTTCAGTTCATCTACATCAGGGGTCTGCAACCTGCGGCTCTGGAGCCACATGCGGCTCTTTGGTCACTCTGTAGCGGCTCTTTCAAGCTTCGAC
>JARVGV010000673.1:10908985-10919630 GCA_031762435.1 Hypsolebias longignatus
GAAAATTATATTTGTAACCCCCCCCCCCCCCCCAAAAAAAAAATGAGCAAAGACTTCTGCATCAATTAAGTGTGAAGAACAAAGTGCAGAGACACCAGTTCAAGCTCAAACGGCAGACTCCTCCCTCTTTAATGTTTTCTACAGCCATTTTCTCGGCAGAAGAGGATACCATAAAACATAAGTTAGGCTTCGACCAATTTTCTTTTCCATCCAGCTGCTTAAAAAGAATGAAGAAAGAGTCTGGGCACAATAGTAAAAATAGGCCCAGCCACAAAGTCGTGTGCTCGGAAACAAACATCTGGTCACGTCGAATTTCTTTCCGCTTATTGGTCCTTCACGTGCTCGAGCAGTTTATTTTGTTCTTTGAACACTTGTGGTCGAAGCGCAGCTGGTAACATGATTTTCAGAACGTACTGTGCAGGGGATGTAGATGTATGGGGACTGAGCAGGAAAACGGAGACGTGTATTCATGTTAGCAGTGGTCTGGCATCAAGTGAAGCAGAAAAACACAGAAGGATCAGTGAGCAGCGTCCAAATCTGGTAGCGTTCAGTTAGCCTGGAGTGACCCCCATTAGAGCAGGCCTGAGTAAAACAGCACAGGTCTGCTTTAAACAATCATTTCTACAGCCTGGATTAAACTGCAACTCTGCTTTTTCTTTTTCCTGATAGGAAGCACTACCAACATCAGGCCAATTGCGCCTCCTCAGAGGAACAGAAGAGCCCCAGTTGACACCGCCGTTGCCAAGTAAAACTCAAAAAGAATGCACCAGTATAAACCGTCTATCTCATCCTTGCAATTTAAGAGTCCCGCACAGATTTATTGGTCCCACATTGCATGAAAAAGCCGTGGCTGCCATGTGATTTATCAAGACGGTTGCATTTTAGCATTGGATAATGAGTGTCTTCCAGAATTAGAGAGGAGCGCTTCTCGGCGATCGTCGGTCCCATTCCCTGTGCCCCATCAGGCGCCGGAGTCCAATCTGCCCTCAACCCCAAACAGCCTGTCGGATCTGCACCACACCACACGACCTCAGTGTAGCCTCTGCAGTTCACATCGCACTCAATAGTTTTTGTTTGTGTGTGTGTGTGTGTGTGTGTGTGTCGCTGAATACAAGATGTGCGTTTGTTTATTTAATATTTGCATTTTTGGCGTGTTGATGTTTGAGTTCCAGTAATATTCCCCTGGAATGATTCACTCGAAAATCAAACTTATAAATATTTAATATCAGTTTGTTCAGGAACTGATGCTTTCTCATCTGCACACATTTGTATCATGCGCAGTTTTCAAATGTGCACTGTTTGGTTTTTTTTTGGTGGAGTATGGTTTGAAGTCTCATCAGGAGCACATTTAGCATCCCATGGTTGGCATGGTAACCACAAAGCTGCATCTTCAGCTTTCCATTGTGAGGTTACGGTTTGGAGCTGCTTGTAGAACTGAAAACCTTGAGGGGGGGGAAAAAATAAACATTAAAAACATAATGTTTACATGGCGAGTCAAACGGTGACGTGCTTTTCTTTTCACATTAAATTAGCTTGCTTACCTGTTTCCCGACAAAGTTGGGATCCCCTCTGAAAGATCTTCTCGATCCAGCCAAGGAGAACGTTGGCAGAGGCGCAGGGACGGGTACGCCGGCTCCAACCTGCGCATAACAAGAATCCTTCCCGTCATTCCCGTATGTGCAGTTCCGCAGAGCAATGCCAGGAGCCTAAATTGTTGGGATGAGCGAAGCGCGGCTGACGACAGAAACGCGGTGCGTCTGCACCGTTTTCAAAAACAAGCCTACAAGATCGCACCAAACAAAGCTAAACCTGCGGCTTACGTCTGCTGTTTTGGAAGCAAAGCATCCTCTTATTAGAGGGAGCAAAGCTAAATAAAACATTTTGTTTTGAAAACTGAAGAGGCACGGTTGGTTTTGAATGTTTGAAATAACAGGAGTACGTCTGGACACGCTTGAGGCCTTTTGGTGAAGGTGTATGGAATGAATAAAAACAAAGTAGATGTTTGTTGCACAGAGGTTTGGAAAAGTGCACAACACTTGGCCTGCGCAGTATTCCCCGACATGTGAACAGCAAACACACGGCATAACTGGACTCCACAGGCAAACAAACAGCTGAAGGCTGACCATGTTTATGCAGAACTGCTGAGCACAAACCTAGGAATCCCTTTTGACTTTTAATCTAAGATTTCCATTCCCTTAATACCTGGAAAATAAAGTTTCTATGCCCTTCTGTTTTCTTTCAACACACACATGTTTGCTTTATCTATTTGGAGACTTCGAGGGAGGGGAAGTGGAGAGAACAGTTCAGACCATGGTGTATATTTTAGGCCAGAAGCAAACAAGGAAATAACGTGACGTGGAAAATAGCCGTTTTTAACCATGTGAGGATTTACAAACCGGAACACGATGAGCCTGAGACGCTGCGCAGACACGAGGGATGTGAACGCCTCGGAAAAACAACAGGAGCACGTTTGGAGATCACAGCCTCGCTCGCCTGGCCCACGTCCACTTCACGAGTGGATTTTTGTGCCGTAGCACCATTTGTGGTGAAGACGGCGGTGCCGTATGGGTCTTCTTGAACGAACTGATGGCATCGTCTAGATTTCTGCCTCAAGAACAATCAGCACCGGCCCTAAGATCTCTTCAGTGTAGCGCCTCATGTCAGTCTGAAAGCACAAAACAAACACTTTAATAATCATCATTCTACAAATGGCTTTGTTTTATGCTTGTAAAGACAAATACACATAGTGACGCTGCTGATGATGGTGGGGCATCTTGACGTTTCAGCCATCCAAGAGTTTGGCCTCTTCATCTATACCGCTCTGGATCAGACACTCTCTCCTTGGCTTGTGGAGAGATCAGTGGCCCCACATCCGCACCAGGCCGGTCTCCTGACGACCCCCAAAACAATCAGGTGTAACGTTACACACCACATTACATTAACTGCTGACAAGCAAAGGTTTCTTTTGCCACAAACACTCAAAAATCCAGGACATGGAGTACCCTGAGGCACTCCCTCCTAAACAGATACTTGCGGGTTTCCTGTGCAGAACACATTCACTGCAACCCCACGTCTCTAAACAGGGAGAACTGATCTCCATTTTACCTCAGGTCAACTTCTTCCTGAAAGGATCTGATGGTCAAAAACCACCATTTAGGTCTGGACCACAGATTTGTAACATAACTGACTCAACAGCCCTCATTCCAGTGAAATTGAAACGGAGCGGACGGCAAGAGGTGAGGTTAGGGCGGCATGGGTGGCCCGAAAACCAAAAAGCCCACTTCGGGAAAGCAGGAGAGGTGCACGGCGGGGTGGCGGGTGTGGTACCTGCATTTACCCTTAGAGCCTTGGCACGCTCCGCCAGCTCCAGCAGCCAACTCCTGCCTCACCCAGCAGGATGGCTGTGCACAAAGTCATGCAAAGCTGTCCTGCAACCCCGATTGCTGCGTCCACAATCTTATTCAAAGCGTCTTTTTGTTGGCACCAGGCTTCACCACCACGACATGGTTCTTGGCACCCTGCAGCATAACGAGTAGTGCTCTGATGTTTGAGCTCCACAATGCAGCAACTGGTTACTTACACATAAAGACACATGAAGTGAGGTGTTTTAATACTGACAGAGACTAAACAAATGGTATGATCTAGCTTTCTTGTGGTGATGCACATCTGTATTTGACAGAGACTAATGGTATAACAGAGCTGATCATCATTAAAGAAGAGCCTACACAAAAACCGCTGGAATGTTTAAAAGCTTATGTTGGCCAATGCTGCCACCTGCTGGACATTTAAAGCAAGTATCTAAATCACTGGGCTGGACCCTTTACAGTACAGTACTGTATTCCTTTTTTTTTTTAACCCCTCTCATAAATATTCTCCCTAGCTTGTCTTGAGCCCACAATGCTGATTGCCTTGAGCTAAATGGTCACCGATGACATCTAGGAAATAAAACATTATCAGCACATTTTAAAACATTTTACATTAGCCCCATTTGTTAATAATTGTTTCCTTCATTACATGACAGAGCAAATCTATATGAACATATATAGTATTAAAAAACAAATGTGAGAAAAAGTATTAATATTCCACATTGACTTTTAGTAATTAGTAAGTCATTGCAGAAAAGTAACACAAAACAACACCATCATGTTGCCCATGTTTGATGGTCAGCATCTTGTCTGGAGCACATGTCCTGCAGCATCTTAGCCAGCAGAAAGGAACAAGATGGCATCTGCTCCGATGGCTTCAGCAAGTAAGTGTTGTCACACATCCCTACAGGAAACATCCACAGGGATTCTGCAAAGAAAAACCACCAATACATCATGACATACACACACTCATTCATCAAGCTGTGCAGCAGTTTGCCTCGATCATTTGGTACACAGTGGTTTGTCTAACTTCATTCAGAAGTCCCCAATCCTCTAAAAAAAACTTCTACTTCTACATCTGAAAGCATCTTGGCCTGTTCCAGCATGAAGGGCATGGAAAATTATTTTTAAAAACACAAGCAGATCTTTAGATTTCTCAAGAACTGTTAGACAGGTCCTAAAACATTTACATCCTATTTAAATTAACAGCCCTGGAAAAACTTCTCAATAGAATAAAACGTTTTAAATTAAAGCTTTAAATTCAGCACAGAATAACCAAACTAAAGATTAACTTAATTTTTAATAGTGAGGCTCTTGACATCATGGTGAGAAAAAAAAAAGTGCTAGGCTGACTTGGTTAATCAAACACCTCTGATTGTCAGAAGACCGCATTCAACTACTTCCGTCACAAAGATGGACAGTGCGTGGGCGGGCTTTGGGAATGACTTGGCTCGCTATTGGTTACATTTTCACCAGCCCACAAAAAACGCAACTTGATTGGACAGCTGTCAAACCAATCGGACCAATAACCAGCTAAGATTTTAAGTCCCGCCTCTTAAGTCCATAGCGCCTTAGCTAAGCAGGATATTACGTAACGGTGCTCAACTGTGTTGAAAGTCAAAGTAAAATCGCTGCAATAAGTAACCTTATGCGTCATTTCTGCTTTTTATTCATCTTGAAGGCTAATCGGGGAGAATTTACAGAGATATGTGCAGAACATAATTTGGTCAATAAGTTTGTGATTAGCAGCAATGCAGCTAACGCTAGCTAGCCTAGCCAAGGTACTGTGTAACATAGACATCATGCTATGTAACATTTATTCCCGTTAGCTGTTTGTCTTGCTAGTTTGTGTACTCCAGCTGTATGTGACCCAAAGCAGTCCAGATGTTGTTAATCAAGTCACGGACCAAAGTGTAGGTAGGAGGGAGTTTAGGGACGGTTCTGATTGGCTGTTGGGACGATGACGGTAAGTTGCAGAAAGAAAAGTTTATAGCAGAAGTCGATCCGCTTGAATTGAGGCAAGCTAGATTCAAAGAGCCATGGCAACACAAACAAAGGTGAAGGTAAATAAATGCAAAAGTCAATGACTTTTTCCAAGGTATTTACTTTCTTTTTCCTGTTCAGCCTGTACTTCATGGATACTTCAGAAGTTCCTGCTCCTGGAGGGTCCGGATTGGTGAGTCACACCAGGAGGTTGAATTGTTCTGTAAATCATGTTAACACTAACAAGATGATCGTGTGTTATCATTGTGCCCAGCATTCGCTCTTAAAGGCATCGAGTATGACCAAGTTCCAGTCAACCTAATCCAAGATGGAGGCCAGCAGGTATAAAGTGGCATGCTCTTTATGAAAGCAAAAAGTAAAAATGCTACTTTATAAATTCAGATATGAGTTTTAACCCGTTGTAGTTTGTTCTGACGATTAAACTATTAAAAAACAAACGATGTGCAATGTTAATAAAGGCAGAATGCAATGAGTAATTAATCATTTCAGGGCTCAAATTCCAGACTGTACAAGTTAAAAATGAGAAATGACTGCATTAGATTGGAACAGATTTAATCATTTTGAGTTTAATGCCAGTAATTCTCCCACCCAAAAAAAAAAAAAAGTATTTACAGTCTTGATTGAGGATCAGATTTCTTGGTAACAGTTTTGTCACTGAATACAAAAGGTGCATCCCCTAAGGTAAATATAAAACTAGGCTCAGGATAAATGTTTTCATGTTCGGGGAAACGTTTTCAAAGTCATAGAATGGGATTAACCATTAAAAGTTGAATGAATAGACTTTGGGACTTCAAAGAAAGTCTCAGAGATTCTTTATTGTCATTTGCATCACATGTGGTGGAATGAAATTAT
The DNA here is from genome assembly GCA_031762435.1 of Hypsolebias longignatus. NCBI lineage: Eukaryota > Metazoa > Chordata > Actinopteri > Cyprinodontiformes > Rivulidae > Hypsolebias > Hypsolebias longignatus. Next base: position 10,915,207 of record JARVGV010000673.1, read on the forward strand.
ATACACAGGATCCCAGTTACAACAATAAAATGTAAAAGAAAAACAGTAATAAGGTCTAAAGATATGAACTAAAAAAGCCACTTGACTTTCAGTCTGTTCTGTGCAGAGCTGATTATCTTTGGCGTCTCTATGAAAAGATGATTCAAAAGCAAAATTTTTTTTTTTTTTTACATTTCCTCAGCAAATTTCCCTAAAAGTTTCTCTGTCTGCACCTCAGTTCAAAGAGCAGTACAAAGCACTAAACCCAATGCTGCAAGTGCCTGCAGTGGAAATAGATGGCATCACACTCTCTCAATCAGTAAGTGGCACAACTAAAGTACACACTTTTGTTCAATCTGGATTATTAAATGTTATTTTGCTCATGTAGCTTGCAGTGATCCAGTACATAGACGAGACCAGACCAGGACCTCGTCTTCTTCCTGCAGACCCAAAGGCACGCGCTCAGGTTCGAGTCATAAGTGACCTCATTGCCTCGGGAATTCAGCCTCTACAGGCGAGTCTAAAAGTTGAGATTTGTCTACTTTCATTTAAAAGCATCTCCATAACAGTTTTTATGTGGATGTTTCAGAATTTGCACGTACTCCAGAAGATAGGAGCAGAGAAGGTACAGTGGGCGCAGAACTTCGTTAACCGTGGCTTTCAAGGTTGGTGGAAGCTTGATTCTGATTTGACAAAACATTTTTTTTTTTACAACAATCAGGTTTCCTTTAAGGTTTGAATGCCCCATTTCTCCTTCAGGTCTAGAGCAGATTCTGAAGCAAACCTCTGGAAAATACAGTGTTGGTGACGAGGTACGAGCAGGACGATCAGATCAGAAACTAACAGAAGGATGAGATCCAGCGCAGACTTTTCATTTTGTTCATTTTCTTTTAGATTTCCATGGCAGACATCTGTCTGGTACCACAAGTCTACAACGCAGAGAGGTCAGTTAGAAAACTTTTTTGTAATCCAAGAAATTTTACTTTCAGGTTCATTTGTCACAGTTGTTTTTATGGCTTATTTATTTATTTTACCAGATCGCATTCGAGCACATTTTGTCTTTTTGTCATTTCACTCACATTGTAATCACTCGAGTTCAAACGTTGAACTTCAAAAACACTGAAGTGAAGCATGACTTTTTTTCAATTTTGCAGGTTTAAAGTGGACATGGAGCAGTTTCCAACAATCAAAAGGTTAAACGAGACCTTACTTGAGATCGACGCGTTCAAAGTGAGTCATCCGTCTCGGCAACCTGATACACCTGCCGATCTTCGAGCATAAGATGACATCGAGCTCGAGACTTGTTCAGAATTAAAGTGATTACAGATTTAATAAAATGATTAAAATAAGTGTTTTATTGAGTCAGTTTAAAAAAAAGGGCGAGTAGGGGTGCTTGAGTAAACACCGATTATATCAAATTCAATCTTCGTAATTGACATTCATACAAATACACAGAGCACAATGTGTAAAACATGCAAATCACAGATTTGTTATGCAAAGTGGAGAACCTCAGTAATCCGTGCTAGCAGCACATTACTGGTGCATGTGTTGTGACAGTATGGCTGATTAGGAGTCAGTTCAAGCAGAACACTTTACATCAGATTAAGGCATTCATTTTTGGCTGAATGATTATTTGTAATCTCCACGGTACACCTGAGTGCATCATCGTAGAAGGAACCTGAACAATCTGACCCACCGAACACCAACAAAGTGCACGTAATGGTGTCACTCTGTGTGGGTGTCTCAGACTGTACTGCGATGGTACAGCCCATATTTATCATGCTGTGTCCAGCACGGGGCTTGGAGCAAAGCTGTGGAGACGCCACTGAACTCCACATAAGAGTATCTGAAAAGAAACTCCCTTTAGTTTAATAAAATGACTCATGAATAAGATTTTTACCTGCGAAAAGGGATCAAAACTCACCAATGTTGAAGATATGAACATCTAGCAGCGCTCCAATTGCACTGCAGCCTCCACTGATCAAAATCCTGTTATCCAACACTGGAACTGCTGCATGAAACCTGCCAGTGTACAAGGACTTTATGTATACTATAAATTATTTCATGTTCAGCTTAATAAAGTTAGATAAACAGTGGAAAAATGCTTCAGGTCAAAACATCCAAGAAAAGTAAAAGCAGATGGCTATGCTCGATGACATCCATCAAGGCTGATTAGTTCTGGACTCACCCTCGAGGCAGAGGTGGCATGTTTGCACTTTTCACAGCTGTGTACTCCATCATGCCTTCAATCAGAAGAGAAATAACCAACGAGACACAAATTTTTCACTGAATGCATTGAATGAAAGCGTTCTTACCCAGATCTAAAACGTGGAGATCATTAAGGTAGGTCGCAGTTTTCTGCCCACCAAAAATGACAAGTTTCTGAGACAGAAGTGTGGAGCTGTGCCTGTTTAATTAAGCACTGGGTCAGTACTTTAAACATTGTTTTACACAAAGTAAAATGACTAAAAGGTGATGTAGCAAAGATGACTGACCCAAAGCGAGACAGAGGCTTGCTCCCCTCCACAATAGGCTTGTACCAGAGTTCATGCTCAGGGTTGAAGATGTACAGAGCATTGCTGCAGCACTTGTCCCCCTGCGAATGGCTCGCCTGAACGCCTCCAAAGACAAAAAGCTCTTTCTTGTAAATTACAGCTGAGTGATATGCAAGATGTGGCACGTTTCCCTTAGCCTTGAAAGAGGGAAATTCAAATTCACAAAACAAATCCAAGTGTTGATTTAGTGAAGAAAAAAAAACCCTTAATTTCTGCAGTTTTTAGAAAAAGGAATTATAAAAAAAAAATCACAATGTAAACCAACATTTCTGAAGAAGATTCAAATGAAGGTTGTTATTCATGCTGACAGATAGAAAGCATCCAAAACAGGAACAATCAGCTGAAATAATGGAAAGAACCGAAAACTACAAACTAGTTTAAATATTTAAATGGTTTTCAACCTTTATTTAGACCGGTTAATCCCATTGAGCCTCGGGGACTCAGAGAGACCTGATTTTAACAAAGAATGATGACAACAGTGAATAACAACAATAGACAGTCATAAAATAGGCACAAGTATAACAAATCAAAAACAAAATGGCAACAACAAAAAAATACAATCAAGAGGAATAGTAGCAAAAGAAAAAAAAAGGCGGTGTAGAAAACTAAAAACAGGAACATGTCTGCATTGGTTTTTGCCATGAACTTAACGCCACTTAAAGAGGTCAAGAGCTTCAGATCTTTTTGTAAGATATTCCAGGAAACAGGAGCAGAATAGGAGAAGGCCCTTTTGACTAGTTCAGTCCGCACTGACGGAACACTGCAGGTAATCATGTCCTGAGAGCGCACGCTGTAGCTGCACTCACGCAGAGACATGTAGGAGGAGATGTATGAAGGCAGCAGACCAAGAAGTGATTTAAAGATGAAAAAGTACCAGTGGAAGAGTCTGCGTGAAGTTAATGATGTCCAGTTAACCAGTGAATACAGGGTGCAGTGGTGGTTACGATAATCACAGCCAGTTATGAATCTTAGTGCACCATGATAGACAGCATCCAACATCTCCAGGGAGCTTGTAGGAGCGTTCATGTAGATAACGTCACCATAATCAATGGAGGGAAGGAAAGTCACAGTTACAAGGTGTATCCTAGCATTCAGAGTTAGACAGGATCTGTTTCTACAAAAGAAACCCAGTTTAACTTTCAATTTCTTTACTAGGTTTTCCACGTGGAGCTTAAAAGAGAGATGCGAGTCGACCAGGATACCCAAATATTTATAGGAATCAATAAACTCAGTATGGACACAATTTGAGGATAAAATCAGAGGAAGAACTGCTGGGACCAACTTCCTGTTTTGAAAAAAGCATCCCTTTGGTTTCATCAGCATTTAAGACAAGTTTGAAGTAGAACAAATCTGACTGGATGATGTAAAAAAAACGGACTACAAAAGCTGGAAAGCCTTAGCAACTGTTTTAGCCTGACAGTAAACAACTGTGTCATCAGCATAGAAATGTAAGGATGTATCAGGGATGCTCTGACCTACATTACCTGTGTAGATTGTAAAGAGGCTGGTTCCTAAGACGGAGCCTTGTGGTACACGATTGTTGACTGTTAAGTAACTGGAAGAAGTACCATTATGTTGAACACATTGCCTCCGATCAGAAAGATAGTTAGAATACCAACCAATGGTGTGATCCGAGAAACCAATTTCTGACAGCTTATGACACAAGATGTTATGACCCACTGTGTCAAAAGCTTTAGACAGGTCTAATTAAAGTGCAGCACAATAATCCTTAGCATCCAGTGCTTCAACAACGTCATTAAGAACCTTCAGTGAAGCAGATCCACTGTGAGAGGGTGCTATTTATAAGACTGAACTGAATACAGCATCTCAGACTGAGGAAGTCTTTCGGACGAAAGACGAAACGTTTCTACAATTTTTTTTGCTTTGTTT
>JARVGV010000673.1:10922951-10944870 GCA_031762435.1 Hypsolebias longignatus
CCTCAATTTTAAATGGAACATCAACAGTTTTCTTTTTATTACTGAATATCATGTAATTAGTTTTATCTAGATTTAATCTTTATCAGCTCCAACATCTGTTCTATATCTTTACAGCTGACATGTTGCTGTTTTTAGTGTTTTGATACATTAGCTTTTAGTTATCTCTATGCTACTTTTAGCTAACTAGCACTTAGCATTTGGCTACTTTAGCTTTAGGCTAGATTTTTGCTACTTTTAGCAGACATTTTGCTATCTCTTAATGTTTGCTAAGCTTTCAGCTAGCTTTTTTGGCTACCTTTTGCTGTGCTGTTAATATTTTGTATTCTAGAACAAATGTGTTATTATTTTTCATGTATTATTTTCACCTCCACCAGCATGGCACAAGAAGAGATGTTAAGATTTGTCATATTGCAGCACTCCCTGTAATTTAAATGTGCTGATTCAGCTCATAATCTCCAAGTATTTTTAGGGAACATGAACTGGACTTGCACAATGCGGCAGGTTAAAACTGTCTTGTTGCTTTTAGGATGCGAGAGTGAGACTAAATGTAACTTTAAGATTGTAAATGGCCTGCGGGGAGCGCTGAAAATAAACCCAGGTTTCATCAGCACTTCTGTAACAATTACATCAATTCCCCTGTGCAAAAATTTAATGGAAGCACAAGGGATTATCTTAAGGTACGCTCTAATCCTGGACCTGCAGAGGGACTGAGATGAAATGGCAGCAACTAGTTAAATGGGCATTAAGCAGTGAAGCGATTTGCATTGGTTTTCCAAAATAACTTTTTTTTTCCATTTACACGCGCCTCTGTTCACCTATTGACCCCAAAAACGTAGACAATCTTCTCTTTATTGAGGATTATAAATTTCAGGGACAAAGATCAATAGTTGAGCTTACATTCAAAAAGGTACAGCAAACACGGGAAGCTTTAAATCTGCTGCTTTATTTTGCACACAACAGTAGCAGCCACATCTAGGACGTCTTTGGGAACATGCACGAGTGAAAGTGTCAGTTTCACAAAGATGACTGTCCAGCCAACCCACACAGAACATAAAAAAACAAACAATAGAAATGTGCACAAAACTCAACTCTGATGAAACACTGTGACTGGTCTCTACCTTCAAAACTGCTAATTAAAACATGGGCAAAGCTAAGTAAATATTGAACTATATTACATAAGAGATTTTATTTGTGTCGTAAAAAGCACTCTGAGTGGAAAAAAAAAACACTTTAATACGTTCAACATATTTTTTTTTGCCAACACACCACTGTGACAGCAGACAGAATTAGCTTCTCATGATTATTCAACTTTTAAAAAAAATAAAAAATAAAAGTTACACCACAAAGCTGACTTGATACGGCAAACGGCAACAACGCAGCAGCATAAGGTGCGTACAGACACACAAAACCCTTTGTTTCTTTAGCGCACGTGTGATTAAGCACCTGGCCTGGTAAAATACACTCAATGCAGGTGTTCCCTGATCGCTGCTACCATAGAAATGTTACAGATGTAGACATAGGTTTAAAGACGGGCACTTGACCGAACAGCACAGTGCATAAACAGGCATATGGCACATATGCAAATCTCCCTTAAATACATTTTAGCAAGCCACTTAAGCAGGTGATGCATTCAAACCTACTGCATGTATTGGACACAAGCAGATAAAAATATATATATATTTACGTGTAAAATCAAAAATAGTTCATTGTCCTTAAGAGTAATATTCCTCTGTAGATCAAACATTCATAGAGAACACGCTGGCGTCTCAGGCACTGTAATAAACATTATAATAGAGAGTTTTGTTCCGCCAAAGGGAGTACGAGTTGTCAAACTTGAGGAGGTAAGTGCCTTCACCTGGAAACTCGTGGCTCCCGCCGTGGACGGACAAATGGCTGTCCTGACGGTACACAGGTAAGATTTCAGCCAAGTTGGAGTTGATTTGATTCTTGGAGCCTTTTTCAACGTCTTCACTGCTGCGGGGTCCTGCAACACGAGTCACACGAAGCAGAAAGTCAACAAGCTGCCTTGGCAATTGACGTGGGTTTTTACGAAGCATCCAATATTACTTTAAAGAACTTAAGAACAGTTTGAGCAGCTTTAAAAATCTAAATCGCAAAGCTGACCTTCCGGTTCCTCCTCCTCATCTTCGTCATCGCTCGACTCACTGATGTGCACTGTGATAGCTCTGTTCGTCACGGGGCTCCGGTCAAAATAAACGCCGAAGCCGATGTCGTAGCCATCTGTGGTGAACTCCCAGCACACTTTCTTAGCCTCGGGGACCGTGGGGACGTTGACCGTCATGATGTCGCCTCGGTACACCGTCACCACGCTGTCCTTCTCCGCTCGCAGCTTTGCCTTCAGCTCCTTCTGCGTAGCAGACGTCCAAGTTGCTGGGGGTTGCAGCGGTGGCATCTGGGCTGAAATCAGACAGAAAAATCAGCCGCAAACGCAGGACACTTTTTTTTTTTAAATGAAAACCATGCATCCAAGTTACGACTAAAAGCAGCAGCCATGAAGTCACACGCGGCAGGTTCTCACCTTTCATCTCAGAGGACAGCTGACAGCTCCCAGCACTGTTCTCCTCGCCTCCTTCTTTCAGGGCCACCTCAGCAGGAGCCTCTTCATTACCCTCAAAGTGCACACGCATACGATATATTAAAAGAACAATGCGCATTCATATTCGCTCACAGCTCTTATCATCATTACCTTGGAAAGCTGTCTTGAATCCTCACTTTCATCCATATCAGACTGGGTAAAGCTCTCTGAAAGATTAGTATTCTGGAGTCTGTAAATAAAAACAAATAACAAAATAAAAGCTCAAATGTACAGTACTGTATATGTATAATTAGTCCTGCCTTTTCCAGTTTGTTGAGCAGCTCTGAGCAACAGGTTACCTGTCAGGCGGTGTGCTGCTGCACTGTTTGGATGTTATTCCGGGGAAGGACGAGAAGGACAAGGAGGACAGCCGAGACTGGAGCTCCGATGTAGCCTCTAATCGCTCCATGGCTGTCATGACAAGACAAACACCGCCGTGTGTGTCGGTGTGTGTGTGGCTAGAAGAGAGTACACTCCGCCCCTCGCAGCCAGGAGGAGAGAGACAGGAGAGAAGTTAGCCTCTTTACAGCCGGGAGACTAAACAAACTGCTGCTTGACACCATTAAATACTTCCTGACCGCAGTCGAAGCGAAACACGACGCGCGCGCTCATCTGTGCTGGATTAAATCCTTAGCTTGCTTTTATCTTAAAGTATTACAGCTGGCTAGCTGCTAGCTACCGAGCGCTTTAGACTTACCCAGAGCCATAGCCATATGGCTCTGGACTTACCACGACGTAGCGCTGATTTGTCTGATGTGAATTTACTTCAAAACAACTCAGGATAACGAAAGAATCGCCTCCATGTCACCACAATCAGGTGACAAGTCTCGACGCGCTGCTTCTTCGCAGGAAAAACAAAACAAAAAAAACCGTACATTTCGGTGACTTCCGGTTTTTTCCGAGCGTTGACGGAAATATCCGAATCTGACAGGACGTTCCTGCTGCAACATCTGGATGCTCCCTTAAAAGAATGGGCCGGATTCAAATGAAAACTATACATACAAATTTCATGGCACTTGAAAATATTCATGAAAATTTTAATTCAAATAACTTTATATTATTTTTAAGTGCAAAATTAAAAATGCAGTACTTAAAAATAAAGGGAATCAGTCAGGCCTTCCATGTGCATTCATATTCGCTCACAGCTTTTATTACCTTGGAAAGCTGTCTTGAATCCTCACTTTCATCCATATTAGAACCACTAGACTGAGGAACAGCTTCTACTCTGAGGCTGTTAGACTCATGAATATCTAACCAGAATAATCACTGAAAAAAATGAATCACATCATGTTGCTGTGTTTATTCGTGCTCATCTGCTCATACAGACTCATGTTCGTGCTGCTGTTTGAGGTAGTGTTCTATGCTATTGGTGCCTAGTGTGTTTTTGGTTTATGTTTTTCTTAGTTCATATCTTTTATCTTATTAATGTTTTTCTTTTACTTTTATTGTTGGATGTAACTCATCACATGTACCACATGTGGAGCGAATGACAATAAAGAATCTCTGACTTTCAGTTAAACCAATATATTTTATTTAAACAGCAACAATGCTGAGCAAAAGTCTTGAGTTTTCTCTAGTTGCTTTAACATTTGCTTTCAAGGAGCTGGGCTTTCTTGTAATCTTTTAAAGTGGTCTTGATCAATAGTTCTTCAGGTCTTCTAAAAAAAACTGCTGCTGTTTTTATTAATGACTTCATGCAGGACTACAAAAATGAACACTTTCTCAGAAGCATCGTAATCCCTGCTTTAAACATAAATTAAAACATTCAAAACTTCTACAAACAGAGTGCATTATACCAAATACAAGTGGTTAAGGAAAAGATAAGGTATATTAAATTGTTCAGATTAAAATACTCATCCTAAAAAGACTAAGCATTAAAGAAGTAATCATTTGTTGGATTTTAGCGCAATATGGGTTTACAGTATTTTTTTTCTAAAATGACACAATAAAAACCACATAAAAAATGTGGTTTAGAATGGTTTTGCTATACATGTATATTAAAAAATTACGTATTTTTTTCTTTATGAAATAATTTTTCATACTCTAATCACATTGGTCTCTGTAGAAATGATTTATATGCTGCACAGATGCACTGTTGCACAGGTTTGCTGCTTGACACAAAGCGCAGCAGCGGGGTCTCCTTGGTTTGGGCATCAGTGAGAGAAATCCAAGGAAAAGGCCTTTGTTGTGTAAAGAAAATGAGATTCAAATTAATAATTTAGTTTTTCTTCATCTATTCCTCAATTCACACACCTCTGTGACCTTGAGCTACTCACTCATCCGGATACAGAACAGATGCACAAGAGGAGCTGATGAAACTCTGCGCCTCTAATCGCTCGTTGTTAATCCAGTCTTTGTTGAAAATGCCATTAATTAGAGAAAGAGCCTCACCGGATCCCAAACATGAAGAAGTGCAGATATTTAACAGGCTGTACATCACTCCACAGACCCAGTTCAAACCCAAAGTAATGCCATCTACAAATTGAAAATTAGGCTCAGCATTCACAGAATATAAGTTTATTAATACTAAATACTGTAAAATAAAAAGGGTTTACTACAAAAAAGCTCTGATGTTTGAAAAAGTATACCTTTCATAGTAAGAGGACATGATGCCTCTCTCAGTGAGGGATCTGAAAAAGCTGTGGTCAGATGAGAGCAGGTCAGCCACACATCCGCAGTGTCACAACTTTCAAACTCATACTTTGGTTTGAGAACAAAACTGTGCCCAAGACGTTCAGCTAAACTGAAAAAAAAAAAATGTTAAAGGGAGATTGTTTAAATCAGAAGTAGAGGTTACACGTGCTGCATGAGTGTGGATGTACCTGGTGACCGGCACAGCTGAGGGGAAACTATACACCAGGCAGCACTTTGAAAGATGAGATTTGAGATCGGAGCAGACTCTGGGGAGGTGAGAAGGCAAACAGCAGAGGAACAGAACATCTGCCCAAACAGCCAGCCTGCGGTTGTCAAAAAAACACTCCACTCCTGTCGGGACACAGTCCTCTGAAATACAGACAAAACATTTATTTTGTCAGTAAACAAGGAAATAAGCGCGATCTGAGTTTGAAGGAATGATCACCTGGGCCCATTTTTACGCTCAGGCCAGGTGACAGAACCCTAGTGATTAAAAAGCTAAAACCAAGATCATTCAGAAGTGCCGCCATGCACATGGCTGCATTCAGATGTTGCAACATTTTACCATGTGTGATTAGAGAACATTATAGCATTCCAAAATCAAAACCCTCTGCTTTACCTGACAAGACTGAGAGCTGCGAATCAACCTGAGACAGCAACTTCCAAAATCTACTGCTGAAGTCATACTATTGACAGATTTTCAAGTACTGTACAGTATATATCATGTACCATCTAGTTACCATGTGGTATGCCTCTGCTTAAAAAAGAACTTCCAAGTCTTCATGGGTTAAAAATCACGATACTTGCACTAAAGACAAAGACAAGACGAACGTGTTCATTGTGCATGACCAGAAACCACTGAAACATTACTCTAAGCTGGTTTCAAAAAGAAACAAATGCTCTGTACCAAGGAAAACCACAGAAATTATATTTATCTTAGCTCCTGTCTTTTTGAATACACATTATGTCAAAGAAAGTATGGTGATTGTTTCCATGTGGTGAAGTGATAACACCAAAACATCAAGTTAAAATCTCTCGATACTTGTTTTTTTTTTTTTAATATTTATCTAACCTTTTGCTACTATTACCTTTTAACTGAGTGTTTTGCAACTTTCAGCTTTTAACAAACTTTTTGCTACTTTGAGCTTTTAGCCTTTTCAAATATTTATCCAGCCCTTTTTAGTTAGACGTTTACTAATTTTAACTTTGTTAGCATTTTGTTACTTTTAGCTGCTACATTTAGCTTCTAGCTAGCCTATTACTAATTTTAGCTACTGTTTTGTTACTTTTAACTTTCAGAAAGCCCTTAGATGTTGTTAAATTTTGAGCAAGCATTTAATATTTTTAGCTTGCGTTCTCCTTATTTTAGCTTTACCAACATAGTTTCAGCTTCTTCGTGCAGCATTCACATTGTATTTTTGCAAAGATGTAATTATGACATCATGGATTTATGACATTTAGTAAAACTGAGAAAAATTAAAAGAGCAAAGCTTGAACTTGTTATTGAAATGAGTTTTGGTGCATAAATTATATTTTTTATTTTGACTTTATCATATACCTGCTGTTTCTGGATTTCTGGTGGAAATCTTAATGTGGGAATGCTTGATGCTGGTGTGACGGAGGAGGCAGATGAGGAGCTGTTTTCCCAGGTGACCCAGACCAAGGATCCCCACACGGAGGTCACAGTCTGCTCCTGGTGCCACTGAGTCTCTGGCAGCTGAGACATTTCGTATATTACGTCTGAAATTAACCAAAAGTTAACGTAAATTACACTTCAATTGAGCATCGTTTAAAGGAGCTTATAAACTTACGTCAATGTGTGAACTAGCTCACAGACAAAAGCGGCGTGCGCGCACCCGCAAAACGTCAGTGCAGCGGAGCGCGCGCGGAGATGAAGCAACTTTTTCTCGTCGACGCTTAGTCCCGTCTCAAATGAACCACTTAAATCAGAAAATATGTCCATAACAGTTTTAATATGTTCAAAATAAACGCTACTGAGTAGGTTTCTTATTGTTTTCTAACACAGAAGAGAAAGAGCGTTATTCTGTTGTCATGACAACACCTACTTCCGATTTCTTTGGCAAATTTTTCAAAATAAAACGGACAATCCTATTACAATGCAGATGTTAACAGGAACAATAAATCCAAAAACTATAACAAGTGAGTTTAACTACTTTAATTCGCCCCTTTTAAATACAATTACTTTTATCAACTGTACATGTGCAATTTATATTGCTCTTTCCACATAAATACTGTATGCATATCAAATGTCCAACACAAATGATCACAACATAAATCAGTATTCAAATCGACTGAGCAGGATATTAAGACTTAGCTTGTCAAGTAGATGCAATCATTGTTTCAAGAATTTGAAAATGTGAGCTGACAGCAGACTAAACAAAACAAAATTACAGTTTTCAAGTTTAAAAACAGAATTTTCAGCACAGAAACTTAATGCAACACACGTCTCACAGCTACTCTGCATCCTCCTTTTATTAATTTGGGACAAGTGATCTTTTAAGTTGCTTCAATGCACTGATTAAATAACTTTGCACAACTTTAACACATTTGGGTTCTATTATTGTTTTCTAACATTTGCATGAAATGGTACAAATTTGGATTATTTACAGTAAACAGCCAATATACAGTATGTGTAATAAATTAAGGGTAGTTGCACATTTACACTAGTGTTTACTGACATCAAGAAAAAATAACACTACTGTATCTGTAAACATAATAAGAAGCTAAAAAGGACTGTCACTGTTGTGCTTTTACATTTGACAGAACTTAAGCCACATCAGGATATGTGGTTATGACAATATGCTTACAATTGTATTATTTCCCTTTGTGTAAGCAAATGATGCTGATGACCATGAAGGCACTGTGAGGAGAAACAGGTACGTTAAGCTGATTTACTTTTGCTTAATTTGTCATGAGACAAACAGTTTTATTTACAATCAGAACGGGTTGTCCAGTTTTCCAAACGCAAATTAAAACACAAAAAGTTTCTTGGCTGTGGCTGCAGCACAGTCTTCAGTCACCGTACAGCCATGACATTTACTCCTCCCCATGCCTCCATTTCTGCGACTCCTCCTGACGTGCATCCGGGTGAATCTGGTTCCTCATCCCACCCAAGACGTTCGAGGTGGCTTCGGTGGCCATAATGAGTGGTTTGACTACTGCTGGTGGCAGCTGGCGAAGAACTCCACCAACAGCTCCCGTCATGCCCCGCTGCTCGTGCTCCCGTGTGGCTGTGTCATAGATGGTCAGCGCTGTGTCTGTTATACCCTGTGGAGGAAGACATCCTTATTTGCACTATTTTTAATTTTATTTCAGTAGTGTAAAAACAATAGAGCTTCTGTTTAGCTGTTTACCTCTTTCACCACAGTATAAGCTTTGGCTACACCTTCTCTCAGGTCAACAGGCTGATGAGCCAGGCCATAATGGGAATAACGTTTTACCCTCCTTGTGTCCCTCTCGTCGAGAACTGGAGACACCATGTCATAGGCTGTCTCAGCTGCTGTCTGAAGAGACAAACACAGAAACAATGCATTGACAGATCTGAATGCTTTTCATAAAATGTGTGGGACAACAGTTTACCTGTATGGTCCGAACCATCCTGTTTGTGAGCTCCAGAGCAGCCATGGCTGTGGAGGTTCCAAAGGAGGCTGTGCCACGCTGAAATCCCCGGACTATTCGGCCGTCCTTTCTGTACTGCTCAATGGGGAGCCAAACCAAGTCTCTAAGGCCATGAACTGAACAAAACATCAATGTTAATGATTTTCTCAGAAGCTTATCACTCTACCTAGAACCCACAAAGTATTGAACCTAAACGATGTATAAAAATTAGTTTTCACATTAAAAAAAAAGAAAAAAGTTTTCTATTTAAAACAGACACAAGTTATAGTAAACACCTGGTAACAGCTGAATGAGGAGCCTTATGTCCCAAAAGGGACAAAGAGGACTAAAAACAGCTCAACAACAATAATAATAATAAAAATATTTGAATAAAAATAAATCTAACAATTGTTCATGGTTTTTCCAGGTTAAAATAACAACTGAAAAATAATTCAACATAGACTAAAATAGAACAGAATAAAATATTCTTAATTGTCAATACTGTATATGGCTTGTATACAATGAAACAAAGAAAGTCTCTAGTTTGGTGCATCTGCAACACGTGAAATATACAGAAAATTGATTTAGGTAATTAATAGGGATGCACAATATTATTGGCATGGTATCGATATCGGCCAATATTAGCGATAAAGTTAAATATCGGACATCTGCCATTCAATCAAAATAACTCACTGATTTGTGCTGTTTAGTACAGCATATATATATAAGGCACTGTTTTTGTATGATAACCCAGTGACAAGTATGTCTGCAGTGCCAGCACGTTATGACATCACACGCCGTTGAGTTTAGATTTGTGAAAATTTACAAATTTGTACAGATCGAGTATTGTCATTGTGTTAGAGAGCGTAAATATCATGAACAAATTTAATATTAAATATAACCCAAGTTAAAGTGTTACATCATTTTCAACCCCCTTTTTTCATTTGGTAGCAGGCTAAACTGACAAAGACCATGCAGAATAATGCAGTATTTTAATTCCACAGCAGAGAAAGTTATGTAGTCTCTTTAAGTAGGTCTAGGGGAAAAAAATATTGGTACTGGTATTGGTATCGGCCAAATACATTTTAATATATCGGATATCGGCCAAAAATCCAATATCGTGCATCCCTAGTTATTACTTTGTAAGTTAAAAGCAGGATTCTGATTATAATCCTAAAATCCTGTGACTGGGTTAAGAACGTGTGCTATACTCACCCAGTTTGACCAAAGTATGAATGGGTGCCACACCACTTAACAGTCCTTGAAGCTGATTGGTCTTTATGTCATTTAGCCACTCGTTTATTGCATAAGAAAACAGTTTATCCACACCAAGTAATCTGAAACACAAAGAGGTTTTACCTCATAAATTATGTCAATAACTCACATCATAATGTATGAAAAAGTTTCTTATATTTTAGGATAATGTACCCTTGTCTATAGCAAAGCTGCCTCAGTTTCAACTCTGAACAATTCAGTTGTGTCAGCCCAAATACAATCCCTGCAAATGTGCCCTGAAACACATAATTCATATAATTATTTATAAAACAATAAAAAACAAACAAAGTGGAGTTCATGTATTATCCTTTTAAAACACAGACCTGGTCCATTGACACGTGTTTCCCATGGTAATCCAGTCGAATGGGAACCTCAGAGGTAAACCGAAACTCCCTGCTCAGAAGAGAAGACATTATTTACACACATTTCATTCTAGACATTTTTTGTAGTTTGTAAAACTTTGGATTATTTCACTGACCTAAAGAAGATTGGCTGATCTGTAAAGGGAGAAGAGGAAGCTTCTCCATCATTCACTTCTTCCCTGCCAGATGTGGAGAAACCGTTGTGGCTCAGCTGCCTCCGAGCAGGAACGGAGATGATCGGGGTTGGATCCAGGCTGCCAGCAGCGTGCTTAGAGAAGCTGCAGGAGATCTCTGGAGCAGCTGCATTCTTTGTGGTCACACAAACAGCTGCAAACAACAAACGAACGATCAGGACCTCACAAAATTAAATTCAAATTTACAAAAGTAGACGTGCCACTGACTCATCAGTTTTACCTTCTTGGACAGGCGGTGAGAAGAACTCGACTTCAGTAGCAAGGCTGCTAAAGAAGTCCTTCATGAAGAATAACGCATCCTTCAAACAAATGAGAAAATATGTTGGAAGTGTCTACAGTTTTGACACGGTCATAAATACTCTGGTATACCTGATCAATATTGAGGCGAAGAGGCATAAGGGAGACACGTAAGCAGCACTCTGGGGGAGCCTGGCCTGACTCGGGACACGTATGCAAAGCTTTAACTGTCACCTGAAACAAGACGTGTTCAGTAAAATACCTGTTGAACAGATCATTGAGGATCCTGTTTTGCTCACCATGTTGGAGTGAGCTTTTCGAGGCATTTCCTTGCTGAAGTACAAGTAGAGGAACTTGTTCATCTGCGACGCAGCTAGTCTGTCTCGGATCTCCAAGTCCTGCACAACGAACACCTGTCGGGACGCTGGCTGGTCTACTGTTGGACGTAACGCCACAGGGGATTGTGGGTACACTTCGTGCTGAAACCGCACCTGAAAGGAAAATGAAAAGACTAGCTTAGTGAATTCTTGTAGGTGATTTGCAGATTTAAACAGATTATATTGAAGATTCATTCCAGCGGAATAAAAGAATAACCTTGCTGAGTTGGATTTCCATCAGAACATCAGGGTTTCTTCCTCTTCCTCCTGCCTGTCCTGATGTCTTCGCTTGTCTGACTGGAGTTTGAGATGGGGAGCTATGAGGAGTAGATCTGCAGGATGCACAGAAGAATTTTAATGTTTTTAAAAGTCTGATTCTTTTCGAGCAAGTTTAAACAGAAAATCTAGACTCTTGACCCACCCTCGACTTCTAGCAGGAGAAGCTGCGCAAACTGCGCTCCCAAAGTCTTTTCCTCCATAAAGATGCCAAATGACAGAGATTTCTCTGATGAGGTAGCGAACCTCCGGGATGGGAAAATTCAAGGCTGCACGGCTGGAATCGCTTCCTTCTAGAGGCTGGCTAAAGTGATTATGTTTGATTTCCACTGGACCTGAGGTCAGATGCTTCACCACCGGCTCCTGATCGCGATTCTGAAACACACGACTCACAGTGAAGCAACACAGAGAAAACCTCAACGCGTTTCGTAGACCTTTACAAGGTGGGTGAGCATTTCCCAACCTCTCCTTTGGAGTCAGGGGTTTCAAGAATGCAAAAGTCGTCCGTCTCCTGGACCAGATTAGGAGCAGGCGTGATGAGGGGAGAAGGGAGCATGGGATAGGTGGGACTCAAGTCCTGGTTAAGATTCCCGCTCTCATCAGGGAACAGGAACAAGTCTGAGCGAGGTGGATCCTGGTCATGAATCTTCTCCTCTTGAGAACCTGTATATAAGCAAATATCTTTAATATGCATTTAAAACTAATGAAGCATTGACATAAAATAAAATAAAACAGTTGTGTCTTTTGCCTGTGAGTACTTGATATTTCTTTTAAAGCTGAGGTCTTAAAAGTCATCCTTCATGCTAAAAATCATTCATCGTTACCGTGAGTAAAACCCACCAGTGGCATGAGCCAAAGTATAACATTTAACAAAACTTAAAAACATGAGTGAAAAGTTAATCAAAAAAAAAAAAAAAAAAATCTGGCTCATTAAACTGAAAGAACTACCGTAGTTTTCAGACTATAAGGTGCACTTAAAATCCTTTAATTTTTTCAAAAATCAACAGTGAGCCTTATGTATTAATTCTGGTTGTGCTAACTGAACTTGAACCAATTTTGTGGTACACAATGCTCAAAAATCTTAATGTGCCCTATAGTCTATAGTTAATGTGCCCTATAGTCTGAAAGATACGGCAATATGACAGTAAGTACTCATAAATAAAAAAAACTTCACAAATGCCCACAAAAACATATTTTTCAGTGGATGTTTACCGTTCTGTTGTGTTCCTGGCACTTGCTGCCCATCCATCTCCTCCATAGCTTCACTCATCAAATCTTGCAGCATTTGCTGCTCGGTCTCAGCAAGCAGTGGAGTCAGAGACGTTGTCCTGCTGGGAGCCTCCATCTGTCAGAAATGACAACTGAATTAAATATGGTAGGGTTGAAAAAGCTCTTATTAGTGTAACTAGAGGTGGACAGATGTGAGTTTTATTAAGTCCAATGACAATACTGATCATTCGCCAATGCACAATATAGATTTGTTTTTTGCTAATATATATTTTTTTAAATATAACATTAAGTGTTTAACTGAAAATTCTGCATAGTTATTACCCATTAGAGGCTGCTGCACCTTCACATTTCTGTTTGAGGATCATCAGTATGGCTGATATCAGCTAATTAAAGCAGGTTGATCTATTAATTTATCTCTAAGTGAATCAAGAATAAATCAAAGGTCACTGACTTTGCGTTTTTGAGCGGTGCTGCTGCGTTTCGCCTCTGGTTCCTCTGGAGGCAACAAGTCTCCATAGCTGGCCACATACTGGATAAGGTTCATCAGGGCAGCGCAGGAGTCCGAACATGTTCTGATGTGAATCACGTCACTGGAGCAGCGCAGATCAAATCTGGGCTCTGACTATCGACAAAGAGGTAAAAATATATATATAGTTCACTTCTGACTGACGGATCTCATTTAGAGAAATCTTACCAATTTTCCATCTGCTCCAGGTTTGACAGCTGTAATCCTCAGCTCCAGTGTTCCCATGTCCACAACTTGAACATAGTCTGATAAAAATCAAACGATGTCAAAAAGCTTTGTGTTAGTGTTTCCTACAGTCAAAAACAGCCAGAAAATCAACTTACCCCGAGCTACATTAACAGAAGCAACTTTATTCTTGTCTGAGAGGAACAGAGCAGCTTCATCCAAAATGATCCTGGAAAAAAAAAAAAAAAAAAAAAAATCAGTACATATATTTTTTTAACTTCAGTTTTATTAAAACTTTCACTTTAGCATCATTAAAACATCAGTCTCTTCATACCTTAGGGTTGATGACGAATTGTCCAAAGAGACCCAGCTGGAGATGCTGAACGTTTCTACAACCACCAGCGATCTGAGCGGCAGGTAAAGAGGTCTGCCAGGACATCGATAGTGTCATATGAAAATACACCGACAGGTTAAAAAAAAAAGCTCTTTATTAGCAGCGGATCTGAATTCCAATTCACCTGTAGTCTAAAGAGCAGCTCCACAGGTGTAAATGCAAGGTGGTGACAGACATGGGAGGGGCGTAACCCAACACAGGTTCATCAGACACATTCAGAAAGTCAACAATCTGTTGCACAGAAATCAATAAAAAGATTATGAATATGTAATTGCAGCTCTGTTATAAGCACATGAAGGTGAGGAACATTGCAGGTTAATTAAAAAAAGTTCAAGAAAAAAAAAAACTGGACTTCATGTGTTTGTTGTCCACTGTTGTCATCACTAGCTATGTTTACATGAACATAAGTAATCGGATTAAACGGCCGTTCGGAATAAAAATGCGGCATGTAAACGCTCCATTCGGATTATTATTTGTTTATTCAGCTCGATCCAAAATCATTTTTAACCAGAACGGAATCTGTTCATTTTTTTTCCCAATCGTGAAAAACTGACCTGACTGTGCAAGTGCAACCTATGTTATTTCCGCCTGGCTAATGCTAATAATATTAGCATGTCGGGGAAGTAAAACTGATCGGTGAGCGACAACATTTTTACTAGAAACTTTGAAAGAGCTCAAAATGATCTGTATCACCTGTAGCTTAGTCAGGGAGTGCAGTAACGTCTCCACCGTCATTAAAACCTGTCGAGGGTCCATTTTGGACGCTCGGGTTTGTTTACGTTCATCCCAGAAGTAAACCAGAAGAACTTCTTCTTCTGTGTTTTTAAGGAGAGTTTACAACTCTGCGCATGTCAGTACTTCTGTTAAGAATAAAACCCCACTGCATGAAAACGCTCGTCGTGAACGGACTGTGCCCATGTGAGCAATACATTTGAATTATGTTAAGAATAAAATAACCTTTGATTATAAATTATGGAAAATAGAACATATAAAGATGGCTATATTTGTTTCATGTGTAAACTAGACAATAAGTGAATAAATAATACATTTTCAGTGACTGCTAACTTTAAATCAAACCCTGACACTTTTTGCTGTCAATAGGAAAATAGAGTAGTTTATTTCTAATAAGGCCTTTAATAAGAAACAAAAATAGCCAACTAAAGGTTCTTGTTCAATAACTAAGACCATCTATAAATTTAAATTATAGTTCACATCATTTTAGTGCTTGGAGGAGATTATAAAATACAGTAATTAATAATGATTCATAGAGTAGCCTAATAGGTCAGAATGACCCTGGCTCTCAGTGGAACAAGCTAAAACTTGATAATGCAGTTTCACAGTCATTGTGAGATTATGTGTTGCTACTTAATCTGTCTAATGGAAAGACAGGAATGTGTCAAGTACTCCCGTTTAAAGGGATGACAGCTAATGTGTGTCCAATTGATTGGACAGAATGGGAAATGGGAGGGACTTCTGAAAGTCTGTGAAGGTGTTTGATTGGATAGAAATTGAAAACAGAAAGTGTCACTAGGATATTTGTTGATTATTGATTGGAGGAAGATCGGAGTGGAGGAACGTAGTCTATAAGGGTGGAAAGAGACCTGACATATGTCAAAATTGTACAGAGGGCGCCTGAATGTGAGGTAATACAGGTAGTCCTCGACTTATGACGTAGATCCGTTCCTAAGAGTCGTCGTAAACCGATTTTCGACATAAGTCAGAACGTATGTAAATACATGTGACGTACCTGTTTTACCAAGCGCGTAAACCGATTTTCGACGTAAGTCCATGGTGATGGCCTTCCTTTTCCTCGATGCACTGCCATCATAAGAGTCCTCCTTGCGTTTGGGAGCCATAATGAAGGGCTAATGGCCTACTGGGATGCTAGTGATGCCGTCCTCCACTGTACAGTACTGTATACTTCCGCCGCTGCGCCGCCGCGTTACGACATTCAATAACATAAAACCAACATAAAACCAACGTAAAACCGATGTAAAATCGACATAAAACCGACGTAACGTGAATAAGGGAGATGCGTCATAACCTCGAAACGTCGTAACCCGAGCCCGTCGTAACCCGAGCCCGTCGTAACCCGAGGACTACCTGTATACACAATTCTCTCTCGTTCATACATTTTGAAGTGTGTAAAAATAAAGATGTTAATTTTGACACAAGTGTATGTTCCTTCCGAGCAAACAACCCGGGGAGGATGAAGGAGGAGGATCCTGTTTTCCGCAACAATTATTTAATCTGAAAACATTTCAATCCGGTCATATAATTTTGTGCATGTAAACATAGCTTGTTGCAAATAAAGTCCAGTTGTTTTTGTCTTGAACTTTTTTGACTTTACCATGTCCTGGATGACTGAGAAGCTTCACCAGCGTAACATTGCATGTTGTTTTACCTGGTCGTACCAGCCCAGGTTAGGAGGGACCACTCTGTGCTGCAGCGTGGCTCCTCTCACTCCAACAGCAACTAAGAACTCCTGCATGGAAAGAGCAGAAAGTTACAATTAATCTGAATAAGTCCCGCAAAGACATGCCAATACAATGTACTAGGCAAAGTGTGTGTACTACAAATAGTCACCTTTATATTTATGTTAATAAAATATGGGCATTTGTTGAGGTGAACATGGAAAAGTTTAGCTTTTTGCCTGTATAAAAGACAAAAAATGTATAGCAAAGCAACTGTGCTTCTGATGTCTTATCTTCCAAAAAAATGGAGCCTTAAGGATATGCAAACAAAACGATGACTCTATAACGTAATAAAATAAATAAGTAAGTAAAACCCCAATTTAAGACTCAGTGGTATTACAGAACAAGGTCTGAAAAAATGCAAATACTACAACTTTTGTGCACTATATGATACAGGTGCTATATGTTTAAATGAACTTTTGTGCTTTTATTCAGTGCAAGAACACTGTGGAACATCAGTAAGTTAGGAGTAAAACCCATTTTACAGACAGTTTGTCTTAAATATGTTTTAAATATCTAACCTTGACGTTACGCTCTGCACTCTGCGATGAGACTTTGACCGCGACAGACACCATGCTGCGGGCTTCCAGCCCAATACACTCTGAAGGCGTGGAGGATTTTTCTGAAGATGCCTCTGATTGGTAGATAGTTGGCTCCAGCCAGTGGGGATGTGTCCTGCATGGCAGCTTGTTGTCTGAGACAGAGCTGCCCACGTCTACTAGTCCTGAAACGATCAAGAAATATCACACATTGTCAAAGACATACACGTAATAAAGATTACAGTAAGGGTAGAGGGTTTACCTTCATGATACAAGCAAACACTGCTGGTGTGGAAGCAGATGTAGTGTTGATCTTTATAGCCTTCGTACTGAGTGACGCTGAACAAAACGCCATTTTTCACCTCGAGCCAGAACTCACCGTGTTTATTCTTCAGGATGGTTTTATCTTCCTGCTGCAAAAAAAGCAAAATAGAAAGAAAACTCAAACACAGTTTATATGACAAGGTTAGCTGGATAAACCTTTTTAAAGAGATAACCTTGGAGTTTGTTTGAAGAGCCACCAGACCGTGATTTACACTGAGAATAACAGAGAAAAGACTCTGGGACGTCTTGCTGTGGGCTTTGGGTTTTTTCTTCTTCCGAGATCTGAAGCCCAGGTCAGAGGCAGGACAGAAGTAGTGCATATTCTCTTCATCCGAGCCGCTGGTCTCCTCTGCAAGAAACATCCAGTGTATTTCTATTAGCTGGTTTAAGGAAGACAGTCTCACATCCACACTGCAAGTTTATATGAAATGATCATCTCACCATCAGGACCAGTAGAGTGAAACTGGTTGAAGCTGTCTGTTGTGTAAGTGTTGATCAGCTGACTGGCAACCGAGAGTCCAACTCCATAAGGCATGCTCTCGACAATCTCTACTGGGGACGGAGCTGTGGGCTCCCACAGCAAAAGGTCGTTGTTTATCCTAAAATATGGAGATTAAATTTGATTTTTCTTTTCAAATATACGTATTATGTATGTAGTTGCAGCAACGTGGTTCATTTGGGAAGGCCAAACAACAAATAAAAAAAAAAAAACAATAAATTTAAATTAAAAAAGGCTTTGATAACAAGTGATGTACCTATTGTGTAGCTTTTCATAAAAAGGTTTGCTGGGCAGCACTAACTGCACATTAGGCAAACTTAACTCCAGAACGAATTGAGAGTTGCTCGTGGTTTTTTCCTGGAATTCGGTCATTTCAGCAACATCGCCAGGAATGACCATCTGGAATTAGAAACAAACAAAAAGAACTGAGCTGGTCACCGCCTGTTTTTACAACAACTCGGGTAAACAAAACCGTGTTGCAGTTTGCATAAAGATCAGTCGAGCGTGTTAAAATATCGACCAGAGAATATTCTCGCTCTTGAATGCAAATATTTCCACCTGGATTAAGTGCACCTGCACCGACATCATAACCAAATGACCGACTCATAAGTTAAGCAAACTGAAATTAAACATTTACAAAGAGAACATGTGAAAAAACTTCAAATCTATAACTTTTATCATTATCAAATCTGCATAATGTTAGCATGTATGTTCCCACTAGCTCAAACATTTAGCTGATTTTTGTTGTTTATATTTATTTATTACCCCTCTAGCCTGGATTATTATGCCTCTGTCAAGTTACATCAGCTGTTTATGCTCTTTAATTGTGTGGCAGTGCGACTCTGCATTAATTATGAAAGTACTTTTTTTTCTATATTTTATCTCGATAATGCCCTTCACGCCTCCCAACAATTTTTTGTCAACATCCAGAAAAGCAACAAGCTTTCTTCAATCAAAATGCTGCATTTATGCAAGTTAAATATAATCCAGAATGTTGCTGTTACGTCACCAATTAAAGCTGCAATGACATCTGGTGGGGATGAGACCAACTGCAACAAACCCTTTGCTCTCTAATACAATACTGTACTGTATGCAGTACAATAATCTGTAAAAATTTGAAAACATTTCTGTGGTTCCACTCAACTTCTAACATGATAATAATTCTTTCATGTAACCTAAAAGTCAATAAATTCCTGTAAAATAAAATTCTGGTGTGCTAATGGCTTGAATGGCTGATAAAAAGGCTTAAATTCACCTTCAGGAAATTCTTACAAATACATTAATGATGATGTTATTGCTCACCTCTTCATTCTCATACATAACCCTACGGGAAGAAAAGGGTGATGGTTCTGGTTTCCCAAAGTCACACACGTCCTTCAGTGAATGAGAGGCCCCTTCCTCTTCTTCTTCCTCAAGGGAATGGTCCTCAGCGCCCTCGTCATCTTCAGCTGCCACACGTTCGAGGATTGAACGGACTGCAGTGGGGTTTATCTTCAGCACCACCCTGCACAGAGGTGTTAAACATCACAGCAAAACAGCTGGATGGACAGGATGGTTTCATGATGGGTGGATGAACTTACCTGGGCCAGTCAAACTTTACGCTTTCAGATGTCATCATGTCTCCTTCCATGTTGTGAGACACTCTAAGGAAACTGACAGCTGGTTGATTCGGCTCCTCCTGGAACTTGCCTGTGCCAAAACAGAGACGCGATCATCAGCAAGGAGCTGTTTTCTAATCAGAAAATATTCTTCAGGGGACATTCCCAGGTTCATACCAGTGAGTTCCTTGAACGTGAGCTCCATTTTTGTTTGGTCAGGTGAACCACCACCCATGAACTCTGTTTTCATTTCCATTTTCTCCAGCTCCAGATGAAGTATTTCTTTCTGCAGGGACTTCTTGAACCAGGGGCCTCTCTCCTGATCTGAACGCAGGTCGGGAATGGGGAAGCGGACCGCGACGCCCAGCACAGGTGCATTAACGGTCAGTGACACGTGGCAGTTGGAGGGTGTATAGGTGTCGTCAAGAAAAATCTCTGTAAAGGCTTTGTGCTGCCAAACATATTCAGAAAACCAGCTTCAGGAAACGCTCATTCAAGCCATCTTCTACAGGTAACGGAGCTCTAAATTCATGCTCAGTTATACGTTAGTGAGGTAATCTTACCAAGCTGACGTGTTTGTTATAAGACGTATACATGTGAGAGGCCATCATCTCTGTGGTAGCTAATTTTTGAGGTTGCAGTAGCGAGTTCAGACGATCTACAATGCTGATGTCCAGCTCCGAGCGCACAGGGCCCAGCTCCACTTGGATTTCAGCTTTCCTTGGAATTGTGCTAAGTCTCACTTGACCACCCTTAAAGACAAATGCACAAACAGAAAGCTTGAATCCAGAATGACTGCATGAAATGTGTAAGAGCGTTCTGCATTAGAGTGGCCTGTACTGTTACCTGAGGGCCTCTGCGTTCAGCCAGTTTGTAAAACAGGTGAAGGCAGGTAGGAAGCGTTGCATTAGCACTGGATGTGGCGTCAAACGTCAAGAGCTGAAACAAAGAAACTGAAGAACTAAAGAACACTAAGAGTCAAGTGAACTCCATATATTAGGTGTGTTTTTAAACTACATATGAGATGTTTGGACAATCAAAGCTTAAGCGAGGTAAATAACATGAAGTGCTCAGATCAGGCTGTCACATCTTACCTCTGTGTACTGGATTCCTCTTTGTGAGCCACCAACAGGAGCTTCAGAAGAGAACAGACACTCAATAAACTCCATCTGGTTGAGTGAGATGTCGGTCTTGAAAGTCCGTAGGTTGGATCCCTGACAGTGGTCATAATTTATCTTCAAACCCTGACCGACAAACCTGCAAACATCAACTCAGGTCAGACAGAAAATTGATATTTGGAATGCAAGAAAATAAAAATTTCCTAAACAAAGAGGAATAAGTTGACTGTGAAGTGTACCTAAGATGATCATGGGGACAAGCCTGATCAAACACTGTCCGAGACTGAAGGAAATCTTCTGAGGAAAGCTGGCCAAGGCTGTCTGTGCTAAAGAAATGTGCAGAAATGGGTCGAAGAGGGCTGGGAGCAGCATGTGGTGGAGGGAGCGGGTCAATGTGGAGGACTGAGACAGCAAAGCGGCTCAGAGACAACCTGAACACCAACTCAGGTCTTGACTCATCCCCATGGGTTTTGGATGGATGGGCTGGAAGATAAGAAAATATGACCCATTTCACCAATAAGCTTGTATAACAACTGTATAATACAGACACTCAAATATAAAGTACCGGCCTTTCAAAAAAAAAAAAAAAAACAGCCACCATGAGACTGATATTTATAACTAAACATGTGCTGAGTGTCTATCAAATTACAGAAGTGCTTACAGGTTTGTCTTAATAGTTTTTGAGGGAGCTGTGGATCTCGTGACTGGACAGGAGTTTCACTAGTCGGCTTTTCTTTTTGTCGTGGGACATCCACGTAATCGTCCCACAGAGCCTAAAAACAAACACCTCTGGTCAAAATATGTTGCACATTACATGGATATAAAATTTTTTAAAAAGCTGGAAAAAAAAGGAGGACGTACTGTTGTATTTCCAGAGGGAGACTCTCCTGGGGAAGCAGAGTTGTTACTGTTAAGGGACAAGTCCAAGTCAACGGTGGGCGGTTCGCCCAGAGGAGGGAGGGAGGACAAGCTGTGAGACATGTCCATGTCAGCCATGGAGAAGAACACATCATCTAAACCAGCACAAAAACACAATAATTAAATAGATGAAATTACATTTACACTCATGAAATATTCTGTTTTAATTCATATTTCTAATAAACAATCCTCCCCTGAATGTTTCCATTTTAATCATTTAGGTGCAAATTCTTGGTTCAACAAGGGGTGCGTGTCTTCTGACAACAAAAGTAGGCTTTTCTTTAAGCCATGCACCTTCTAGGGTTAAAAAATAATTCCTAAAAGTCAAAGGGATGTAGGCTCATCTCATATTTGACCATATAATACATTAAAAGTTGGGCAAAAAGCAAAATGAAAACTACCGTTTACATGATCTGTATGCACTTAAAGGTCCACTGACATGATATTTGAACTTTGCATAAAATGGCACAACATATATATCTTGTATGATTGAAGTATGTTCGTTTTTGCAAACAAACATAAATATATTAAAATTTCATCCAAAGTCATTAGAAATTTGACGCAG
>JARVGV010000673.1:10954076-10973090 GCA_031762435.1 Hypsolebias longignatus
TATCAGGGAAACTAAACAGCCACTGGCCAAAAGGATGGACCAGCACAGAAGATCAACATCATCAGGCCAGGACTCTGGTCTACACTCATCTCCAGGCCAGCGGCACTCTTTCAGGGATGAAGATGTCCCCCTCTTACAATGCTGTTATTGCTAGTATCACTCAGCCACCTGTGAATAGCAAGTGGATATCAGGGTGCTAACGATCAGTTGTTAGGCTGATGTTCCTCATTCTGTGAGTCCAAGGAGCCACAACAAACTCGTATATTTGTTGCTTATGTGTTGCCTGTTTTTTGTCTGTTTGTGCAGCACTTTGGTTTACCTTGTTGCATTTTAAGTGCTCTATAAATAAAACTGGTATAGTATAGTATGGTCTGTATATAACACCTACACATACCTGTAGTGGGTCAACTAGTTTGATGGTTACATTATGTACATTCCCGACAGCAGGAAGTACCTTACGTTATGTACATTCCCGACAGCAGGAAGTGTGATGTGGCTTTGATTTCTATCAAAAATGACAACCATTTTCAACTTCCAATCATTGTGATACCTGCTGATCTGTACCTGTACCTTCCAGTCTTGTCCAGCCTGCTGGACAAGACTGGAAGGTACACCTGGAACCCATTCTGTTTGTTTCTTCTTCCTGTCCTCAAACCCAGCTGGTCGAAGCAGATGGCCACTCATCCTGAGCCTGGTTCTGCTGGAGGTTTCTTCCTGTTAAAAGGGAGTTTTTTCTTTCCACAGTTTCCTTTGTGCTTGCTCAGGATGAGTGACTGTGATGAAGTGAAGATTCAACGCATCTGCTGGCTTCCTTAGAGAACTTTACCACTGTAATTGTCTTTTGTATGTGTGACTGTTTCTGTAATGTCCTGCGACAACTTTGTTGTGATTTGGCGCTGTATAAATAAACTGAATTGATTGTGCTAAGATGGTTTTTGGAGTCCGTGCTCACCCCCTACCAACTCGTTTGAGGCAGCGATAGCCAGCGGTTCAAAACATCAAAGTTCATGCTCAATCATCCAGGTAAAAAAAAAAAATAATCCAACAGGTTATTTCCCTTTTGTGTGATGCTTTGTTTAATCCAGTAAACGACACTTGAATAGCTTAGACCTATTTTTAAGACAAACTCATAATGCAATTAACATTGCTGTATTTTAATTTTAAAAATCTTACTTTTACAAGTGCTTTAAATACTAACCTGATGTTTAGATTTAGAATCTTAAGTAAAAACGATTTCATAAAGTACAGAATATATTAGACTGCAGCCTAAAAGGACCTGAACATAAAGTTGTTATTTTAAAGTATTGATCTTCTTATGAAAATGTTTCAGGTATTAAAATTAAATGTGTTTTAGGAGAAGCCCTTCAAAATAAATGCTCTTTTTTGGGAGTTTGACAAAACAAATTAAGCTGTTTTATTGCATTCCTTCAGATAATTCAGCTTTACAAGCAAGAAAAAAAAATCATGTCAGGAAAACCAGATGGATTAAGAAAACACCTTTACTTCTGCAGTTCTGCTTCATCAAAACATTTCAGCATGTGAACGGATCTGCAGTGAATTATTTCTGAAAAATGTTACTAAAACAGATTTAGGATGCTTGAACAAAGTCAAAGTGCAAATTTCAGCCAAATGCAAACAAGCACAAAATATTTGATACAAGTTAGACTTTATTAGACGTTTTGTTCAATCTTCAAAGTTTCTTATTCCACAGAGGAGCAAAAGGTCCTTGTTAAAAGTTAAAGATAAAAATGAAAATGTGTATTTCTTTCTGACTACACAGCAGCCAGTAAGACTTGCATTTTAGTGGAATGCAGTTCAGTGTGGACAATCATTAACTTCAGTTTCACATCTGCAAGCTTTAAAACTGATCACTAGGCGTGCATGTGCGCGTGCACACACACACTCTCTCTCTCTAAAAACCCCATCACCTTTGATTGCTGCAGCAATCTAGATGCTTGCGCAGCAGAACCGTGAAATCAAGATCATTTAAAAAATCAACTAAATTAATGTATAAAATGAGCTCTTGTTAGATTCACTGGCAATATTGAACATTTTTACTCAAAAGGTGAATCCCTTAAGCGAAAGACCAAAGATCTTTTGTCATCAAGGCTCAAAATTAAACAATCTGAACTGGGAATTTGATGCAGAAAAGGTCCTTTGTGTCATCATCTCGCAGCTCCCACTCCACAACCAGCTTTATCTAGAAAAGCAGGAGAGAGACAGTGAGCATCATGTCAAGTCAGGAAAAAATGTAATGGGAGAAAAAGATGCATGATTTGTCACACATAAGATAAGAAAAACAAAACAACAAACAAACAAACAAAAAAAAAGGATACAAACCAAAAACATATACTGTCTACCCATATGTCAATTACCGGTAGTCATTATTTTAGCTAAATTACTTATTTGAAAGTACCAGTAATGTAAAAATAATCAGTATACCAATTCAATACCATCCAGTCTGGTTTAGTTATCTGGATCTGTAGCGCCACTTACTGCTGGATAATCTGTCTTCACTGGAAGCGTCGCCACATAGTTATACGTCAGCTGCTTCTGGATGGGACACTGGATTCCGGACTTGCAGCCGTCATTCACAGGAATGGAGAAAGGGATCGGGATGGCGGCGACAATACCGTGAACCACAGCTGTGCTCTGTGTGCTATCCACCACTAAAACAAAATAAGGATATGATAAGGATCTTTGATCACAGGAATTCGTTGCGTTGTCAGAAGGCCTTTAAAAGGAGATGACACCCAACTCACCACTGTTGAACGTCACATTGACGGTGTAGGACTCTCCTTTGTGAAGCTGACACGGCTGACTGGGACAGGGGTTTATATTCACATCTGCCACTTTGCCAGAGACAGAACCTGAAATCCAAATCTGAGATTTTACAAATGTGCAACTCATACTAAGGTTAATCACATTTAGAAAGATCCCTTAAATATAAATACAATTTCAGATCAATGATGTCTTATAATCCTAACTATCACGGATCAGCATTGTCTCATTTTATCTCATTGATAGAAATCAAATTCTAATCAATGAGACTCAATGGAAGCACAAAAAAGGCTAAATTAATCCAACGTGTTCAAGACAAGTAAATAGGAGTTTAAACTCATAGAAAGAAAAGTACTATATTCTTTGAAACGCATTTATCCATGTATTTTCATAGAAGCACTTCAAATCTACATAATAAAGAAGAAGGTCAAATGTATTTATAAAAACTTACCACAGTCAACAAATTTGACTGGCTGCGCACAGGTGAGTCCCACCAAACAGAACAAAACTATGACACTGAGCCGGCTGTCCATGTTTCTGAGTGTGTATTATCCTGAAAAAAGAAAAAGAAAAAAACTTAATAACATTTTTTATTTTTTTTTTTTAATCCCGGAACAAATCTTTAAAATTATGTAAAAAAAAAAAAGATGTCGCACTCACTCCAGCTAAAGTTTATCACGACTTCAATGTTTTTAACTTATTGGCGACACAAACACTATATTTACTGAAGTGCTCAGAGGTATAAAACTAAATAAACAAAACGTACCTTCTTACAGTACTTCCTCCCTCTACGCCTAAAATAAGCAAGTACTGTACACCTCGAAATGCCTCATCCACACAAGTGTCTCCAAGTGTCACGCGATTCAAGCCACGCCTTCGCTACTTCCGCCTGGTCTCCCGTTTCTTCTTCGTGGCTTTTGAAACGGTAGAATCTGCCAAGTTCTATTACCACCATCTACTGGCTCATTTATCTAACATTTATTTATGTAGATCGACCTGAAATCATACACCTAGGAGTAAAATTGTATTCATAACGCAAATACATCAAGCTTGCAACGTTTACTGAGTTTTGCAGTCATCCGCAATACTTTTAAACTGTCGTTAAGAATCAAAATGGCAAAGATCCCACAAAAAAATCCCTTTCTTCAGGTTTTCTCCTTATCTGCTTTACGTATTTTCTATCTGAATCTATGTTTTATTAAAATCCATTTTATTGTGTCTATCCTTTGTTCTAAAACCTCCCATTCATGAGTGTTATAAATGCCAAGGAAAAACGTGAGGCATTTAAACGCATCGCACGTAATCAGGGGGTGGGGATACTGAAACTGGGCGTGTCTATTTGTAAAGACGATTATTTTAGCCAATCAGCGTCTATGTTTGGGGCTAAAAGGGAGGGATAAAGTTTACTAGCTTGTGTTTTGGGATAATGTCAGCGGGTAAAAGTGCGTTTATAACGGCGTCTTGGTCGAAAATATTATTTGCGAGGTAATCTTTTTTTTTGTCATCATATTCTATACACGATTTTAGTTTGCTTTTAACAAAATGGTATTTGTAAATAACATGCGTGGTTCTTTACCCCCCTTGTTTTGTAACGCTAGGCTAACAGGTTAGCTCAGTTGCTAATGTCTTTACAGATCCTGGTTCTCATGAGCACTTTGCCATGTTTTTAGGACTTTTACTCTTTTGAACAAGCAAAATGTGAGCGAACAGATCCGCCAGCTTCCTCAGCACCCCCAAGCCCATTACACAGCGGGACTCCGGGGCTTCAGCAGCGCCTCTGTCCAGGAGAAGTCCGGGGGTTCGTCTCCCTCTGAGGACAACAAAATACACTTGACAGAGTCATGTGTGAAGGTACGTAGATACTCTGAAATATGATACTGGGACGGACTTGTAAACCACTGACCACTAGAAAGATTGTCTCCTTGGAATCATGTAGGTAGGAATGCTGCAAAACCTTTACACAGTACAGCAAGTATCCAAATTATTTGCACTATTCGAAGTCCTGATGTAAACATGATGGGCTATTCTTTGACAGTTGAATAATTCAATTCATTGGTGTCCCACAAAGAAGATTTACATTTATGTAAGGTGTTGGCAAGTTTTTGTGCTGCTCTCTAAAATTTACCTTACCCATCTGAGTGTCATTACTACTTTTTTATAAAAGTCAATGAGAAAAGTGCCCTAAAGCCACCATTTACCAATTTTTTTGTTGGTGAATGTGTAAAAGCTTAATCTGTAATGTTAATTCAATTCAGAGACTATCAGAAATCATGGAGAAAGGCGAGTTCCTGAGGATACACGTGGAGGGAGGAGGCTGCTCTGGGTTCCAGTACAAGTTTTCTGTAGATCGTAACAAGAATGAGGATGACAGGTAAACTGCACAAATCCAACTCTCAAATTATTGTTTGTTA
Source organism: Hypsolebias longignatus (assembly GCA_031762435.1). NCBI lineage: Eukaryota > Metazoa > Chordata > Actinopteri > Cyprinodontiformes > Rivulidae > Hypsolebias > Hypsolebias longignatus. Next base: position 10,959,269 of record JARVGV010000673.1, read on the forward strand.
CTGATGATGACGTGTCCTTATTGTGCACCAAATCACCTCTGATTCTGCTCTCAGAGTGTTCGAGGAGGGAGGAGTGGGCATTATCGTGGATCAGGACAGTCTGGAGTTCGTGAAAGGAGCCACTGTTGACTTCAGTCAGGAGCTGATTCGCTCCACCTTTCAAGTACTGAAGAACCCTCAGGCTGATCATGGCTGTTCCTGTGGAAGCTCTTTCTCTGTGAAACTATGATCAATACTTCGAGTCATCAGTTTAGGAGGTGCTTTAATAAAATTATTATTATATATTCATAAATGCTATTATTTTTCACAAGATATGTGTGATTGCTAATTTAAGTCAAAAGCATTAGATCATTCAGGTTAGTCTTTTTTTTTAAATTAATAATCCTCGTCGTTTCATTCAGACATGTCAGTGAAATTGCATGAGTATTACCCTAATATGTGTCACAAATGTGAGAAATTAATTGCACTACAGCAATGAAGATGTAAGCTTTAATAAATAAATTAAAAAAAATAACATCAGCACATCAAGGTTTAGTTTGTCAAGATGCTTCACTGCCACCCAAACGTCTCAAGTCCTTCATTTAGTTTGTCCTGATAGTATGACGTATTATCATAATGTTTCATCGGAGCATTTGAAATATAGTCACCAAAATCCAACCTTGTCTGCAGCTCAGATTGTTAATCAAACCTGGATCGTTTTAAATGTTGCTGCTGCTAATTTTCTTCAGTAAAACAATAAAGATACAAAGGTAGGGGAGTCTTTTTCAATAGTTTGTCGAATTCCTTTAAACAGCTGATTGTTACTGTGTGGGCATCTGTTAATGTGCCACATTTAAAGTGATGTGTGTTTTACATCTTGAATTGTAAAATTTATATTTTGAAGTGTTTCAGAAAAGCACAACGAGGGAACTCAGCTGCCACCATAAAGTGGTGACCTGAATGATTGGGTTAAAATGAATGATCAACAAATGTATTGATTAATCTCTGTGCTACTTAAATGCATGGTGACAATACAATCATTGGTGTTCCCAATAATCAGCTGTACTTTGGTTTGTTCCAACTAAACCAACGTGTTTCAACACTCAGTGATTTCTTTCCCTGTAAAAAATGTAAATAGGCTAAAGCTCTAGCCTGAATACAAAGTTTTACGTTACATTTCATCTGAAATGAATAAAGGTTGACGAAAAATATTTGTGGTCTGTTGAGTCTTTTATAAGCAACTCTGGAAAAAAAAAAGTTAAAATTTTTATGTGGCAAAAAGTAATAAAACTAGCTAAGGCAGGGCAGATGGCTTGGGACCCAAGGGACCCAGGTTCGATCCCCGGTCACTGCATCCCTTGTGGTGTCTTTGGGCAGCACACCTTATCCCCAAATTGTCCCCCGGGCGCTTTCAATAGCTGCCCACTGCACCACCTGGTGGTGGATGGGTTAAATGCAGAGAGTAATTTCGTCCTTGTGTGGCAACATACATTGGTGACATTTTTATTATTATTAAAAGGTAAAAAGACAGAACTCTACAACTTTAATTTTATTTAGTACACTAGTTTAAAAATAGTGGTTTGCCATTAACAGAATTAGCATTAGTAGATTTATTAACTGTAGGAGCATTTGTAGTAGAATTGGCTGAAGTAGTACTAATGGTAGTAACAGTAGTGTTTTTGAAGAATTCTCAATATGTTTAAATTGTAAAAATACAAAAGTTGTAAAAGGTGGAGTACCATGGGTAAAATAGTATTCGATACTAAAAATGTACAAAACTCCCAAAAAGTAAGAAATAAATAGCATGAAGATCGATCACAAACTTTTGCAGCTCATAATTTTTTTTTATTAAAGTGGAGTTTTAAGAAACAATTCACAAAAATATACAAAAAGAATATCTACAAATGATATGTACACTGATAAAATGTAAATCAAAATATGCAGCAACGTTTGTTTAGTAGTTAGTCTTACCGGTAAATACAAGGAAACATTTGCACTTTTTCATGTTACTCTGATTAACATTCCTTTTTTGCAATATACTTTATCACACAGAACATTACCGTTACTATTGAGAAAAGTCACACTGTTCATAGTTATGAAAATGCAACAATTATATAGCAGCACACGCAAAAAAGTGACCGAAAGAATCGCAACAGTGCATCGAAAGATCAATATACAGGAGTTATTTTTTTGTTTTTCCCTTTCTTTTTTTCATGAATTTGGTTTTGAACAGATTGTCTTCCAGTAAGCCATGCACACTCATTACCCACAAACAAGTCCTTTAAATATGCAAACATCATGGGGGTGGGGGCGGGGGGGGGGGGGGTGTGGTCTGAGGTCAACCAGTCTACAACACAACCACGTAACATAAATGGAACCAGCGGGTGGAAGGTGGCAACACAGTGACCAGGTCAGGTGTACAGTGCATAGTATGCTTTGGCATGCTGACATCCAGAACATAACAGCGGATGTTACATTCAGGAGGAAGGCCACAGGGGTTGGAATTAACAGTAAAAATAAAACAAATGACCACAATGATCCAAAAAGTAAAACAAACGATACAAAAAGAACCCTCACAGACACTTGGATTAAGGCTAATTCATGTTGCTACATGTTTAAAAAAAATGGCATTGTCAGTAACATATAGGCCTGCCCAGTGGCAAAATGTACAGAGATAAGCTCATTTTAATAAATAATTCACCACTTAATGATATGCACATATTAGGTTCTTTTATTTTCTCTCTAGTGTCACAAATGAAAGTACCGTTTTCATAAACAGGACTGAGATGTAAATGAGATTTGCACATATGCATGCACCAAGGTTTGAGGCAGTAAGTCGAATCACCGCAATAACTCATCATCAAGCTGCCAGGTCCTCACTCCTCCTTCACATCTAGACGCGTTCCTTCATTTCTCTGTATAGAGCCCAGTCAGGAGAAGCTTCCTTGAGGCAGGGCGGTGGTCCCGGCCAGAGTTTTAATGTGGGGTATGGATGCACCTCCACACAAAGAGGCTGTGAGGGTGACACAAACAGGATGCATCAATTAGTGCGGCAGCGTCATATTTGTAAAGTTGGAGGCCTCAGTCTTACCTTCTGTCATCTCCTCCAGCGCTGACGACAAAATGATCTCCGTTTGTGAAGCGAATGTTCATCAAATGAGCAGAATGGCCCAGGAAGCGTTTGTGTTTGGCCTAAGAACAGATCAGAGGCTCTCCATTGAGGTGTCCATCGTTTACAGCAAAGACACAAACAGGACTTTACAGCTTTCGTACAAAACAAGCAACAACCAGAGAAATGGCATTTTCTGAAAGAAATGCAGCGTGAACATTGACACCATGAAGGGAGGAAAAGAATGAATGGTTAAAGTGGAAACCAGCAAAACCGCAGTCAAAAGCTAAAAAAAATACTGTAGGAATGTACTGTAATAAAATGGGGAATAATTTACTTTAATTCAAATCTGGATCTGATTTAGAGTTATTACGGTATTTAATTTTTTTTTTTTTTTTTTTTTTTATGATGGCACAGTGGTGCAGTTGGTGGAGCTGTCAGCTTTCAGCAAAAAGGCCACCAGTTCATATCTCAGCCCGACATCTTTTCTGGATGGAGCTGCATGTTCTGTCTGTGCGGTTTTCTCTGTGAACTCTGGTTTCCAAAAACATGCATGTTGCACTAATTGGTAACTAAATTGTCCCTAGGTGTGCGTGAGTGTGGATGTTTTTTTTTATTTTATTTTTTTGTCTCTAAGTGTCCCAAACCATAGCTCAAAGCTAAAACACTGCAAAACCTGAGCCGAAAGCTAAAAGTAGCAGAATGCTACTCCATGCTAAATTTTACTAAACAATAGTTCAATGCTAAAATACAAAACAGTAACTCAAACAAAACATTTGCTCAACCGTAAATAAATATTAAATGTTTCCAAAATGGTAGGTAAAAGCTTAAAGTGGCAGAAGAGCAGCTAACAGCTAAAGATAGCATATGAAGACAAAACTAGAGCAAGTGTGCTGAAGCAGAGTTTAAATAGGACAAGAAGAGTAACTTCTGATGCCGCATTCACCCAATAATCTTCTCTTTGAGCTGATAAACTAATATAACGTCAATACATTCTACATAATATAATAAACTTCTTTTTCTCTGTCCAAAAATGTATTATGGAAAGCATTTTTGTGTGTGTGAAATCTCAGGGGGAAACAATGGATCTGATACAAAAAGACCATCAACCTGAACTCAGAGTCAGTTACCATGGCAACTGATTCCATAAGCCTAACCTGCTCGCCTGAACAGTTTCTTTTTTCTGACTCCTCCTTATACTGCAGAGCCTGAACCAGCTCCCTGATGCAACATGTCACCTCCTCATTCATGCGGCTCATAATGAAACGTCGCGTCAGCAGATTCAAGGCTGCAATGTGGAGTTCTTTTCTTCGAACTCTTTTATACAACACAGAATGTCTGGAGAGAGTTGTCCATCAGTTCCTCTGTACTAAAACACAATTTATGCATTGCTGTAATAATTCAGGCATGATTAAAACAAATGATTCAAAACACGCAGAGGGATTGACGATAAACTTAAAAGGCGCACACACACCACTCGACATGAAACCTGTAAAATAATATAAAACTATACTTACAAACTTCTCTGGACAGGGAAAGTCAAACAGCTTTACCATCCCAAAATCATCCCCTGTGACAATGTTAAGGCCCGAGTGGGACACGCAGGCACAGGTGACGTCAGCTTTGTCAGCGTTGCGGGACCAGATCCCGACGACTTCATCGCCAAGGACACTGAACACGCACACAGGAAGGTTTGTCGTTGTCGTTAACACACATAAAGTTCACATATCCCCTTGAGGTTCTCACCTTGTCCAGGAGGCCCAGGTGATGCTGTCAATTTGAGACTGTTCTGTGATCTGCCTCCCAGATGGCACTTCGTACACGAGTCGTTTATAAGCACCTGTGGATATCTGTTTCAAGGCAGTGAGAGTCAGAGCTCCAGCGACCAGACAGCCTGTGAAACGTGAGCTCTCGCCGCGGAGCTGGGAGCGACGTGCGTACCTGGATGTAGGAGCTGTCAGCAGAGAAGTCCATCTGCATGATGAAGCTGGGGATGTCTCTGCAGCAGTTGATGCGGTTCAGCTGCGGGCCGAGCGTCAGGTCGTAGAAGTCCACGGCACACTCAGTAGAGCCGACGGCCAGGTAGCGAGAATTTGGACTGAACCTGCAGCAAAGACGGGATTTTGACAGAGCAGCGTTTCCTTCCCTAAAAACGATAGAATCTAAATTCTGATGTTTTCTGTGCGAGCTCTTCTCTCATCTTTCTACACCGCTCAACCTCCATCATCATTACCTAATATCTTGTATAGGGGAGCGTCTGTCTCTCTTTTTCCCCCAGATTTTGAGCGAGACGACCAACAGTATGATGAACTCCCCGTTCTTCATGCCAATGGCCACCATGTCTCCCTCAGGGCTGTAGTTGATGGTGTGCGCTGGATGGCCCAGATTCACCTTATTCAGCATCTTCTGTTTTCCCACAAAGCAGTGCAGGAACGCCATCAGCTCGAGAATTTCCAGTCACCAAAATGACAGAATAAGTTGTGAGACCCTGACCTTTTCTGGGATGTCCCACAGACGGACGGTGCCGTCCTCTGCTGCGGACAGGAAAACGTCTCTGGAAGGATGAGTGCCCAGACCCCATATAGGACCGTCCATGTGTCCGTTCACCAAGATGTTGCATGCTGCGTTCTTCTCCCCCACCTCAATGATCTCTGCGTTCCTTGTTCCCACAAGGATCTTACCCTGAGAGGCAAAAACATCAGATCTTGAATGATGAAGTCAGAATATATGGGGTGCCATTTGTAAAGTTACACAGTCAAAAATCAACATCAATATTTGGGTTTATTTAGCCTTTAATAATAATTAAAAAAAAAAAAATTCCGGTCATATTTTCACCATGTTATTCATACATTTGTAAATGTCATATTTCCAAACTAAATACTGTATTTAATTTACAAGCTAAATATTTGGTTTACAAACTAAATACTTAAATATTTACTTAGTAAACTAAATATTTTAAGTTTTAATATTTATTCATTAAAGGCCAAGTTAGTAAACTAAATATTTAGGTGTAAATTAAATATTTAATTTCCAAACTAAATACTGTATTTAATTTCCAAACCAAACATTTAATTTCTAAGCTAAACATTTAATTCTTAAACTAAATATTTAATTTCCAAACTAAACATTTAAATTATAAGCTAAACATTTAATTTCTAAATTAAATATTTAATTTTCTAACTAAATATTAACTTGCAAGCTAAATATTCAGCTTGCAAGTTAAATCTTGAGGTGAGAATTAAATATTTAGTTAGCAAATTAAATATGTATTTTGGAAATTAAATGTTGAGTTTAGAAATCAAATGTTTGGTTTGGAAATTAAGTATTTAGCTTGGACAATAAATATTTAGTGTGGAAATTAAATGTTTAGTTTTGAAAATACCGTAGATATTTAGTTTGGAAATTAAATACATAATTTACATCTAAATATTTAGTTTACTAACTAAATATTTAACTTGCAAGTTAAATATTTAGCTTGTAAACTAAATATTTAGCTTGTAAATTAAATGTTTAGTTTGGAACTATGACATTTACAAATTTATGAATAACATGGTGAAAATATGACTGAAAAAAAAAGATTTTTTTTTTCTTATTAAAGGTCAAATAAACCAAAATACTGATGATACTTTTTGACTGTGTAACTTTACAAATGGCACCCCATAAGAATAACTGTTTTACTTTTTCATTCGACAGTAAATTACCTTTCCTCTGCATACAGAGCGAACACAGTCTATGATCTGTCCAGTTTCTAATCTAAAGGCTCTGCAGCGTTTCAGTTCCTGGTCCCAGAGCTTCAGAGCACCTCCTTCCTTTGACCTGTATAAAGAAAAATAAAATAAACAAAAAAACAGCTGCATTTGTTGGCTCATTAAAAAGTCAATCAGACCTCGCTGATTTAGAAAAGCACTTACGGCCTTTCTTTGCCTCCCGTGACGATGAGGCCGTCTCTCAGTGTGGTGTACATTGTGAACACAGGGCCCGTGTGAGCTTTGGCCACTATTCTTACCAGAATGTGTTCCTTCCACACACACACATCCCCACTTATGGTACCTGTAAAGGTCAAGTTATTCTGAAAAGAAAACAAATCTGCACTAATCTAGTGGCCTAAAAGAGCAGAGCAAGCAATGCACCAACAGTTCACAGCACATTTAAGCAGACCGTTGAGCTTTACCGTTCAGCAGATTCAACACATTAAGGAAAATGCAACATGTACATGTATTTCTTCCAATAATGAAAAATATATTAACATTTTGAACCAGAACGATGAGATTTACTTACAGCTCCAAATGCTACAGAGAGCATGGTCTGCATCCGGGCGTCTTCCAAAGAACTCAAAACACCTTTCTTGCTGAGCAAAGCTCGACCCGCTAACGTCCAGAAGCGCACGTGCTTGATGCCCACAGACACAAAATGTGTGTCCGAGTCAGGACGAAACTCTGCCACAAAGATCCTCTGGGTGTGACCTATCCTGCTGGCCACTTTGGCTCCTAAAAATAAAAGCACAGTGAAGAATATGTTTTTCATCTAACAACTCCATACTTAAATCATAGAAGACAAAGAGACTTTCTTTCTTGAATACCTTCTTGCCACTTCCAGATGGTGACGGTGTGTTCAGGGTCCAGGCCCACAGACAGCAGGAGTCTTCCTGTGGCGCTGAAGCTGACAGAGCAGACGCCCCCCGAGTGGAAACAGCGCAGCACCGACAGCGTCTGCTTGGTCATCGCGTCCCACACGTGGATGGATGGAGACGTCGCTGAAGGTGCAGAGCAAAGAAAAAGAACATAATTGTTGACATTTTAATTTTCATGACATGAAAGCTATATATATTTTTTTTGTTAAAACTCCAAGTTAAACACAGATAATTCCCTTTTAGATGTTTACCCCCCACCTCTAAAGGTGAAAGGACAAAACTTCTAGAAAGTAGCCACAGGATGCACATCTACAATAATTACAGTCAACTTGATTCTTGATAGCCTCCTTGGTAAATATAACATTGTCTCTAATTTGGTTAATTTCACAGATTTTGAGCAAAAGTCTGGTGTGGTGGTGACTATAGGAGTCATCCTCAACACATAGATAGTATAGCACGTCTTTTACAACCAAAATGGCTGCAGCTCTGTCATTCTCTTCATAATATGATGCTGGTCTAAAACTCTGTCAAGAAATGTGGTGGATAATTTTCATCCCTTCAAGAACTGCTATCGCCTTTTCCCACATATAAAAATGAACAAAGCTGGCCATTAGATGGCAGTAATCGAACACTTTACTGGTTTCATTTAAGCAGTTTCTTAGTTTTTGGAACATCTTACCTGACATGTCACCAGCATCACCTGTAAAGTAATAAAGTGAGATTAATTGGCAGAACCATCACATATTCTATCATTTTTGAGCATCTGTGACCCACGTTTTTGGAAACGGAACGTCTAAACTCAAAACGTACAGTAGGACGCACAACACACAAGAGGTTAAACTTCTCACAAACATACCTACTTGGCCAGTTGCCACCACATTGGGGAACTTAGGGTGTTGGTTGATTGTCAGGCACAAAATATCGTCGCTGTGTTCGGTGTAGAAACTTTGGCAGGCTGTAAAACAACAACCAAAGAGCACAAACGTTCAGTGCATTCTGGGTGTCAGTCATCGAACCATAGTCCACTTTTATTGTCTCAAATGCTGTCAGTTTACAGGTCGTCAAGTTGAGGACGATGCTGACGGAGGCCGTGTGGTAGATGACGTCCGCCCCTTCGTTCAGGTAGTGCACGTTGTTGCGGCAGTCGTTGCCACGGTAACCGAACACCAGCTCCAGCACCAGGTCCTGCAGGAGAGTCAGAAAGGTTAACGCCATGACAACAAAGATGCCCTGAGTCATTATTCAATTGCAGAACGATTGTTAGAGAACATTAGGTCCTTCCTGACAGAGACAAGCCTTGTCCTGCTTAAACAAAAGTCACCGTGTGTCTGCATTAGTCATGTCCTGATGAGAAGTTACCTCAATAGGTCTCTTTTTCTTGCCGACATTGTTGGTTTGCAGCTTTTCTGGCTGCGGCAGTGCTCTGCTAACAGGAGGCCTGCAACAGACAGCTGGGATGAGGGAGCTGCTGGTAATAACACAGATCGTGTTGATAATGATCATTACACTTTATGCACAGGCAAGAAAACATTAATTAAGAACTATAAAAGATGCAGTTAATTAGTAAAGCCTTTGCCGTCATAGTCATTGCATGGCTCCAGACTTGATGCAAGAGGAAAAGTGAACACAGACACACTCAAACATATGTTTAAAAGTAAAAATAACAGCAGAAGGTGGTTACCTCGACCCTCTTCGTGGCAGCAACAAGAGACACAGAAACATGCATTAGAAAATGTTTGCTCTCATAGCACTCACTGCTGCCCGCCGGACACAGTTTAACCCCACGCCTCAGCCGCTGAGGACGTACAGTAAAGTACAAGTCCGTGCCACAGAGTAACCATGACAACCGGAGTCCATTTCCATGACAACTGCTGCTCAGAGGAAGCTGCTCGGATGCTTGAATGGAAATATATTTATCAGAAAATCAATCAGTCTGAAAAAGTCTGTAAAATGCATTACAACACTAAAACACGTAAGAGTTGACTTATAGGTCTGTGAATATGAGATTCATGTAGTCTTGATATTTCTTATAGGTTGAGATGTGAAGTTAAAGCTTAGTTCTTTTCAAGCACATCGTGCCTCTGAGTCGCTGACCAGTAATAGTTTATTCAGGATTTCCTGTGCTGATTATTGAAGTGAAGATTAAGGAAAATCCCCCCAAAATTAGGATGTGACTTGTTTTGCAAGGGAAAAAAAAAACATGCTAAAAGCATTTTTATCATTGAAAGTTTAAAAAAAAACCTGTGATATTTGTGAAAAGTCAAGAATGGACCCACATTATGGTTACTTTCTTTGACACATTGGACATATTATTTTATTTATTATTATTTTTTTTTTAAGCTGTAAGAACATATGATTTGATATAATATCATGATGCATGCTCAATAATTCAGGTAGAAAAATCTTTGAAAAATGAGGTCAGGTCCTCTGGATGTTCCAAAAACAAACCCCCCCAAAAAAAATTGTAGAAACGTTTTGTCTTTCATTCGAAGAAGTCTTTTGGATGAAAGACGAAACGTTTCTACAATTTTTTTTTTCTTTGTTGAACGTCCAGAGGACCTGACTTAACTTTTATAGATGATTTGATATACCTTGCATAGGCTCATTTCTATTAGCAATGCTTAAATTTAACTTTTTTTTTTTTTTGCCTCCAGTTTCATTTTGTTGCATATTCTGCATAATTGTTGTTCCAAAACTTACCTGACCACCCCTTGTCTTCATGTGGAATAAAAGAGCAGGATAATCAGAAATGGACAGCCATTAAAGGAAAGAAGAAGAGCAGAAAAGGCAATGTTACTTCGAGGAAGTAGAAACAGGATGAGAATGTTTACAAAGGAAAAGAAATGTTTGAAAAAGTCAGGTTTGGTTCAGAGTGCTTGTCTGGGAAAGTTGCAGTTGTTTAATAAGTACCTTTCATCGATGGAGGGCTCCTTCAGCTGCAGGTGGGGCTTCACCCCCGTCATTGGTCGCATGTTAGTGGATAAGCCCTTGATGGTGTAGTTGATCTCATTCTCCCTTGTTACGTCACTGTCGTAGCCTGCGAACGAAACGGGAATTTTAATTTTAATGTAGAGCAGTAAATTAAGGACCAATGAGCAGCAGGTAACTTCTTGCCTCCATCATCCTCGCTTTCAATATCCGACTCCTCACTGTCGCACAGTTTGAACTCCCGGAGCCCCTCGGGTTCGTGGGCCCAGATCATGAGGCACGTGTCACCCCCGCCCACCGTCACCAAGAGGCTGTCGTCGTGGGTCCATCGCACATTGGTAACATGCGTGCTGTGCGCCACGTAGCGTTTGAACTTTGCGTACTTTCCCTGAGGGAAAAGACCAACATTTACATACCATTTGTCACATTAACACAAAATTAACATAACATTTACATAAATCTCAAAGCACGTTTTTTTTTTTAGTTAAGGGATGTTCTTACATTATGATAAACTGTCCTACCTTCACCGGGCATCTGAAGAGCTTGATGTATCCCAGGTCGTCTCCTGTTGCTAGCACCCTCCTGTCATTGCTAAGGCAGGCAGAGGTCACCTCGGTGACCTCAGTGATCACAGGCCAAACGCCTTCAACAGACGACCCCAGCACGCAGGTCCAAGTGCTCCAGTCAATCTTCTCCACCTGAAACAAGTCAGTCAAGAAAATAAGATCCACGACACGTCACAGTTTACAATACTGGATGAGACCACGTATAACGTTATTTTCAAGGTTTGACCAAACTTGTTCAAAGCATCATCAGCTGCTAAACATCCGGCAGTCAATTAGTCTTGTGTGGTCGAGTGCACAGGAGACCAGTGTAAGGAATGTGAGGGGAAGATTAATGCCAGAGGACACGTCATTCTCCACCGAGACATGACCTAACAGCATCTATCATCCCTGACTCCTATTTTGCGAGCGCTCCCCTCCGCCGTGCGCCTCGCGAGGTGCCTGAATGTCTCGATGCATTAAAGCCATCGTAAACACTATCCCACTTCCTCGCCCCAAATTAGAGTGACGCCGGTGAAAAGTGGGCCGTGTTAATGCTTCGTTGCCCTTCCCTGAGTCTCGTCTGGTCCCCGAGGGGATAAATGTGGGCCGGCGGCTCAAGAACCGCGGCCGCCCCTGTGCCTTTTCTGCCTGCTTACCTCCGAAGCCGGGATGGTCTGCCTCTTGCCTCGCGGAGCTTCGAAAAAAAACTGCTCTTTGGCTGCTGTGTTGACTTGGAGGAGTTTTCCTGTGAATTAAAGAGTCAGCTGGATTTCAGTTTGGCAGAGAGTGATTAGGATTTTATCACCTCTTCAACAGAGTAATAAAAATAACGAATCAAGTTTACCTCTTTTGTCCCAATCCAGATGAGTGATGTAACTGAGGCATCCTTTGCACACTCCCACCCGTTTGCTGCTCATTACATTGTAAATGTCCACAAAACTGTCTCCTGAGGCTACTGCAAGGTACTTCCCAGCTCCTGGGCCATCAAGAGATAATGAACTGACAGTTAGCCTCATGGGGTTGTTGTACAGAGTGTGCTGAACTGATCAGTCAACGCCAGAACTAGATTTTCATTTAGAAAATATATATGATGAAACTAAACGTTAATTTTAGCAGGAGAAAAATCACCACTTCAAGTTTTATCACAGTTGTGGTTTTGAGTAAAAACATTTAAAAAAAAAGAAGCTAATTAGGAGTTTTTGCATTTAAAACCAAACAGACATGTGGACATATATAACGTTATTATCCTTTTAGCAATCCTAAACGCTCACTGTGAGACTTTAACTTGTAGATGTGCGCTCTCAGGAACCCATGGAGAAACATGATCCTGTGCACTGAAGATTAACTGTCCAGACCAAACAGGGTTTAAGTTTCTTGCTCTCACTTTATCAACCACTCACTGTTTCTCACTTGGTGTTTCTCTGTCTGGCCTTATTAAAGAAACCTATTAATTTGGGTCAGGCCTGAAGCAATGTCTCCCACCCTCACAGCGGGAGGGGAGCGTGTATACCTGCTGATATTCAGCACAGCTTTGAAGAGCAGAGGGACGTGAGCGATCCAAATGCATCACAGAGGGATTTTCAGCTGGTAAATGATTGTGTGGGTGCACACCTGGAGAGAATCGAATATCGGAGATGATGTCCTTGCGGTGGTGGAAGGACACCAGGTCCTCCAGGGTGTCTGCGTTCACAATGAGGAAACTTCCATCATTCAGCCCCACCGCTAAGGCTTTCCCATCCGGAGAGAAGGAGCAGCAGCGGCCGCCTGCGGAGGACACGACGTCTGTTAAATCTCTAATGCTATCCTGCCAGAAAACACTCTCATCCCTTAGTGTTTCAGCCATGACAGACCTTTCCTGAGTTTGCGTACAGCCAGCATGCAGTGGCTGGGTGAGAGGTCCCATATGCGCAGGGTTTTGTCATCGCTGACAGTGGCACAGAGAGGGAGATGAGGATGAGTGGCCAGGCCCCACACTTCGCCCTCCATATGACCCTGCAGACACATTCACAAGCATAAATAATTAACTCGCAGTCGCTAAAGTCAATCTAAAAGAAGCGATGAAGGAAAAGAGGGCGCTGAAAGGTTAAACGCCATCTGCAGTAATCTGCAGCAAACACCCAATTATGCCTCCTTTCGTAACCTTTTACTTACTGTGTCATTTGTTTTATTAATAGGGTTCAGTTTTCAAGTTGTGCTAAGTGTACGTACGGAGGTTTTTCCTCAGTCAATCCTTTGAACAGCTTTAGTTTATTGTCCCTTATAAATTGATCAATTGCATCTACAAATATAAAAGCAATCAATCACTTCTCTTGTGTCTGCCCATCGAGAAAGCTGAAAGAAACTCCAGGAGCACTTAAGTAAATTAATAATTCCTTTGTTCATCAACATTTATGAGCATTGTGCATTTACACAAATGTGCACGTTTTAATCTGTTAACCACACAAGTCTACATCAGTGACCTCTGACTATCCTACAGAAGAGTCAATCTAAATACAGTTTATGTCACATATTGTGAGGTTTTAGAGCAGTTAACTTCTATTTATTCACTCATATTTCTTCATTTTGACACCATACATGTATTTCGTCAAGCTGATGTTAAAAAAAACTGATGTAACCTTCAGTAACATGGTA
>JARVGV010000673.1:10973140-10984592 GCA_031762435.1 Hypsolebias longignatus
CGGGTTTACAACTGCTCCTGCAAACTCAGCGTAAATTCAGCTCATGAACTTGGTAGAATTTCACACCTGCGGTCAAACTAAACTCTGTTCCTACAGCTCATCGTGCTCAGAGAGACACAAGCACCATCACAAAGTATCTTGTCTGACAAGTGGAGCGGTGGCTGAGCCTACTGGGATGTGTTATTAGTTGTGCAACGTGTTTTCTTCCTCCCACCTGGACGAGGAGAGTGATGGGGCCGCTCTTGTCCACCTCCAAGATTTCTCCGTTCTTTGTGCCCACAAGGATGTGCCCATGGCCGAGAGAAATGGCACGTATGGAGGGATTATCCTCCAACAGCAACCCTGCAGATTTGATGAGTTATAGAATAATCAAAAGCACTGAATGTTTTGAGTGAATTTATAACCAATTGTATTATGGAGGACGAACAGGGTGACATTTTTACCTTTGGAGCCTGGAGCTAGAACTGCTCTTTTAATAACGTAGGTCTTGAGGCACCTTTCGAAGGTGTCATCCCAAAGAGCTACTATGCCATCCTTTCCACCCGTCACAAATCCCTGCAGGGGGAGAAATGATGTCACATTTAAGCTGAGTGCCAATTTGCACATGCCAAAGTCAGAATAAATGTAATACCCTACTTTTGCTAAATATAGAAAGTCAATCTGAAACGTGTACAAATTGATCCTAATAAAATCAAGTGTGAGTCATGCATTAGTTTAAAAGCATCTGTCCAAAAACACTTAAAGATTAAATATAAACATAGCACAGAAAGTAAGGACATTTCTGTGCTCTACTTTTTGTGCTGTGCATTTTTTATTTTAAATAGAAGTATCCTTTGTCTGACTCCATGGCGTACTTTTTCGAGAGCATGCATGCTGAAAACAGGGCCGTCATGAGCTTTGACAGTCTTCATCAGGAACATGTCTCGCCAGATGCAAATATCCCCTGTGCAAGTGCCTGAGAACACCATCTCCTCCGACCAACCATACACAGCGCACATCATTGTCTCGGTCTTCCCCATGTTACCCTTGCGTCCAATTAGACCGCCGCCTGAAAGACAAGCAGACGCGCTGAGACGTGTCATCTCTAAAGCAGAGCGTTGCTTGTTAGAGTCTAATTCAGCGAGCACAACAGTGGGAGCCTCACCGGCTTTATGCCAAAACTTCATGTGTTTCACACCAGCAGTGATGAGCTTGTCAGGCAGGTAAGGGTTTATTTTCACAACAAATATCTTGTCCTTGCTTCCTCTGAAAAATAAGCCAAACGTCAGAATATGCACAGTAAAAAAAAAAAAAAAACATTAATATAGTACATTTTTATATCCTACAAATTAAACACTGTAGATTTTGTTAATTTATGTTAAAAGAAAACAAGCTTTTATATCTTCTGGATGTTTTATAATTGTTTTGTCTACATTTGTTCCTACATATATCTCTACGTCTCATTATATTTCCACTCATCAGGCTTTGATTGAATTTATAATTCAAGTTTGGTAAATTAACCAGCTGTGTCAAGTGTATAATCCTGGTGACTGTGTCCTATACCTTATTCCATGTGTTGTTTAGAGCCAGTGCACACAATAAACGCAAGCACATAACACTACTCTTAAATAATTCTCTTTCATGCATGGCAGCACGACGGCTCAGTGGTTAGCACTGTTGCCTCACAGCTAGAAGGTCCTGGATTTAATCCCCGGTTGGACCTGGGGGTCTCTCTGTGTGGAGTTTGCATGTTCTTCTCATGCTTGCATGTTTTCTCTGGGTACTCCGGTTTCCTCCCACAGACCAAATAAAATGAAACATGCATGCCTTAAGCACCAGGCCTCCATTGCGAAATAGATCTGTGATCTCAGTGGGGTTTGCCTGGTTAAATAAAGGTTAATAAATAATGCATATTACATTTTTCAAAACATATTCATTTTTGTTTCAACTCTCATTTTGTATTTGGTTTTTTAAAATGATCCGTTCTTTTTTTCTATCTTGTATTTGCAATCTGTATAGAAAAGGCCAAAATTTGAACATGTTGCCGTATTAAAAACAAAATCTGGCATATCAAGGAGCTCAAAGTTGCTCTTCAGGTAACAAAGTTGTGGTCTTTAATTATGGATGTGCACACACAGCTCAAGGACAAACTCCTAATGTGACCATTCTGACACAAGAACAGGTTTGGTATGGCTGAAGAGCAGCCTTGTTATAGAAAGTAATTCCCTTTCTTTACACATCTCATTTTAATTAGCTTTCAGCGAAGAAATAAAGCGGCTCCAATTTAGTTCTCATCTACCAATGTCCATATTTAAACTGCAGAATTAACAGGGAGCTTTGTCAAGGCTTTACAGATGTGGGGGCGGCAGCTGCTGCGTGCAGCAAGGCCAGCCTGCAGTGTCAACATTGTAATACAACCACATTATACCAACCGCATGGCGGAGAGCTTCTCCCCCTTCCTCCAGTCCCACAGTACAATGGTGTGGTTGTCATCCAGGCCAACCGAGGCCAGCCGTTTGCCATCCGCTGTGGAGGAAAAAATCATTAAGCGCAGCAAAGAGAAAGTCAGTCCTTACTTTGACCCTTATTAGCGACATAAAAGCATCCAAGTCGGTTTGATCTGCAGCAGCTGATTCAGTGGATCTGACACAAAGATTAGTGCTATGCCTCCATCTGGGTATAATTAAGGACAGTGAGACGAGCTCTACCTTGATGCTGTCTAACCACCCTGACTTTGACAGCAGAGATATATTTGAAGCATGGCTTCTTTTTTCCTTTTTAAAGCTTTTCAAAGCAGGATGCTTTGAAACGAAACGTTTCTACAATTTTTTTGCTTTATTTTGTTTTGATTTTTTGAATGTCCAGAGGACCAGACTTAGCTTTTTTAGATGCTTTGGTTTGGTCTTAGTTTACAAACCGCACCTTAAAAAAGAGGGGACGGTTACCTGAAAAGTCCAGAGCGCACACTCCAAGCTGGTGGAAACCCTTCAACACGGACATGGGCTTTAACGTTTCCGTGTCCCAGATGTGGACTGGGGAATCTCTGCCGACCTTGACGGACACAAAAAGACTAAAGTTAAGGGCAAGCACTTTATGAGCAATTTCATACTGGCCGCCATCGCTCATGCCGTGTTTTAAGACTAAGATCCTCTCACATTGAGAAGAAGATGCAGTATAGTCAAACCTTGAAAATAAAGTTATGCATAATTTCATGTAAAATCACCAGATGTCACACTTCATGTGTTAACTTTAGCTCAATATCTGTCAAATTAATAGTTATAGCCACTTTATCCTCCACCTTTGCCTTTCAGTTTGTAGTGATGATTAAAACGAGACAGAAACTCAACTGTTCTTTTACTAAAACACATTTCTGACCCCATAAACTTAAAACGTTTGCAGCTACCTGGCCTGTTGCTACATAATCCTTCAGAGGGTGGATAGCCAGACAGAGGATGTCATCATCATGGCCCATGTAGAATCGTTGAGTGTTTTGTTGTCTGCTATACACAACCCCCACTGCAGCCACATGGTAGACAATCTCCCCTGTTTGGGTGTAGAACAGGTTGCTTCTGCAATCGTAACCCCTGTAGCTGCAAAGGAAACAGTAGAAGAGGTGGTTTAAAATGAACAAACTAACATGGTTTGAGATGTTTAAATAAAATATTTCCTTTATTACCCATGAATGAAGTGCAGCTTAATACCATTCCCTGGTGCTTGTTCTTTCTTTTTCATAGCCGTTGCTCGGTGTTTCTCTTTGCACTGCTCTTTGAGCTGAGGTAGATCTTCTTTGTAAACCTGCACGGACGTATTTGATTGCTGCTTAATAAACGAACGCGCTCGCCCAAAGTTTGTGTTTGATTCCATCACAAACCTGTCGTCGATACGTTAGCTGTGTCTCCTGCTCGATCTCTGAGTCCATCTCAGGCACGTCTGACTGGTCAGAGTCTGATTCTTCGCTGTTAGAGTCTGCCAAGGTCTCTGCATGCGGGCAGAAACAAGGTTACATCACAGCGCTCCTGCCTCTCATCAAACTTCTCTGTGTGCAGTTGGAAAACCACAGTGTCCAGTCACAGTGGGAGAAAACGACTGTAATAATACCATGACACCTCCTATTTATTAGGCTGCCATGCCTCACAGTGACAACGTTGAAGACAAACGCTTAAAAACGCTGAAGCAGCACAGCAACGTCGTGCCAAGACGAGGCAATGGCAGAGCCAGCAGCTTAGGATGACAACTCACAGGATCCATTAGGAAAATTAAAAGGGAGAGCAGTTGGTATGTGGGGTAATTTCTTAAAGCGCAGCTGCGCTCTGTTTCTAGAAAAACACGACTTGAGAACAATTCAATTATACTTTCCAAGCTTCATGAGCTTTCACTAGATTTGTCTTAATTAAAGTGATGCCTGTTCCTTTGCAGCACTTCATAGAAACAATAGTTTTTAAAAGCAGTGGGCGAGTGTAGAAAGCTGAGTCTGTCATGTTCAGAATACTAAAAAGAGCAGTATGTACATTATGTAACAAGGCACTAAGGTCATAAAAGCTCTTATAGGTACCGTAATTTCCAGACTATAAGCCGCTGCTTTTTTCACTGGTTTTGAACCTTTGTGGCTTATACAATGCTGCGGCTAATTTATGGATCTTTTTTATTTATTTTTTTGATGGGCTAACGAGCTTCATGCCACCAAAACATTTAGCCTCGTCACACCCGAGTGCTCACAGAGCTGCTCAATACATGGCTCTCTTGGGGGTTGAGTCCTCGTAACTCAATGAGACTACCTGTATAAAGGTTAAAATAATAATAATAATAATCTGACCAATGAAAATACCGAACAGGTAAAAGTGGATCAATGAAACAGGGAGGGGAGAAAAGAACAGAAGAGGGAAATCCCCTCTCCCCTTGAGGGGGGATTCCCTTGCATGTGCAGAGCAACTTTTGCTTTGCTGACAGTGGATCCTGACAGCAGAGCAGGTAGTATATGACAATAGTGATCAGTGATTTCCTGGTAGGTTACTTTATATTTTTATTAATTATGTATTTTTTTTAAATTATTTTACAACTATGTGTGTATTAATTATGTATTTGTATTATGTATTTTTTTTAATTAATAATCAGCCATGTTACAGACACTGTTCAGAAAAAAAGATTACTGTAAGTATTTTTGTATGTTATCGGTATGTATTTAATTAAAAGTAAATAAATAAATAAATTATTTGTAAACAACATAAACACCCGGAGCTTATAGCAAAGCGCAGCCTTTATACATGTATGCACAAAATTATTATTATTGAATTTAGTAGGCACAGCTTATATTCAGGTGCGCTCAATAGTCTGGAAATTACGGTAATAAAAAATGTAATCATACATTCAGTTTGTTGTTGGTATGGTTCTTGTCATGGTTTTTTTTTTTTGACGATGGTATAGAAGGAAATATATTTTGTATGTATTTTGCCGAACACAATCTTCAAAAATCAAAATTTCCAGTTAATTTAGTTTATTGTTATAATGTCTTGATGGCAGTAATATCAGTAAGGAGAAGAAACATTACAGTATAACTCTACAACATCCCTAAAGCACTGATCAGAAGTAAGTGTTGTGAAGCGAGCTCACCTTGTGGTGCTATATGAAGAGCCTCTTTGGACTTTCTTTCAGGAATAAACTTCCACTGGAACACTGAGTGATCCGCACCCCCGATAGTTATGACCCACTGATAGTCATGTGACCATCTGACATTAGTTATGTGTGCCGAGTGACCTAAATACTTTTTAAATTTTGCACCTGAAATCAAAAAGGAACAGATCGGTTAAACAATGCACGTTATTAAAAAGTGTTTTGTTTTTGTTTAAATATATTTTTTTACCCTTTCTTATGCACGGATATCGCATCAATTTGACCAATCCATAGTCATCAGCTGTCACTAAGACCTGATTGTTAAAGTTGGCATCAACAGAGTTGATGTCATTGATATCCGAGTATTTGGGCCAGATTCCGTTAACCTCAGGGCCCAACACACACGTCCATGAAGCCCACTGCACCAGCTTCAGCTCCTCCTTGTTGGTCACCTCCTTCCCACCTCAACAAAAGACACACAGTTTACCTCACAAAGCCTCTCGTTGAATTTCCTATTATCTGCTCCCTGAGCAGCACTTACTTGGCATCCTGTAGAAGAGTCGTCTGCCACTGCCGTCATTGGTCTGAAGGTGTTTACTGTCCGTGGACCAGTCCATGTGTGTGATGAAGCTGCTGGATCCAATGCACTCTCCCACTTTCTTGTACCTCTGCACCACTCCATAGACGTCCACTGAGTTTTCATTGGAGCCAACAGCCAAATGGGCCCCATCAGGGGAGTACTTTAGCTCGTGGATGGCCTCCTTCCTATCCTTGATGTGGACCACCTCCGTCATATCCCTGGAGCAAGGCAGGAAAAATGATAAAGAGCGTAAATGGATGCCAAATAACAAAGACCTTTATTTCATTGGGCATTCACTTTGAATAAAACTTTTCATCTGCTTTGAGGTTCCATAAGTCACCTGACTCTAAGAACGGTGAAAGATCCATCCTTCATTCCCAGCGCCAGATGAATACCATCAGTGCTCACAGCTGCACAGCGGATCGGCTCCTCCATGTTGCAGCGAGCTATCAGTGCATGATCTATGAGGCTCCAAATCCTGCAGAAACACAAAAAACAAGAAGCGATTATGGAATTACAGAGCCAGACAATCAGAGCGGAGGAGCAACCTGCACATCTGTCAGCAGGGGCGATGAGAAGGAAAATATTGGTTTTCAGCATTTTATTGTGAGAATGCAGATTCAGAATTTACACTATAGTTTTCTTGTTTTTTTGTTTTTGTTTTTTTTTTCTGAACGATTTTTGAAATCAAATTAGTGTTATTTTAGTTATTCATATGTCAGAACTTTCAGCTCATTTAGGAGATACAGTACGTTATTTACTTATAAAATTTTAACTTTTAAAAATATTAAACTTTTAAGTCTGAATAGGGCACAATTGGTCGAGCGGTCGCCTCTCAGCAAGAAGGTTGCTGGATCAAATCCCGGCCTGGGACCTTTCTGGGTTGAGTTTGCATGTTCTCTCTGCGCATGTGTGGGTTATCTCCTGTACTCCAGTTTCCTCCCACAGACCAGAAAAATGCATTTTAGGCTAACTGGTAGTTCTAACCTGTCCCTAGGTGTGAGTGAGAGAGTGCATGGTTGTTTGTCTCGTTTGTCTCTATGTGTCCCTGTGAGGGACTGGAGACCTGTCCAGGGTGTCCCCCCTCTCTCAGTGACACAGTGACAGCTGGATATGGGCACCAACGACCCGACAGATAAGAAGCGGGTAAATATAATGGATGGATGGATTTATGTATGAATACTTTCCCCTCAGACATACAGGTACATTGAAATCACTTCTGTTTCTTCAAAAACATAGTTCTCAATGAAAACTCCTCATAATACCTGCTGGTTTTTATTATTATTATTTTTAAAAAAATGTGGCTACTTTCAGCTATTATTCTGCTACTTGAAAGTTTTACATAGTCTTTAGATTTTGATTACTTCAAGTATTTAGCTACTGTTCTGCTACTAATAGCTTTTAACAAGATTTTTGCTGTTTACAGCCTTTAGCTCTTGACCTGATACTTTTGTATTTTAGCCTAAATTTTGCTACTTGTAGCTTTTAGCTCATGTTCTGCTACATTTAGCTTTTGGTAGCCTTTTGCTTCTTGCAGCTTTTTAGTTATTGGCATGCTACGTTTAGATACTGATCTGTTACTTTTGGCTTTTAGCTATGATTTTGCTACTCTTAGCTAGCTGTTTGCAACTTTAAATTTTCTTCTAGAATTTTGTTATTTTAACTTCTCACTAGCCTTTTGCTACTTATAGCTTTTAATTACAGTCTGCTACTTTTAGCTTTTAGCTAGCTTATTGCTACTTCTAGCAATTCCAGGCGCATTATTAGAATAGGTGTGTTAAAAACCAACTTTTCCTCCATTTTTATTTAACAATTCAAGTCACAAAACGCGCGCTGTAAGAGCTGCACGCCCTGAACGTGAAGCCTGACCTGACTGAGCGGTCGTCACTTCCTGTCATGGCCAGAGGTTTAGTGGGATGTACCGCCAGCGCCCACAGCTCACCCTCACAGTGACCCTGCATGATAAGGAAGGGCTTGTTGCGGTCGTGAACCACCACCTCAAAGATCTCACTGTCCTGTGTGCCCACCAGGATGTGATCTCCCCGCCAGCATACACTGCGCACCGACAACCCTATGAAAAATACACACCACACTGAAGATAAGACAAAACCTATACAACAAACATTTGCTGCTTTTATAATCATAATATACATAATAAAGACATGAAGTGATAATAACCATCTGCATGTTAGAACAGAGTACAGAACAATGGCACGTTTTCAAGCCAGTTGGCTACTGAATCTGCATAAAACAGCAAGAGATGTAAAATGCATTTAAATACAGTGCTGTGCAAAGGTTTGAGCCATTTTGGATGTTTGGATTCTTGTGCAATAAACGTATTAAATTTAGAAGAACCTCAAACATTCAGTCAGAACTTTCTACAGTCACGACAAAACATGAATTCTTGCAACATATTTCTGATTTCAGCATCATGAAATCAGTGTGGGGTTCCATGAAGAGACAGGAGACGGTGATACAGACAAAAGAAATATAGAAAGTTCTTTGTGATACAACACACCTGCCAAATGCCTTAAAATGTGCACAAAAGAGCTCTTTCTGTAAGAATGGATGTGAAAAATGTTTATTTTATTTCCCTGTGCTCCTTTCACTAAAAATAATATAAAATTAAAAAAAAAACATCTTTTTTTCTGTTTAGTTCACCTTTTGCACAAGACTGTAGATGAAGACATCTGCTTATGGAGCAAAACTGTAACAGAGCTTGGACTTACTAACAACAAGAAGAAGAGCAGAACAATGTGTGGACTGCTACAAACAGACTGAAATGGTTGATAAACTCCACCCTCAGTCACATTACCCACCTCGGCTATTTTCACCCCTAGCTACTGTTAGATCCAAGATTACAAGTAAAGAAGATGAGAGAAATAGAAAAGAAGAAGTAAAATGTTAGTAAACTGAAGAGAAAATCAAGAAAAATGACTTTTTTCATCCAGCGGTGTTTGTTTTCTGTAGATTTATGATTCTCACAGGAGAACACTGTTCGACTTGCAGCTTTTTTTCTACCCTTATTAAAAAGAAAGCAGAAGCAGTTTGACATCAACCTTTATATCCTTGGTCTGTTTCCCTGAGATCGATGACAGTAATTGGTTTGAAGTTGAGATCCCATAGCCGAACGCAGCCGTCCCTTCCCCCAGTAGCGAAGCCCTCTTCACAGGCATTCATGCTGAAAATCCCCGACTGGAAAAAAAAAATAAAAATAGACAGGCGGTCAGGGAAGATCTGCACAGTAAATGAGCAACTACAGAACCAGTCCCAGCTACAAGCCGCACAGCGCTGCTGCTCAGCCAGCCATTTGTTCAACAAGGCTTTAACCATCACAAACCTGCTACTGTGTCCTCAAGATGGGAACAAATTAAATAGATTATTTTTATTGTGATAGGAAAGCTTTAACGATTTGTCTTACAAATGCAGTGTGTAAAAAGGCCCCTTCAAGACCCAATGAGATATCTGGACAACAAAAATGGGAAATGAAAATGTAGTGTAGTTATTATCCCCTCCCCCCATTCGCCTACCCCCTCACCCAGCTGTTGATCCCACAGATATCATTTAATCCTGTGGAGCAAAAGGCTGATCCTTCTCTACCGAGCAGAATCAAATGGAGCCAGCACGTGTAGCTTCAAACCCGGTTAGTTCTGCTGCATGGTTTGTCTTTTAAAGTAGGAGAGGCTGCAACGTCTGGATGAGCAAAAGGAAATGGCGCAAGCATACCCCATGAGCTCCTTGAATCGTCCTCATCAGGTTGATTCCTTTCCAGACATAGATGTCACCGTTCAAGGCACCTGAATACGTGACTTCGTCCTTGGCGCAGGCGAGGCAGAGGATGGTTTGTAGATCCCCCGTTTTGCCGAAAACGCCACGTTTTGGCGTGAGAGCGTTACCGCATAAGCTCCAAAACTGCAAACACAAACAGAAACGGCAAAAGAGTGATTTGGCTAATAATCCCCTTGTGCAATCATGTCCTGAAAGATCAAACTGATAATTATGTGGTGTTTGGAAAGAGCAGAGCACTGAATCATCGAGTCACGCGTGCTTTGACACACATGCATCCCACTAGCACACAAGGACCTTGAAAGACAGCATGACAGCTTCTAGAGCACCAGCTGGGGGGGTCAGAGCTGCAACCACCTGATCAGCATGCTCAAACTGGGACACACATCCACGTAGGCTCATTATTTATGAATAAGAACATTAGGATGCATGGACACGGATTCATCTGAAGGCTAAATCTACCCAAAGCAGGAGGGAAGACTTAAAAGAAAGATGCTCTTGTCTGCATGAAGATGAGATGACAGAGATAAAGCAGCGGCAAGGTGCTTCAAATACTAAAACACAGACAACGGCATGTTAAGTTTTCTGGATTAACCTAAAGGAGAATTTATTTCCACATCAATGGACACTTTGTTCAATACATTTTAAGGCTGAAATTGTGCTGTTTTTATACTAAAACAGTGCACACAGCTTGAAAGAAGTAATGAAATGAACAAACGAGCTTGCTAGCAGCAGCAGCCCATCAAACCCTCACTAACACCTATTGTCTCGACTGATAAAGCTGCTGCATGCCAACAGAAGGGATCGATTATCGGAGACAGGCATCAACAGACACCGCCCTGCCATCAAACATCTAAAAGGCTTGGGAACAATTCAGCGGAGCAAAGCTTGTCGGATTTGCACATCTTTGTTCAAATTTGAGAGAGTTTTCCCATGTTTGAGCAGTTAAACAAGGTCAATGCTTGAGGTTAAGTAGTTAAGATAAGATGGTGGGTATGTTTTCCAGGAGAACATGAAGATGGAAGAGGATTCAAAGATGGTTTGTGGCGTAAATTAAAAGCAGCGGGGATGAACGCAGCGTGACTGCACAGCCCACCTTGCCTATAACTGATAAGGCACAGAGGCATGAGAACTGAATTTTCAGAATATCGGAAGCTAGGGGGGTTTATGATTATGCCAAGTGCAGGAAAGCAAGGCAGATGGAATGATAAAGCAAAGAGGTAAAAATCAAATCTCAGTTCAAACAATTTCTTTCTCTGAAAGTCACAACTACTTTCATTGCTTAGAAATGCTCTGAAAATCTCTTGGTGCTGTGACCTTCCTTTTAGTGCCATTCCACACTAAACAATCAAGACTGTAGAACAGGAGTCATCAAAAGATGCCAAAAACTGTGCAACTACCGTATTTTCCGGCGTATAAGTCGCAGTTTTTTTACTGATTTTCATGTCCTGCGACTTATACGGCGAAGCGACTTATATATGGATTTTTTCCCATGTTTTT
>JARVGV010000673.1:10992476-11004518 GCA_031762435.1 Hypsolebias longignatus
TTTTTAAATATCTGCTAAAAAAACATCTGTTTTCTCTGGTGTGATTTTATTCATTTTTTTTTTTTTTTTTTTTTTTTTTTGTTTTGTTTTGTTTTGTTTTGTTTTTGTCTGTGTTTCTATGGATGTTTTTAATTAATTTTTGGCACTATCATTATTTTTTTTTTCCCCCATTAGATTACTCTCCTTGATTTTTTTTTGTGAAGCGTTTTGGTAACAGCTTCTGTTTTAAATGTGCTTTATAAATAAAGTTGACTTGCCTTTGTACTTAGGACTAATTTACTCCCTGGTTTTCTCAGACACTTCTCGGATTAAACCTGCAAGAAATTTATTTGAAAACTTGACACGTTTAAAACATGAACTCTGCAGATGAACTGACAAAAGCTGTATTTACAGCTCTGCCAGCTAAAAACCAGCCCATGCCTGGATCTGGCTTCTATAATATAATGCTGGCTGTGGTCCATCAAAAAGATTAAAAGATATTGGAGTAGGAGGCTGCCTTCCTGTGTCTAAAACACCATCTTGGTACTGCTCACACTGAGACTTGGAGAATAATTTAGAACATCAATGATGCAACATTAAAAACTGTATCATGAACAGGACTTGTCTTTTTTGTATTTTAAATGAACATGCAAACATGGTTCCATTTTAATATCAGACTTTTTTGACTTTACCGTTTTTTATCTTTTTTTCCCCACAAAACTCCTCAAGCTTTGAAACACCAACTATCCTCAATGGGAGGTGAAGAAACACAGGCAGACATCATCAAAGACCAAACCCATGAAATAATAACTAGAGAAGGCGGGCCTGACTCTGTAGTCCTACCATTCTTCCACACTTCAGTGGTTTGTTTTTATTAACTTCCTTCCTAATTTTTTAGGACTCCAAGGAAATATTGTGAGGATCTCTGAGGTTGTTTTTTTCAAAACTGCTGCTCATTGTCCGAGAATAAATGTTATTTTCTAACTGTGCTCATGTGTCAATTTGTGTGTACGTACGGTACGTGTCCTGCATGTCAGCATGACTGCAGAGAAGAGACGCGTGTTTGCAAAATTTTTCGTTAAACTTTCACTTTCTTTAATTTTCAGACTGAAATGAAGCTTGTCTGGAGCAAGATCAGACTTAGGAAAAAACAGAGAAAAGATGCTATTATGCCAAGTTATCCTAAGGCTGCAGATTATCAGGGAAACATGCAATATGCAGTGTCATGGTTGGATGTTGTGACAACAAAATGGTTCGCAAAAACCTAGCAGCTGATATGCTTGCCACTAGATCGCTCACCACACCCTGTATTGTGCGCTTTAACACCTCAGCCTCTATAAATCTGCTCTGAGCTTCTCCAGTAAAGAGTGTCCACCTGACTGACTGAATATATTACAGAACGTGATGCATGACAGATGTTTATATTAACGCCTGCTGTGCTCAAGCTGTCTTTTGCAAAAATAATATTGCACTTTTTGCTATTATGATGACTATCAATCTTTTATGTTTTGTAATTAATTAACCAGTACACTCACCCAGCAGTGTATATTGCTGTTACAATGCAGGTTGTTAACACCAATAACACTCAAACACATCACTAAACTACCTAAAACAGCTAACTTATAACTTTGGTAGTTAAACCACCTCCAAATAAGCTGAAAATAAATAAATACTGTATGTACAGCTTTTGTGCATCTATTCTATACAACATGAGCACATTTATTTTGCACTGCATCTACAGGTTATTACTCCTGGTTGTCCCATCAAAGGTTTATGAGGACTTGGTGTCAATAAAATGAAACGAATCAAAAGATCCTAAAGGCTCACACCTCACAGTTTGTTCATATCAAAGCAGATGGGTGACAAATTACTGAAAAAAGAGGCTGAACTCTTGACTCCTGCTGTCACGGGATCTGGTGTCTGCATTATGCAGCGAGGGGAATTCTGCAAGGAACAGTTTGGATTGATGTAAATCTTTATAAAA
The DNA here is from genome assembly GCA_031762435.1 of Hypsolebias longignatus. Lineage (NCBI taxonomy): Eukaryota > Metazoa > Chordata > Actinopteri > Cyprinodontiformes > Rivulidae > Hypsolebias > Hypsolebias longignatus. Next base: position 10,994,440 of record JARVGV010000673.1, read on the forward strand.
ACTTCTCAGAGGGTGATTTTTTTTAATGGCAGCGTAAAAGAAGCACAAAGCATTTGACAAGGAACATGCAAATCATGTGAATCAGAGCTACCACAGTTTAAACCTGAACACATGTGAGCTATTTTTATTCTGGATAGTCTGAAACGCAGCCTAAAGTATAGGGATGACTGAATTCAGAGACTGGGTTATTTATTTTTTCTTTACACATGTGGTTCAGTAAGTGCCTTCCCTATGTTCAAACTGAAGAACATTGCCCACAGGGCAGCGCAGGGTTACCCTCTCTATTGTGTGATTAATAATGAAGCAAGAGCCCAGCTGACTACCGACACACTTTATAAAGCTTGTCATCTCCAGGCCAACCCATTCACACACGCACACACACACACACACTCAGAAGAAGCACTGAGGCATTGGACACAGGTCATAGTTGTGCTGAGAAAGAAAAAATAGCAGGATTATTTGATGAATGACAGGTTTTGTCTGACCATGCAAAAATGGAAAACCACAAGTCACACAGGTTTCAAGGACAGTCATGCGCAGGTGCATATTTACCATAAGAATGACATTATTTGAGTTATTTGGACCGATAATTACTTGATAATTGTGCATTTGGTGAGAGCAGTGTATTATCATCATCTATCCTGCAGTGAGGGCACCCCCAACTACATCTACGTTCACGTGAAGCTGTAAAATATCACGTTACACCTGAACAAGGTGACGCCAGCATGCACAATGTCAACACTGTCATCGCTGCTGGAAGTGCCGCTGTCCGCGGTGCTGAAACCGAACGTGTCGTTATATTAATACCTGATAATGTCATCGTTGTGGCCCAGGTAAAATTTCTGCTTGTGCTCCCGGGTGTTGTACACAACTCCCACACCCGCGACGAAATAGACAATTTCCTTGGCGGCGGTGTAGTACAGGTTGTTGCGGCACTGGTGTCCCCGGTATCCGTAAACCCACTCCAGTCTCAGGTGGCAGCTGGGAGCAGTTCTGTCAGCCATATCTCCGCACGTCCCGTCTGTGTCTCTCCGTCGCTGTCACGTAGGCTTTCAAATAAACTCTCATTCACCAACAAAAAAATAAAAATAAAACAGGATTTATTTTAAGCCCGCGCGCCCCATTAGTTCCGTTGGATTTTAACCAGTCCAGCTGAAGTGAGTCATTTTTTTTGTTTTAAGGGTTGTTGACATTAATAGACTTACTGCCCGATGGGTTAAAATATCTCTCTTCGGATAGCAGTTCTTTTCATGGTGAGAGTCCGGCTGCACTTCGTCTGCTGCGGGCTTCTTGCTCCTCTTTGACACAGATCAAAGCTCCCGTCAAGTCTTACAAAGATGGAGCTGTTCGGTATTTACACAAGCACCGCCTACAACCGTGACGTAAGCATGTTTCGTCCAATCACATTATTCGGCTCATCCGCGAGCTTTTAAGGCAAGCCCTTTCTACATAAAATTGAGTAGTCATATCAAAAAACGAGTTTCGACTAGGCATTACATTTTGACTGTCCAGAATATTAATTTAAGATACTGTATCTGTATTTACATTCTGACTAGTCAGAATAGCATATCTTGAAAGGAATTTTGACCAGTCAAAATATTATTAAATATATTTGAAATGACGTCACCTTATTCGTCATTTAAAGTGTCAAACACCTGTAATTACAATTCAAGATATCTCAAACGTAATTATGACTAGTCAAAATTCAGTTTAAGATATCTTGAATTGAAACCTCCATTCAACTCAATGGTAAATCTTACGTAATTTATACTAGTCAGAATGTAATTAGAGATATCTCAAATAAGTATTTTGACTAGTCAAAATATAATTAAAGATATCTTAAATAACTATTATGAGTAGTCATAAATCAATTTCAGATATCTTGAATGTGTCATGAATCCGATTTTATGTTCAAAGGCCTTGCCAAACTAATTTAAGCAATAAAGAGTCACGAAGGCTCTGTTGTACGGAAAGTCAATTTATCATATAGTATGCACACAGGATTTTCGACTCTAATACATTTTAAAAATTCCTTTTGCGAAGAAAAGTGTTTCAGCAATTAATTTTACCCACCATGAACATTTCAGTGATTTTAAACGTTTTCCAAGTGTATAAACATAAATGTAACTCTAAGAGTGGTGGAGTTGTGGCGCAGTGGTTAGAGACGGTGGGCCTGTGATCGGAAGATCATCGGTTCAAGCCCCAGTACCAACAACATCAAAAAATGTGGGTGGAAAAAGGTGAAACACCTACACCTGCCTCCACCCTCATTCACCCCACCCTGGGCCCCTCAGCAAGGCCCTTAACCTCCACCATCTGCTCCCTAAACAGGTCGCTCTTGAAAATTAGTTCTCGTGGCTCAATGAGACTACCTGTACAGTATATTGATTTTTTTTAAACTAAAATACGTATTTAAGAAGAAAAAAAAAAGGTGGATATTATATGGTACAGTGATCAGCCACAAATGTGAGTGTTCGGATTGTTTTCTCTGGGAAAAAAAGTCTGCCTAATGTTAAAATCAGTTATGAATGGTCTAAATTCAGTTTTTTTTTATATATATAATTTATTTTTTGTTATTTTGATCAGTGTTAGTGTTTGCAAATTTAAGAAACCCTCCTAAGACATATTTGGTTTGTGATTTGAAACACTACTGAAAAAGTTTTTGGCAAGAAATTCTAGACATAAGTTATTTTACATCAACATGAGGTTTGTGCATAGATAATGACGTACAATGCATGTGTAGTTCAATTGCATGTGGAAAATAACATGATTGTCATGATTGGATTTAAAATAACACAAAACATATTTTAATTATATGACATTATAATTTCATTTTATTATTTTTTCAAATCTTTATTTAGAACTTTATTTCAAGTACAACAATACAGTATAAAAATACACACTAAACAACATGGAACATATAAAAAAAAAGTGGGGGTGGGGGGTAGAAAACAATAATAATAAAATAATAAAATGAAATAAAACATACCGATATTTTTTGTTTGTTTTTATAGCCTTTTTGTTATTTGAGTCTGAGACTGAGTCAAGAATTTGTTTTATTTTTCATTTCTGTACATTTATTTTTTGGTCGTAACCGGAAATGGCTGTACTGAAGGACCGCCTTCCTTCAGTGTTGCCGAGCAACAGAGGAAGTTTTTTTGCTTCGCCCCTTCGTTTAGCATCCAGCTAACTTTGCTATCTGCCACAGCGATGGAGGTCACAATGGACCCTTTATTTCTTGCGTTGAGCTATTTCAGGAGGCGGAAACTTCAACAATGTTCAGACATTTGTACTAAAATATTGCAAGACAGTCCATACGACCAGGTAAGGGTGTAGTTAGCCGTCCCTGCTAACCTTGCTGTCTCGTTTAAGCTTGCAAACTGCTGCACAATGATCCGATTAGCCGTCTATTATTAGCTGAATAGTTTACCATAACTCACTAGCACTGCACTGTTAGGTGTTTATTTAATAGCATTCGTCACTACTTGGTTTTGTTATGTTGCTTCCATTATATTCTCGCATGGTATTTATTTTACTGTTTTAGACCTAATGCTATCAGCTTTATTCTTTTCTCGCTGTTTTACTGCATTCTGTCCTAAGGACTCGTCCTTGCTTATCTCAGAGGTAATAATCAGTGCACTCCATTTCTCTTTACTATTCTTTTTAATGCCCTTAGTTCATCATAAGCTTTGATTGTATATGTCCACTTTTAACTATACCAGAGTACTTTTGGGTGTAAACATTGTGTGTCACAGGCTGCATGGAGCTTAAAAACCCGTGCCCTTACAGAGATGGTATACATCGATGAAGTTGATGTTGACCAGGAGGGAATTGCTGAAATGATGCTGGATGAGAACTCAATTGCACAAGTTGCACGTAGGTTTAGGTTCTTTGTCAACATTAAGCCAAATAATGTCTTGCAACAATTACTGATTGAGTAGTTTTTAAATAATACAAGTCCACTCTCTTCCAGGACCTGGTACATCACTGAGACTCCCTGGAACCAGTCAGGGTGGAGGTCCCTCTCCAGCTGTCAGGTATTTGGTAGATAATTTACCAAGATTTTTTAAGTGACAAGGAAGATGCTTGTTTATTTTTCCCCTTCTTGTAATCAGGCCTATGACACAGTCAGGGCGTCCTGTCACTGGATTTGTGAGACCAAGTACACAGTCAGGGCGTCCAGGGACAATGGAACAGGCAATCAAAACCCCACGCACTGCAAGCACTGCTCGTCCTGTCACTGGGTCTTCTGGTAGATTTATTCGTTCGGGAACAGTAAGTGTCCAAAATGCAAAACACTTTTTCCACTCAACAAAACACATTAATTCAGACTGTTGTTTCTTTTGTACCCCTCAGGCTTCAATGTTAACCAACCCTGAAGGACCGTTCATAAATTTGTCAAGACTAAATCTGGCCAAGTATTCCCAAAAGCCAAGTTTATCCAGGGTAAGAAACAAACATTTTTCTCCAGCAATTTATCAAAATAATTCTTCGTTACCTGTCAAATAATCAGCATTTGCCTCTGCAGACGTTGTTTGAGTACATCTTTCATCATGAAAATGACATGAAAAATGTAAGTTATGCTCTTGTCTGTGCTGTAAAGATAAATAGTTGGCGTTACATTTTATGTTTTTTGAATAAATATTTCCTGTACAGGCTTTAGATTTGGCTGCTCAGGCGACTGAGCATGCACAGTTCAAAGACTGGTGGTGGAAAGTTCAACTGGGAAAATGTTACTACAGGCAAGTAACTCAACTATTGACACTGGTCATGTTCAATGTTGTTTTCTTTTGCTATTTTTGCCAATTGTTGTTATTTTCCTCCCTCATTAGGCTTGGTTTATACAGAGAGGCTGAGAAACAGCTTCGATCAGCCCTCAACCACCAAGAGGTGGTAGATACATACCTCTACCTTGCAAAGGTACCGTAATAACAGAACTGTGACAACAATACATTTTATTAACATGTTGGTGCACCTTCAAAAAAATAATTTGTTGGACAAATTGCAACTGTGGCTGAGAGGTTAGAGCAGTCGTCCTCCAATGCAAGAGTTGGGGGTTCGATTCCATCTGCAGTCACATGCTGAAGTGACTCTGGGCAAGACACTGAACCCCTCATTGCCTCTGATGTGTGTCCCATCAGTGCATGAATGTGACAAAGCACTGATTATTCTTTGTATAGATCTAGTAGAGTGCTGTATGAATGGGTAAATGAGGACAGTTTAGTGTAAAACGCTTTGAGTACTGTATCTTGATCAGATAGAAAAGCGCTATATAAGTACAGTGTATTTACCATTCCATTTACCATAGGTTTATCGACGCCTGGATCAACCAATAACTGCCCTCAATCTTTTCAAGCAAGGTCTGGACCACTTCCCTGGTGAGGTCATGCTTCAAACAGGAATCGCTCGCATCCATGAGGTAAAGTACACCAACAGTGAGCCCTCTCCCTCTACGGTCATGATTTATTATCTAAATGGGATGCTTACTGTCTCTAATGTAATTAATTCTTAGGAAATGAACAACATTTCCTCAGCCACTGAATACTACAAAGAGGTCCTGAAACAGGACAACACACACGTGGAGGCTATAGCTTGCATAGGCAGCAATCACTTCTATACGGATCAGCCTGAGATCGCCCTGCGCTTCTACAGGTCTGACAGACTTTATAACTAAAGACGTAATGTGTTTTAAAGTTCAGGGCATGAGAAGTTAGGTTTGATTCAATATGCTTCTTCCTCTACTAGGCGGCTGCTTCAGATGGGTGTGTATAACTGCCAACTGTACAACAACCTGGGTCTGTGCTGTTTCTACGCTCAGCAATACGATATGACTCTGTCCTCGTTCGAGAGGGCTTTGGCTCTGGTGGCCAATGATGAAGAGCAGGCAGATGTCTGGTACAACATTGGACACGTTGCTGTGGTGAGTCAGCAATCTCAGAAAAAAAAAAAAAAAAATCCCAGAAGGCCTCGTGATTTGATTTCATCCCTCCATCTTTTATAAGAGCTACAGTTTAACAAATCAGATAATGATTTAAAGGTCTCACAAAAGGAGTTTAAGGTTATGTGTTGTGTTTACAGGGCATCGGGGACTTGACCTTGGCATATCAGTGTTTCAAACTGACTCTAGCTTTCAATAATGACCACGCAGAGGCCTATAATAATCTGGCTGTACTGGAGCTGCGCAAAGGTCATGTTGAACAGGTGAGCTGTTAAAGTGTTAAAGTTTGAGTATATAAATACTGTATATCCTTATTAAATAATTTAATGTACATATTATGATTTAAAAAAAAATCAAATCTTAAATAATCACTAGAGTAAGAATGACTTCTGTATTCTAGTAGGACAGGATTTATTTAGAGGTTACTCTTCTGATGTATAAATCCAACCAACAAGCCTGCATTAACCAAGTTCTGTCATAAATCATTTTAGCATTCTTATGTGATCGGATATTGTGAGATGCTGAGATTATGTAGATTCAGTTATGGAGCAGAGTGTCTGTTTGCTGTGCAGAATTTTTCTGCTAGTTCTATTTGCTGCTATGCTAATGCAAGCTGGAAATGTGGAAACAAAATTAAAAACATAATGCTCTGTTTCACAATTTGTCAGGTTAGATGCGCCAAAAACTTGCTGGTCTTACATTATGAACATGTTTTTTTTTTTGTTTGTTTTTTTAATAAATATTTTTTGTTCCACGTTTTTTTTAATCCAGTCCAAAGCCTTCCTGCAAACAGCTGCATCATTGGCACCTCACATGTATGAGCCACACTTCAATCTCTCCATTCTCTGTGAAAAGGTAATAATACATCATATCCATTTGAGCCTTGCCAACAGTAAAGTGCAGTTAAGTAACGTGTTTAAAGTGTTGTTGTTTTTTGTCTCTATCCAGGTTGGAGACCTTCAGAGCAGCTACACCGCAGCCCAAAAGTCCGAAGATGCTTTTCCAGAGCACGTTGACACTCAGCAGCTTCTCAAAGTGCTTCGTCAGCACTTTGCAGTGCTGTGAGAGTCCAACACCATCAGGCAAAAGTTACAAAAGTAGTACAAGATGGGCAGGTTAGTCAAACTTAAAACCAACAAAAAGGCATTAGTTTTTATTTGTGTTTATATAAAAATATATACTGTATCTAAATTACCAGTTTATCTGGTACTTAAATTATATAAATTATATACAGTAATTGTGGTTGAGTCTCTGGAAATATGTTGGACATTTCCAAAAAGGATTTTGCACAATATACTATTTGTTTTGGGCTTTTGAAGCACTTCTCTGTACAAACTTTACAGAAACACAGAAATCAAGAGCTTTGGCAAACTTAGTTTTGATTGTTTATATGAGACTAGATGTTTGTTTCACTCAATGCAGGACTTAAATTCATGTGAAATTCACATCTCGTGCCCTACATATATTTTCTGACATGTTGGTAATTGTATATTAGTAACATATTTGTACATAATAGAGGGTCATTTGATATTTCTTTCAATAAAAGGATTAATTTATGTATTTTCAGAAGCATTTTTAATACTGTATTACCATGACATTTTATAGATGATGCAGACATGACAATAAAGAATGTAGTTATAAATTTTTATTTTTTGTTAAAACAATTAAACCTAAATTTTAATGTGTTTTCCCCTCTGTTTTCCTAAGAGCCATTTCATTAACCCATAGCCTTTGGTGACATTTCACAAATCCACTTCAAGTTATAGCTGCAAGGTGCATCGTTCCAGGACATGAAAGGGTTGGCTTTGGGGTACACGGCTGCACAGTCCTCATTGTTGCTGTCGTTCGGCTCCCCGACATTCCAGTACCTGGAACATATACCAGTTTTTTCATGAATCTGCTCTCACACATTGTATGTAAAACCATCAAATCCAATCATTTTAAGAGAGGTATCAAAATATTTGATGACCACAACCATAAGGAGGAGAATTTGCTTTCATATCAATTGATGATTGACAAACTTCAGGTATTCCTTTCTTCTTTTAAATATTTTACCCCTGACTCAGCCTCATCCCATCAATCCATTTCCAAACTCCTTCGTCTTCTGCATCGCTCAGTCCGATCCAGTAGCCATTCTGGTAAAATGACATCGAGGAGTCCTGGTTATTTTTCACCAGCTCAGCTATTGCCATCTGGCAACAAAGAGAATACAGAGAGCATGGTACTTCACAGCAATGAGGTGTGGTTGGTTAGTGGCAGAAGAATTCACTGTAAACTCTTACATTTTTTTCTTTGCTGTCAATGATGGCCAAGTCACTCCCCAGCCTCTGGCAGAACTGTCGGGCCTCCTGCCACGTTGTGCGGTAAAATGTGTCGGAAAACGGGAAGTAGAAACAGCGTGAGCTCAAGAAAGTCCATCCAGCCAAGCAGTGTCTGCAGCCCTCTCCTGATGCCAAAGAAAGCAGGCTCATGATGCTGAGTCAGAGCAAACATGTAAACACCTTTAGAGAAGACAGGTCTCACTTATCATCGGTAGGTGGGAATTCACTGATGCAATTTCCATCTGAATTATTTCCACCTGCGTTTCATAGTCTTTGATTCTCAGGGTCAGGTGCTCGTGCTCCCACTTGGTGACTTGCTGCTGTTTGCGCTCCGTCTCCAGCTGTTTCTGGGTTTCATCCCTGCTTTGGACTGCAGCGTTGTAAGAAGCCTGCAGTTTGGCTATCTCCCTGCTCATGTCTCTTAAAATGTTGCCGTTAGTGAGCTTGCTGTCTGTAAGCAGTGCAGACACGGTGTTACAAAACACAAACATTTGCAGCGCCTAATAATAGACAACAAAAACAATTTAAAAAATGACTAGTAGGCGTTAAAGCTAATTGAAATAAACAATGGCTGAAATAAAACAATATAGACCATGATGGATTAAAATAAATGACATGAAGTCACAAAGATAAAAAAAAAAAAGACTTAGAAGATTTATAATAATTCTGCCAAGCTGTCCTCCCTCAGGTACTAAATTATATGTTTTTATGTGTGTAATAATTAGTTGACAAAGATTAAAAAATATATACATTGTAACAATAACCAATACATTTTTTTGCTGCAAAAGTGCATTTTTGTATGTTTTTATAATAATTTTACACTTGTATTTAAATAATAATAAAAAAATAAAAGATCAAATAAGCTGAGCCATAATTAAATAAGTTTGCTGTCATTGCTGTTTGTTTCAGTCCGGGGGCAGCCATCTTAATTTTTAAAGCTGTGTAGGAACAGTTATTAGTTCTTCAGAGGAGGGAAAACATCCATTTCTTTTCTGTTAACCTCTAAACAAAATGTTTGGATGCTTCATTATTTTCACTATAACTTTATTTAGTGACAATCAGTTTAAGCATATAAGATATTTATTTTCCTGGAGGTGTGGCAGGCGGACTGATTTAAATTGTGAAAATAAAGGAAAACCAAAGAACGCTGATTGATAAATCATAACGACTGTTAGCTTCATCGATCACAACCAGCGTCATCAGTTTTACATTTGAAGTAGTTTGTGTTAAATAACTTACAGTAGACTCCCAGGCCGATATTAACTGCTAACAGAACGACAGCAAGCACTGCCAGGCTGACGGCGAGCGGTTTGTAGTAGCTCAGGCTGGATTCAGGTCTCAGGGTGGACAGGGTCACTGCACAGAACATTTACTAATCCATATCAGAAGTATGAAAACAATACTTAATGATCAACTTATTTACAGAAGTTTAGCAACCCATTTTCACATAATGTTGATTTTATTGACAATGTGATTCAGCAACTTACAGCAAAGCAATAAATTAACAGTTTTAGAATCTGAGTGTTCATTATTAATATTTCACCGGGGGTTTCAGTACCTTGTTGCTGTTCCTGTTCTTGGTTTGAGTGAAGAGGAAGTTCATCTTCGGTGGCTTCTTCCTCACTGTTTAGCTGCTTGTAAGAGCCAGCTGGGTTTTCTTTGTCCTCCATTTCTGACCGTTAACATGAAACGAGATTTTTCCAGCAGAAACTGTCAGGACATTGCCCTGTGTTGTGTGTGTGCGCGTGTGTGTGCGTGTGTGTGTGTGTGTGTGTGTGTGTGTGTGTGTGTGTGTGTGTGTGTGTGTGTGTGTGTGTGTG
>JARVGV010000673.1:11011695-11022919 GCA_031762435.1 Hypsolebias longignatus
TTATAGAAGAAGACAAAAAACCTTTATTCCAAAACACTGATGCAAAAGAGCTACCGTACACTTTATTTTATGCTAATTAGACTGGCAGTTTCCGGTTGTGGGTTCAGGGGAACTTATGGAGTAGTTCTCGTTGTTTGTTGCTTCGTATCTAGCAAACGTTATTTAAAAATACTTTTAAACTTTGTGCCTGAAAAGCAGATCTGTTAAAAAAAAAAAAATTAAAGCCAAGAAACAATGACCACAAACTTAAGAAATCATACGTTAGGAGGACAAGTTAGTTCGTGTCGCTAACTGTTTAGCTAACTCAAGTCACCCACCGGAACGAACAGGAAATAGTACCGGAAACGAGCTCTGCTTCTTTTCGCCGTAAAATACACCGGACACAAGTTTGAGGTCGGAGCTTTTATTTTGAAAATCAAAAGAAAAGTTGTCTACGCATCGTCATGTCAATGTCTGCTACTTGACGTTTGCGTAACCAGTGTGGTTGCGCTGTTTTTGTTTTTGCTACGAGTTATACTGTATTTCGGGTTTTCTGCGTTTACATGTCGCTTCGAGGTCGTGGTTCAGCGGGTCTGGTTTTGAGGTGCCATGCTAGACGCGCGCGCGGGCGTATGTGAGGACTTCGGAAAGTGGTGCGGTTCCAGCTAGGCCTTCTCGAGTTGTTTCCATCCCTTTGGCGTCTTTTGGTGAACAAACCCCCCCGAGCAGAAAATGTCCCTGGAGGACTACGAGAGACATTTCGACTCGCTGAATTCGGATTTGGGCGTCGGGCCCGTCAGCGAGCGATTAGCTTCAGGCTCGTTCAACAGCGAAGAGGAGAAGCTGCATTATATTCCCATCAGGGTGCTGGGGAGAGGGGCGTTTGGTGAAGCTACTCTGTACAGAAGAACAGAAGTAAGTTGACCTATAAACAGACTTATACACAGGATTATTACTGACTTTATCATTTTATTATAACTGGCTGCACACCTAACAAAATGGCCATTTAAAGTCCAATAAAAATGTACATTTAGATATACCCTCTAGCACAGAAACAAGTTGTATTTATTCACATCACATATTTATATGTTCCACTGTTGGCATTTGGGATATATCCTCCTACAACACCATGCTCCTTACCACCCACGCTTTTAAAAATACATAAATACAAAATATTCAAGTGCAATTCATCATTGATGCCTGGTTTTGTTAAAGGTTTCTTCCTCACGAGTTTTTCCTTCCCACTGTCTCCTTCATGCTTGCTCAAGATGAGAGTTCTGTGGTGGAGTTAAACTCAAAGCAGTCTGCTCCTCAGTTAAAGTGTTAAATTATTATTTTTATATATGAATGTTTCTGTTCAGTGCCCTGAGATTATGTCTGTTGTGACTTGGTGCTATAGAAATAAACTGAATTGAATTATATTATCAGATTTTTTTTATTTTTTTTATCACCATACTGTTTTGCCCTCATGGTCATTCAGTGAATCATTTTGCTTGTTTGTCTTTATTATTATTATTATTATTATTATTATTATTATTATTATTATTATTATTATTGTTACAGTATTTGCTAGAGATTGATGAAGTAATTGTTCAGTATTTGTAATTTTTTAAAAACCTCATTTAATGTAGGTGGGTAGTTTGGGGTTGAACAGAACCCTAGGCTAAAATGCACTCAATGTGACCTAAAGGTAAGTGTTTAAATTTATTCTAACAAGATTAAATCCATATTGAGATCAAGTTTTAATTTGTGAGAGGGACATGAAAAAATAAATATCCAACACTATTAAAGTTACATCAGTCACAAATAATAAAAGGATTTGAACAATTCAGTCATGAAATGCATAAACCATAAGGAAAAAAACCTGCAACATTATTTCAAAAACAACGGCACTGTGTCAACATTTAATTGTTTGATATTTTAAAAAAATCGTGACTTAAAGAACCCTGGGCTCTCACACGAGAGCACATTACACTTTCTTTTCTGTGCCTCGCGTCGACTGCTTTGCCTCCAATTTAGGGTTCGGACCTAAAGCCGTGCTTTTAACTATATACGTATTTGTATTTTGCCCAGGACAACTCTCTGGTTGTGTGGAAGGAAGTGGACCTGAACTCGCTCTCAGAAAAGGAGCACCGGGATGTCATGAATGAAATTAGCATCCTCTCCATGCTGGAGCACAACAACATCATAGCCTACTTCAACCACTTCATGGATAAAAACACTCTGCTCATTGAGTTGGAGTATTGCAATGGTAAGAAACATACTTTAAAGTGTTTACGCTGCTCATCCGGAAAGAAAATCTAAATAAATTTGTCATCGCAGGAGGAAATCTGTACGAAAAAATTGTTCAACAGAGGGGGGAACTTTTCCCTCAGGAGGTATGTGCCTCATTTTAGGACAGTTTATTTAAACCATAATTTTGTTTTTAATCTTTTAAATGTTTCTGCAGATTGTTATTTGGTACCTGTATCAAATCGCCTCAGCAGTGGCCTATATTCACAAGGCTGGAGTCATACACCGGTAAGAATCTGGCAGGTTACTTGTTAAGCGCAGCAAATGACAAATAGTTGTACTTTTTGTGAATACCTGTATGTGGTTTGTTTTTCTTTTAGAGACATAAAAACTATGAACATTTTCCTCACCAAGACCAACCTCATTAAGCTGGGTGACTACGGCCTCGCCAAGAAGCTAGGCTCCGAGTTTTCGATGGCAGAGACTGTAAGTTCGTCGATATTTTCAAAGATGGCGTTTTCAGGAGGTGCCGTGTTGTTTGAAGCCTCGTTCGGTGTCTTCATGCTTCAACGTGTCACTCTGTCAAAGCAACCACAGTCAAATGTTTTTGATTTACCCCTTTTCTCGCTTTCTGTTGTGTCCAGTGCGTAGGAACGCCATATTACATGTCGCCTGAACTGTGTCAGGGTGACAAGTATAACTTCAAGTCAGACATTTGGGCCATGGGTTGTGTACTTTTTGAAATGTTAGCCCTCAAACGAGCCTTTGATGCAACGGTGGGTTGGTTTGATTGCTTTAAAGTGATTCATTATACTGTATATATATTTTTGCATCAATCATGAACTATAATTTCTTGTTATATTTAAACAGAATCGTCTAAACCTCTGTGTGAAAATAGTCCAAGGAAACTGGACTATGGAAGTGAACTCGGATGTTTACTCCAGTGGATTGATCAAGCTGGTGTATGATTGTCTCAATCAAGTGAGCGTTCTTTTCTGCAGATGATGGTGTTACTGTCGAGCAAACTAGTCTTCAGGATGTTGATGTGATCTTTGTGTCACAGGATCCTGCAGAGAGACCAACAGCTGAGGACATTATGGATCAGCCGTTTATTTCATGCTGCCGACAGTAAGATTCTTTTAAAAAATCACGTTTGAATAAACGCTTCTGGTAGAAATGACGTTTAACTGCTTGACTTTATAACAGGGATTTTGAGGAGCAAGTTGTCATGCTTAATTTGGCGATGAAGAGGCCAAAGTAAGTTCACATCCTTCAAAGCCTGCGTGCGCTCTCTGTTTATGCCACTGATGTGTTGTTGCATCCACTAAAGGCTGAGCACGGTGACGGAGACGCCTGTTGCTGTGGTGACCACACGCTCGAGGGACGTGTATTTTTGGGGAGGAGGAAAATTTACCCCGCAGAAGCTCGACTCGTTCAAAGGAGGCAGCAGCGCTCAGCATGTGTGTGCAGGAGAGAGTCACTTTGCGGTGGTGACGGTGGAAAAAGAGCTGTTTACCTGGGCTGTAAGGATTCCTTCTTCACTTTCTAGAAGTTTAAAGATCTTGTATTGGCTCATGCTGCACTGTAAGCAACTTTTGTTTTTTTTTTTTTTAGAATGTGCAAGGTGGAGCCAAGATGGTGGGCCAGCTGGGGCACGGGGACCAGGCCTCTTACCGGCAGCCGAAGAGAGTGGAGAAGCTTCAGGGGAAGGCTATACGTCAGGTGGCATGTGGGGCTGACTTCACTGCCTGCGTTACTGGTAGGTCATCTACGGTAACTACAGTCTCTGTAAGTGTTAACCCTTTCTAATATTTTTCTTGGCTTCATTCATAGATGAAGACCAGCTCTACATGTTCGGGTCAGACTATTACGGCTGCATTGGAGTTGAGGGCGAAATGGGCTCAGAGATTTTGGAGCCAGTGTTCCTAGAGTTTTTTGAGGAGCGGCGTGTCCACCAGGTTTCCTGCGGAGACAACCACGTCGTGGTGCTGACTCAGGATGGCAGCATTTACTCTTGGGGCTGTGGAGAATATGGTATGCAGGTTTGCTGGATTGAGTCTGCCTTATTGTTTCTGCTATAAAAATTGCAGCCACCAGGGGGCGACAAAGGCTCAAAAATGAGTAGTACATGTTGGCTTGATTAGTCTTTTTAGTTGAGATTTGACAAGTCTCTCATTTTCCTGCCCCAGGACGTCTCGGCCTGGAGTGTGAGGATGACTTCTCATCTCCAATGCAAGTAAGACTCACCTCTCTGTCAGACTTAACGTGTGTCTAAACCACCCCGATGAGATCACATCTCCACTTCTGTTTTGTTTTTAATGTTTCTTTAGGTGACGATCCCTAGAGGCGCCGCCATCGCCTCTGTGTCGTGTGGCTGCGATGGGACTTTCTTCCTAACGGAGAGCGGCAAAGTCTTGGCGTGTGGAAACAATGAATTCAATAAGCTAGGGTTGAACCAGGGATTCTCTGGCATCAAAAACCACCCTGGAGAGGTACAGACCTGAATTTACAGCTCTGCATTAACAAGTTTAAGACGATGCAGCTGTGTTTGGATAAGATAAAACTTTATCGTCTACCACTATTGTGGCAGAAATTCTCATTTGATACGCTCGTCATACACACACAAGAACCAACAACAGAACATAATGAAAACCACATTATTACCATTAGTTATCACCATTAAGATGTGTCTACTTAGCTTTGTTTAAGAACGTTACTGCAGATGGTACAAGTTATTTCTTATAAATGTTCTTCCTGGCTAGCAGGACTCAGTAACACCTGTTTGATGTTGTATATACTGTATATATATATAGAACAGGTGATCAGGGTGGCTTTTATGGTCACTGAGCAGCTGTAGAAGTCTGACAGGAGAAACTGACGTGAACCAGTTATTGTTTGTGATGTTTCTGTTTTTTGAACACTGAACAGGGTTACCAGGGTACACCATACATCACCACGCTGACCTTGGTAAAACAGCTGGCGCGCTTCAAGATCCAAGTCATAGCTCCAGGGAAGACTCACACAGCTGCCATTGATGGTACAGAAAATAGGAGCTGTTTTATATTTTATAAGTAGATTTTATTCATTTTAGACTTGTTTTTTTAAACCTGTGAATTCTGTCTATGCAGAGCGAGGGCGTCTGATCACATTCGGCTGCAACAAGTATGGGCAGCTGGGTGTGAAGGACTTCAAGAGGCACCAAGGTGTTCAAGTTCTTGTTGGATCATTAGGAGGGAAGACGGTGACTAAAGTGTCTTGTGGAGATGGATTCACTATTGCAGCCTCTGAGGGTGAGACACCTGAAGCAACAATGCACTTGATTAAGATTCTGCTTCAAGGTTTATGGCGCCCTGCTTTAGTCTCGTGCTTCAGCTGGCATTTTTTTTTTTTTTTTGCAGACAATCATATCTTTGCTTGGGGAAACGCAGGAAACGGGAGACTTGGAATGCCTGCAGATAAAAGATTCGGTTCAGAGGTTTGCCCTGCCATGCCAAGACCCATATTCGGTTCCCTCCACCATGTGCCTGACCTCTCTTGCCGTGGCTGGCACACCATTATCATAATGGGTCAGTCATCAGAAACCTCTTACAAACGCTGGTGTATTAAATAACAAAACGTCAAACTAATTTATTTATTTTCTCTGTAGAAAAAGTGCTCAACTCAAAAACCATCCGCTCAAACAGCAGTGGACTATCAATCGGTAGAGCTAAATGATTTTTATTCACAGATTTGAGCATTGATTTCTCTGCATCACTTAAACTATATTTTTGTGTATTTGTATGTAAAGGGCTTGGCCAAGAGGTATCTGCGTCCACGGTGGAGCTGAGCATTGAGCCTGGATTGGAGACGGACTCTCGCAATGGCAGTCTTGGGGGTACGCGGGAGATCAACACTGAGGAAGGGGTCATGGAGACATCGATGATGTCATTTGGAAATCAGAGCGGGAACAGTTCTTGTCCCCTGTGGCTTAAAAAGGTTTGTGAAGTTAAAAGCACTAAGAAAGACGAAAACGCTTGTTTGCATCAGAGGCATTACCTGAATTTGCTCTAATTCAGAGGTCCTTGTCCAACAGGAGCTGGAGGATGCAGAGTTCATCCCGATGCCGGAGGAGTCGGGTCAACCCATCCATGATCAGCTCTCCTCATTCTCCGAGAGCGTCACTCGGCCGTACGAGGAGCTGAAAGAACTCAAGGCAGCGGCTGAAGCAGTCAGCAGCCAGAAAGGCCTATCGGTAACCCAGTTCCTATTTTGTTGAAAGTAGACAGGGAGTCATGCTTTCCAAAAACATTTTCACTGTTCTGCACTGCGTACTGTGGCCTAATCATCTTACATCCCTGTTGTTGCTTATTTCAGCAGACTAGGCAAATGAGCTTTGAGAAAGTCAGTGGGTTGGACGACGACGTCTTTAAAAAAGAAGAGTCTGGTGCGTGCTGCGGCGCAAGTATCGAAGTGGCTCAGGTAACGCGTGCATTCACGCAGAAATGCAAATCACGATAAAAGTACTATGTATGCATGTGTGACAATTTGGATAATTTTGCAGCTGAGAGAAACTGTTGCCCGTCAAGAGAAGAGGATCGAGCTGCTTGAAAAGCAGGTGACGTCTTTTATTTGTCCCTTCACGATTCAGGGGTTGACATAAGGAAGATTTCCAGTAAGTTGGTCAAAGTACACAGTATGCTGTGTACATGTCCTTAGTAAAAGTACACAGGTAGAGAGGTATGTTCTCTAATGAAGCGTTGAAGCTGTAAGAAGACTTTAACGTGCACCATCAAGACCAACATCATTCTGAAGGAAGAGAGAGATTTAGAACATCTTTTAACGTTTACTTTATTTCATTGTTTTCATTTGAGGGGTTCTCAGATGTATTTTAAATATAGGAATTCCTTTTTCAGAGTATAAATTAACTTTTAAATTATTATATATTTTTAATGTGTCAGACTGACAGATTTCTCCTCTAAAATGACTTTTTCATTCAAAGGGATTATATTTACAAGATTTCATCCCATGTAGTAATGTAAAACAATTTATTTTTCATATTTGATCATTTATTAAATTGTATTTATCACAGTTTAACTACCTCTCGGTATGATTCTAAAAGTAATAATGTTTCGCTCATCCAAACGGCCACAACACTTCGTTGTTGGTGAAACAGTATAATTTAATTTAGAAGGTGTTTACGATAAACTACAAACACCTGAACCTGACTCTCTCCGAGAAGCAGACACATCTATGCTTTAATGTGGGAGCATATAAACATTGGATTTTCAGTGAATATCGTTTAATTATTAGGATTAATTTAATTGTGAGGCAGCTGTAGCTGAGTGGTTAGAGCAGTCGTCCTCCAACGTAAGAGTTGGGGGTTCGATTCCACCAGCAGCCACATGCGGAAGTGTCCCTGGGTATGACACTGAACCCCTCATTGCCTCCGATGTGTGTCCCATCGATCTATAAATGTGATGAAGCACTGATTATTATTTGTACACATCTAGTAGAGTGATGTATGAATGGGTAAATGAGGACACATATTAGTGTAAAGTGCTTTGAATATCTTGATAAGATAGAAAGGTGATCTACAAGTACAGTCCATTTTTTTTTAATTATACGAACTAAGGCAGCAAACGCAGCCTCCTCTCGTCGTGGGTGACACTCAGACTGAGCGTGCTGTCACCGTTGAAGACTAGAGGTTTAGTCATGCACATAGGTTGCACATGTCAATATGATGATGCTGACACTCAGAACACATTAACATTTAATATAAAGTTGGTTTTTAGATATAAAAGTCCTGGGGAGGTCGAGGTGTGGTGTGGGATGAGGGGGTGAGGGTAACAGTGCTTCAGTTCTGGTATCTCCCCTGACTGCAGTGAACTGGCTACGAACACTTCTTTTTAATAATTGATTACATCATCACCTTCAGTTAGGATAGTGGGGTGTCCTTGGAGAATAGTCCAAGAAACACTGATTGGTGCGCTCACCTGCAGTCTGTCTCTGAGTTAGGAACACTGTCCACACCTGCTGTGTATCAGACAGCATGACCTGCACTGCTCTGCTCTGACTGGGTAAAATTGTTTCTCCCGTGCTCTTTATTAGTTACAAACAGCATCAGTTTAATTCCTGTATCATCATAATATTGGATGGTTTTAAAAAGGCCTCAACGAAACGTGTATTTTTCTCTCTTTACAGACATTTAAATTAAAATGATGGAAATCCATCACGGCGACTGAGAACTTTGTGTATTTCAGTTGGTTGTTCACTGGACAACCTCGAAGCAAGATCTGGTTGTCTGAGACGAAATATCAGTCGTCTCGGACAAAGGGAAACCGATTATGTCGACCCCTGAACAGATACTATATCGTTTGTGGCGCATGAGCAACAAACATCACGTTTTGTTTATTTCCTCGTCTTCAGGTCGGTGAGCAGCAGCAGGAGAACGAAAGGCTCTGGGCAGCCATTAATCGTTCAGCACAGCAAGAAGCAGGGCGCGACGCGAACAGAAATCATCACTCCGTGCCGAGCAGCGGAGGAGGTGAAAGACGACTGACGAATCACGGAGGCAGATCTGCTGGAGCCAGCGCGTGAAACCAAAGCTCCTGAGAGTTCCTGGTCAAGAGTGCTAAGCCCTATGGTTACTTGCTATTGCATATGTGATATGCATCACACTCGGTTCCTACTAACTTCTGTGGACTGAAACGTTGGCTGGATTCAGCACGAATCAGCGGACCTGAAAATCAGCAGGACCCAACCTGACCAGTAATAAGCTGCAGTGTAGTGCGTCGAGCTTTAGTGGTTTCAGCATCGTGTCCCTAATGTCTCACATGTTAGTATTTATCACGGAAGAGTCAAAACAAGCTCATGCAAACTGGCTGTCTCCCTGATGAGGAGATATTAGGTGAGCTGCAGGCATGTTTGCAACATCAATGTGAACACTTCTTCATATAGCACCTCTGTTTATTGCATTCGATATCCTTAAGTGTCATACACAACATGAAATGTGACAGCTCCAATGATTTTATGCTAATACTGTATATTTTTCCGATTTGCATGCTTTATTTTATGGGGGGGGGAAATGTGTGAAACACAAAACTACTGATTTATTTTAAAATAAGTAACTTTTTTTTATCTCATATAAACTCTTTATTGAAGCACATGTTCATGTGTTTACCTTGTTATGAACACACTTTATGGACACTTTAACAATTTTTACAATATGGTTATATCAGGTGATTATAGTATTTTTAATAGACCTGACCCAACTTCAATATTTTCTTAACTTTTCTCGTTTCTTCTCTTTTTTAAACAACAATTTCTGTATTTTGAACATCATGAAACATTCTCAGTTTTAATGTTTTTTTCCTTCTTCCTGAAAGCAAAAGGTGGTTTTCGTTCGATGTGTGTGTTTGTGTGAGGCTTGTTTGTTTATTGCATGTTTAAAGTACAGACACCCCAATCTTGAAATTATTTTATCTGGTTGCAGAAACCGAATGTAAAACCCACTTTGCTGTTCTTGTAATGTTTCGGGTGTTATTTTATTTTGCTGTTAGATGACCAACCTGTCAACCTTTTTGTTCTTTTTGTATTTCCTCACCATTTCAACAGCACATCACCACCGTTCTCAGTACAGTATTGTCTTAATAATTTATAAGAAGATGTGGAATTGGCTCAAGTTGGAGCGCTGGTAAGAATAATGTGCAGTAGGTTTTAAAGAATTTACATCCGTTGCCACAGTAAATATGTTTTCTTGATGCATGAAAAGGCTTTTCCTTGAAACTTTCATGTTTTTTCTTTGTGTGTGTGTATTTTGAGCACTTTACCTCTTACCCTTTGGCAAAACTAAGGGCAAATAGTGGTGTTCTTTTTACCAGTACACTTTCGATAAGTATGCATAAAATATAAAGCTCCGTTCATTGGAAAGTGACCTGTGTGCAGTGTAACACTGGCAGTACATTTATGCAGCAAACTGCAGCATTGTACTGCGATGTTGTGCCTTATCTTAAATGTCTTTACTGTATTTCACTTGTTTTATTCTAGTTTATTAATTTGTACTGCTTCTGTTTTCAGCTCGTGGTCACTCTTATTACTTAAAAAATAAAAACAAGCCTGACTTGTATTGTCTAATCCACAGTTTATGAAACAAATTATGTACATTTTTGTTTAGTTGTGTAAAACAAAGAAATATGCTTGAACACTGGCATTAAGGGTTCCATACATACAGCTTATTATCAGTTTGAACAACACTTGAGTTCAATAAAATAATTGAGACATAGTAACAAGGCAATGATTTGGTGTTGGGACATTTCTGAACCTGTTGAACAGTTTCTCACTTGGATTAATTTGACCGTTTGCTGCCAACAAGTTTTCAATCCGGATACAAATCAAGTTTCTTTAGTGGGTTTTTCTTTTATTTCTCTTTAAAACCTGGACACAAATGTAAAATGTTTTCAAAATCACTGTAGTTTTTTGTAAATTTTGGTTGGCTTTTTAAGGATTCAGTAAAGTTTCAGCAGCTCACCTCTGAAGCCTTGTTCTGCCGTGGGATTTGAAATACTCATGCACTCCATCCTTTGTGCCTCTGGGCAGACGAACTGAAGGCGCCGCTTTAGATTCAACTTTGCACAGATCTTGACGTGTTTCTCCAGGCGTTCAGTTTGAAACGTTCTCTTGCAGAATTCACAGGGAAGAAGCTGGAAGCTGCCACCTTTAGTATCAGTGAACCTGAGCTTTGTCTGTTGCTGCTGATGCAAGGAATCAGATATTAGTGGGAGAGTTGACTCATTAGACTGACCTTCCCATGTGCTTCTTTGGTTTAGTGTTGCCAGCCTGTGCAGACTTTTCTGAGACGGGATTTGTTTAATTTCTGAACCACCAGTGTCCTTTTGTGTTTCTTTGTATTTATTTCCTCTTGTCCAAGTTACCTTTCCCACAGAGGCTTCATTTTGGCTGGCTGAGACGAGCTGGTCTGAGAAGCTCGGTCCTCACCTCCTTCTACAGGTGTGCAGTGGAGAGCATCCTGTGCTCC
>JARVGV010000673.1:11023019-11035168 GCA_031762435.1 Hypsolebias longignatus
GGGACCCTGTGTACATAATTTCGTTTCATCACATGTACCACATGTGGTGC
The DNA here is from genome assembly GCA_031762435.1 of Hypsolebias longignatus. NCBI lineage: Eukaryota > Metazoa > Chordata > Actinopteri > Cyprinodontiformes > Rivulidae > Hypsolebias > Hypsolebias longignatus. The sequence goes on from JARVGV010000673.1 coordinate 11,023,070, forward strand.
AAATGACAATAAAGACTCTCTGACTGATTTTGTTCTCTGTTTCTTGCACCAGTTTCTTTCAAAATGCCATAATCGGTATCATCTCCCCTTTTTCTTCTAAAAGGCTCATTCAGTTTCTCCAGTCTTGATTTATTTTGCTCTTTGCTTGGTTTGTGTTCACTAGCATCCCACCTGGCCTGCTGCATCTCTGTTTTATTCCTTATTCTGTCTTCAGTCCTCTGATCTTGTTTTATTCTCAGTTGCATTAAGTCCTCATGCAGGCTACCATCCAACATATCCCTTCTTCTCAGTGGCTCGCTCCTCTGATACTCTGATATCTTGCTTTTTGTGGGAACTCCCCATTCATCCCGTCCATTGTATTGCACCTCCTTTCCGTCCTTAAATTCATAATCTGCTGTAATGTCAAGACTACCGCTTTGAATGGTTTGTCTTATTTTTTCTCCAACCCTGCAGAGCTTCTCCTTTAGAAGTAGCTCTTTCACCTGAATTTCTCTTGTCATCTGTGGCTCTTCGCCCAGTATTTTTTGCGAGTATCTTTGTGAATGGAATGATCTAGTTGTCTCTTTAACTGAACGATACTCTAGTCGTGGCATCAAATGGTTTCTTTGCTGTGTCGACAGAGTGGTTTTCTCGAAATCCTGCAAACTAAATGGGCCTTGTGTCCTTCGGAGTCTTTTGTGGCTCACAGGCTTGGTTGGAAATGGCCGATCCAGTTCTTCTGTTTTCTTAATAGACGGAACACCACTTTGTGCATGAGCATGAACATGTCCATGCTTTCTTCCTGCAGTGCTGTACTGCCTCACAGAATCATGCTTTCCTGAGTATGCATGCACAAGTTTGTCATTGTTTAACATATTTTTATGAAGCTTCTCCTCTTGCTTGTAACACGTTCCTAGAAGGTAAAAACAAATAAATTTGGTAGGTCCAAGACAAAATGGGAAATTAAATTTGCGTGAAGAATTTTCTTAAGACATTTGATCAACTGCAGCTCTGTGTTGCTTGCCGAATCGAAAATGCATTGCAAAATAAGGCGATGCTATACGTAAAACAATAACAAAATTGTTAAAAGCTGGATGTTTATCTAAAAACTAATGTTTATGAAAGTTATGGTACTTACCAATAAAAGCCCTCAATCAGTTATACAATAATTCAGCTAAAAGTCCACATTAACCGTGAGATATTTTTTTTTTCCCGCGTGTTGTCACACCCTAGCACAGGAAGTCTTTTCTGTTTACATTTGTTGCCTAGAAACCATGTCTGTTTTCTGATTGGTCTAACATTTTACGTCACTTCCGGCAGCCGAGTCCCGTATGTTTTCAAAAATCGAGGTCTTTCGGGTCTATTTGGTCGCGTTACTGCTTCCGACCATCTTAAGGTGATTTACTGAAGATGAGTCTTTGTCTATTTTTTCAGTAATAAACTAAAATAAGCAGCTAATTATGAAAAATAAAGTGTTCTTGTTAGCATTAGCTCGTTGTAGCTCTAGCTGCATTGACTGGGCTGTTGTTTTTTCTTCCTTTAGGTCCGTTATGTCCAGTGAAGATCTAATTTCTGTGGATTATGAAATTTTTGGCAGAGTGCAAGGTGTATTTTTTCGGAAATACACGCAAGTGAGTGACAAAAAGTAATTAAAACATCTGTTTAGACCTGTATGCATCCTTTGTGATTGTCTATTGTTGTTGTCCACTGTTGTCATCACTATTACAATTCAGGTCTCTCTTCTAAATGCGTCCTCGTGGCTCAATGGGATTAACCTGTTTAAATAAAGGTTGATTGAATAATAGACCTCACCTAACCTTAATTAATGGGAACTGAGTATGGGAGGAATTTTCATCAATACCACAAGTTGTAAACTTGTAACAAGCCTGATATTACTCAACAATTATTCTTGCATCATCTGCCATACATTCTTTAAGTAAAGCCACTTTAATTTTTTGTAGGCTGAAGGAAAGAAGCTTGGCCTGGTTGGTTGGGTCCGAAACACAACAGCGGGAACCGTTCAGGGCCAGCTACAAGGTCCACGGAGCAAAGTGAAACAAATGCAAGAATGGCTGAAATCGACTGGGAGCCCCAAGTCACGCATCACCAAGGCCGAGTTTGACAACGAGAAAACAGTTGACAGCCTAGAGCATACTTCTTTTAAAGTTGTCCATTGAAATGGCATGTTGTACTTGTAACATTAATATTTAAAACTTATTTATTTAGTTTCATTAACAGCAAAACTACTGTATGGTCAAATTAATGTAATGCCTGTTTGAACCTCAAACCATATTACATTAATAAATTTGAAAACCCATCAATACGCTTCATGTTTGATTTGTACAGTACAGTGTATTTTAATACTGTATATGGTAAATGCAACAAAGGAATAGTTTGAGGTTATTTTAGTCAACACAGCTAGGAAAATGAGCAAATAATTATGTCTTGATTCAAAGTTTGGCTTGTGATAGGAAAAGCTAAGGTAGTGATAAAAGTGCATAGTGCCATTTTTAAAGCTTTTTTTAATATGTTCAGGTTCAATGCAACACTGCATATTCTTTTAAACCAACAAATCAATAACAAAAATGGTTAAATCATTTTGATTGCTGTTCATGATGATTGATGGTTTGGATAGGTGTGCTCCGTTTACACATGTTAAAAGCCTACCTGTACTTCTGAAATTTCAACAGGAGGTTGGCTTGAAACAGCAATGAAGGCTACGGGACGGATCTGGTCGGCAGGCCACAGACTGACCAAGTCTTCTGAATGGGGGATGAAACGTTTCTTCACTTAAAGAAACAATTCCAAATTACATGATTTAACCATTGTTGTTCCCTACCTGGATGATTGAGCTTACAAACCTTCAACAAATCAATGCTTGTGCTTTTTTTTTGGATTTAGGATGATGCTTTTCAAGATAGGCTTTCATATTTTATTAAGCTGCAATGTGGCATTCATTGAATTAAAATAATCAAACTGATGTACTGAATTTTGATGTTTATCAAGGCAGAAAAGTTTTCTGTTGATATGTTAAACTTATTTTGGCTTTTACCTCTTCAGAGGTCGCCGTCTCATCCAACTACCTCCATGTCCTCTCTAACTGCATCCATATTAGTGGTTAGTGTATTTTTAGTTGGTGTTTTTCCTAGTTCACATCTTAGATCTTAGTAATGTGTTCTTTTGCATTTTATTGTTGGATGTAACTGGGACCCTGTGTACATAATCTTGTTTCATTACATGTACCACATGTGGTGCGAATGACAATAAAGATTCTCTGACTCTGATACTGTATCTCCTTTTTGGCCTTCCTCTGTATTTTTCCTGGCAGCTGCATTTCTAGCATCCTTCTACCAATATACCCTCTCCCTTCTCTGGACATGTCCAAACCATCTCAGTCTGCCCTCTCTAACTTTATCTCCAAGTTGTTCAACCTGTACTGTACCTCTGATGATCTCATTCCTGATAAGATAAGATAGGATTTAATTGATCTTGCAGGAAATTGGTGTGGCAGAGCTTCAGTACAAAGGAACATTCACAAGGAATCACACAAAAAATAGAAAATAACAGAGAATATAAAAATACCAACAATTAAGTTCTAAACAGGTCAGGTGCATACAGTACATGTGTGAAATGTTTTAATGTGAAAACACTAAAGTTTTTATTGTGGTGCAGGATTTTATTGTCCTATGTACAGAAAGGAGGAGGAGTTGAAAAGGTTGATAGCCAAAGGGAGGAAGGACTTCCTAATCTTATCCATCCTTGTCACTGCTAAGGAGAATCTCAACATCTTTATTTCTGCCACTTCCATTTCTTTCTCCTGTCTTTTGTGTCCCTGTCTCCAGACCATACAATAAAGAGAACATTCCTGCAAAAGCTCTTTTCAGGCCGAGGATGTTGCTGAGAATGATGCGTTTGAAAACCAAGGACATTTTGACAGATTAACAACTGAGTCATCCTTTAGCAATATACATTGCAATAAAACATAGTTATGAAACAGTAATTTTCGTTTTTACAAAAACAAAATCCATTGTTTAATATTTATCTATAAAACTCAAAAGTGATAGTTTTACAAGGATTACATTTTTTTTTTGTAAAACCAAATTTTCCATGTTACCTGAATGCGTCTCGTCGACGAAAGAGGTACGCTTTACTGTGATTGGTTGAGAGGATTGGCGTCGCATGTTGCATCCAAGCTAACCAGAGGGTGGCAGTGTTAGCTGGAGTTACTAGCAATAAACGGATAACGTTACCTCTTTTTTTTTTTTTTTTTTTTTTAACCACGTTGACTGTAAACAACAAGTGAGGTAATTTTGTGTTTTCACATCTACCGTATGTAAATAAACTGCGTAGATTAAAATGTTTTCGTTCCTTCAAGCAGTTAGCACGGGTTTGCTAGTTCATAGCAACTGACTTTTTTTTTTTTTTTTCATTTTTTTAAAGCCGACTAACTTATTGATTTACCGGGTCAGTACAGGACCTAAAAGAGAGCACCATGATTAAGTGTTTACCCACAGAGGTTCAGGAGAAACTTCGCTCAGGTGTTGCCATCCCCACGCTTCAGCAGTGCGTGGAGGAGCTCGTCCTGAACAGCATCGACGCCGGCGCGACCTGTGTGGGAGTCAGGATGGACATGGAGGCATTTAAAGTTCAGGTCATCGACAACGGCTCTGGGCTGACTGCTGAGGACATGGCACACGTGGGAATCAGATACCACACCAGCAAATGCAGCTCGTTGGAAGACCTGAACAACCTGAAATGGCACGGTTTTAGAGGAGAAGCCTTGGCGAGTATAGTTTCTCTAGCCACGCTTGTTGAAATCTCCTCTAGGACCAGGCTGTCAGTGAAAACACACGTGAAGCTGTTCAAGGATGGAAAGGGCTTGGACGTGTTTGAAGCTGAAACTGTCCGACCATCTGCAGGGACGACTGTCATCGTTTGTAATTTCCTACACAACATGCCAGTTCGGAGGAAGAGGCTCGATGGTGTCCTTGAGGGTGAGAGGATCAGACAAAGAATGGAGGCTGTTGCTTTAATGCACCCCTCTGTGTCCTTCACCCTGAAGAATGACTGCACAGGGGCCATGATGGTGCAGCTTGCCAAAGCCAAGAGCACCTATCACAGGTTTGTTCAGATACACGGCCTTGCACGAGGAGAGAAACTGGTGGAAGTCCACTTCATGCACAAGCAGTTTGAAGTGACTGGTTATCTTGGCAAAGAGGGACACTACAATAACAGTTTGCAGTACCTGTATGTAAATGACAGGCTGTTGTTGAAAACAAGGATCCACAAACTGCTTAACTGTCTACTACGCAGACTGAGTGTTTCGAACCAGAAAAACAATAGCCCGGAAGTCCCTAAGAGTCCAAAGTACAAGCGAAACCATGAGCAATATGGAATATATATCATCAATATAAAATGCTCTTACTCAGAGTATGACATTTGTCTCGAGCCTGCCAAAACACTCGTAGAGTTCAAAGACTGGGATGGGGTTTTGCTCTGCGTTGAAGAAGCAGTCAAAGCTTTTCTGCGGAAGGAGAACTTGGTGTCTTTGTTTACTCAAGATGACTTGGACTGTATATCTTCTAAAGTGTTTAGTACTGACAGGGCAGATAAAGAAGAGGGAAGTGAGAAAGCTGGTCATGTGTCTGTTGGGACTTCCACCCTGGATTGCGGTGTTGGAATGAAACTGGCATCTGAGTTTGTTCATCGTAGGTGCACGGATGACTCTGTTTGCCTGGAGGATGATCAGACTGCACTGAAGCAGAAAGAGATGATATCAAATGAGTTTAAACATAGGCCACAATGTGATATAAAGTCTGTATCTTCTACTACTAATGAAGAGGAGCCAACTTCAGGTGAAGCTGGTGAAGATTCAGAAATTGTACACTTGCCACAAACAACAGAATGTAGACTTTTAACAGAAAAAGACTCACAGTTAAATAATATATCTTCAACCACTGATGTAAATTTCGCACACAGCCTCTGTAAGCCTGATTTAAACTGTACCAAAGAATCCCTGGAATCTGCTGACAGGCAGGAACAAATTTTAGTAAGTAAACAAAAGATCAGTTTGTCTGACCCATACATTCACGAGAGTCTTCAGGTTCAGGACCAGCTCAAAACAAGCAAACTAGGATTTCAGAAGCACGGTGTGGCAGCAAACTGTGAAAAAACATTCTCAAAGCGCAAAATCTCACTTGAAGTGGGTAAAGACAGAGCTTCTCAGAAACTTTACGTCCCTTTAAAGACGCCCAAAGTTCTCTTTTGTCGGAAATTGTCCACGTTTGGGGAGCCAGGATCTCTCGATAAGTTCCGACGAACATACGTTAAATCCTTTGAAACTAAACTCTCGCGTGCTCATTCGCAGAAGAATGCTAAACTCCCTCAGATAAGCAGCGCTGATGAGAATCCCAAGAATATATCAGTTTGCAAAGACAATCTACAACTGGGTCAGGTTGCAAAGACGGGAGAGGAAGAGACTAGCTTCCAAAGCCCACAAACCCTCTCAGCTGTCAAAGATCAGAACAAAAGTAAAATGTCATTAGCAGCAAAACTTTGCCATTTAAAACAACACGGGACAGAAATTGTAGAAGCCTCACAGCACATTTTAGGGAGTCTTGAGAGTGATAGTGACTGTATACAAGAGAGCAACAACAATCAGAATCCTCAGGACCCTGCAGTGAATGTTGGTCCGGTATTAGACTGCATTACAAATCCTCAACCGGACAGAAATGAAGAGGTTTTCACATCTAATGACTGGCTGCATCACTACGATGCATCTGTTGGGAAGATAGTTTATGTCAACAGAATGACAGGGCTCAGCAGATATGAGGATCCAGCTGCAGAGGACACACGTGTGCGCTGTACGTCTGACGTTACCAACATGGCTGTTAGTGTCATCTCTGAGATGGGTGAGTTCCTCTTCTTTGATTTATCAACTGGTATCAATGTACCTTCTTAAATTTATCATTTTTATGTGCAGATACTGGTAGTGTAATCTATGGTTTTAGCTTCCTCTCCTTGTTCTTGGAACTGTAGGGATGGAGTACAGGTGTTATCCATTTCAGGTGGATTTAGTTTTGCCTTTCCTGCCTAAGTCCAGACCAGAAAGAGTGATTAGCTCAGCGATTGATTGTAGAGGTATCCCACAGTTGTACCAAACTGTTCAGATTTGAGTGTTAAATCCGCAAAGGCCTTGTAAAGATTTGGCTTAAACGGTCTCACTTCATGTTGTCGGTTTGCAGATGATGCTGGTGAGAGCTCCAACTCACTCTCTTCACTGTATTCCAAATGGAAAAATCCTGTCTTTGTTCGGCCTCCTATGGTGAGCAGAACTTTTTCCTTGAAACTATAGTGATTTTGAAGGAAATATAATAAATATTCCTGTGTCGTCAGGTTGGTTTGGATATTTCCAGTGAACAAGCTGATGGACTTGCTGTAAAGATCCACAACGTCCTCTTTCCGTATCGCTTCTCTAAAGCCATGATTCACTCAATGAAGGCAAATTTATCTTAATCATGCTTTTATTTTATTTTATTTATTTCAGATTTGACTGAAAAATAAAGATAATGTATGATTATCTTATAGGTTATTCATCAAGTGGATAAAAAGTTTCTTGCATGCCTTATCAACACAAATGATGACGAATCTGCAGCACAGAGCGAAGCTGAAAGTAGGAGGATACACATTAATGCTTTGACGCCTGAGGGTTTTCTGATACTTTGATTATTTCACTTTTTTTTCCTCTGAAATTACAGAAAATCTCTTGGTTCTGGTGGATCAGCATGCTGCACACGAGAGAGTTCGACTGGAAAGTTTAGTTGCGGGTAAAGAAAATAGAATAAAACAACTTCAGAGCACTATAATAATTAGGCCTGTCATGATAAACAATAAATCAATCGCATGTTGAATGAAAATTATCGACCTCATTTTCATTTATCGGCTTTATCGCTGCTGCTTCTCTCTCTTTCTACTGAAGATATTGGATGACTAAAGCCTTAACTCTAGTGCTCTTCACTGACCCCTCCCTTTCTCTTTAAAATCTGTTTTAACCATCCAAAAAATCACGTTTTTGGATCGTTAAAAGCAGCTAAGCTGAGAAGCTAAGCTAACAGGCCAATCTTGGGGAAAAAACTTCCATCTTGTCGAAGCTCCAAAATTCACGGTTGAAACCCATGCCTTCATGTAAAAAGTTGTTTTTCAATGCAAAAAGAAGCTGAGAACTTGTTTACTGATTTTTTAAGTTTTTATTAAAAGCTTTGTGTGACAAATACTATGCTAAGCTCAAACCACACTGAGCGTCCACTATTTTGAAAACCAAAAAGAGGAAGGAGAGACAGCCCATGTCACGTCAAGGTGCCTTCCTCACAATTTTCTTAAAGAGACATGCTGCTCGCTCCCTTACTATTAGAGTTGCACTCGGGTCCAAATACACTGAACCGACCGGCCCCAGCCCATAGCCATCATTTCTGAACCCCACCCGATCCGACGAATTAAAATTACAGGTCAGAATCCTAAAAAAAACTCATTTTTAATTAAGCTTTGACTGCTTATACGACTAACGGTTGGCAGACACGCACGGCTGAGTAAACGGACCAGAAGTTCAGTGCTGAGTCGTCAAAGTTTATTAAATGTTTACCCTGCTTCTGCCTGCATCCTGCTCTGACATGTCTCATATTTTGTGATCCCACCTGTTTGGGTCGTTGGCCACGCGTGTCCGCTTAGTGCAGCGGCTGAATGAATGTCCATTTGGGCTGATGGATCACTGGCAGTAGTCCATCTGAAGTTTAACTGAACTTTTTACCTCTTTCAAATGGTCACGTACAGCAGGTGTAGTATGGCAAGCCATATTTGCATATATTGGATCGTCGGCCACGCACGTCCCTGATGCAATAAAAAGCCAGACACCAACCCGACCCACACATTAAGCACATTATTATGGCCCGGCCCAGTCCGAATCTGGGTCGGGCAAGGCTCTATGGTTCGTGTTAGACATGACAGCTCTACTCACTATCCATCCATCCATCGGTTCAAACAGTCTTATACTGCCATCTGGTGGTGTAAAAAAGGTACTACACCCAAACCAAATTAAACATTTCTACTTAAATTTGACAATAACTAATTATTTCTAAATTTTAAATAATATTATCATTTATCACAATAATTTCTGAGACAATGAATCACCCAGCAAAATTTGTTATCATGACAGGCCTAAATTAAACGCTGTATAAACCTGTGAGTAAAACTGGACGTGTTGCTGCAGATTCATATGAGGATGACCCGGATGTCATCGGGGAGAGACGTCTCTGTTCATCAACTATTTTACCACCTCTGGAGCTCAGCATAACTGAGGATGAGTTGAGGCTGCTTAGGTGTGTTTTCAGATTTTATTATTTTTTTTACAGTGTTATAAATCAACAGCTTAAGGTAATAGTTATGAAATGTGTTTGTTCTTGGTATTTTAAAAAAAGATCTTAAACAAATTGGCGTTTTAGAGCTGATTTTAAGGAGAATAGTGCAAGAAAGTTCGAAGCTACCATCAACTTTGACCCAACACCCCTCCCCCTAAAAGAACTTGCCACCTGTTGATTTTTACTAGTTCACATTAACCCATGTCATACAAATAACTATTAACATATGAACTTATCAACTCATGTTAAAGTTCAGTCTCCTATTTTCTGAACGTCCTCGTCTAACACTGTTATTGTTCGTTCGTCTTGCTGCAGATCTTGTCAGCCACATCTGAGGAGCTTGGGTCTGGAAGTTACTTTCTCACAAACAGCAGCTTCGCTTGTATTTGTTGGGAAGGTACCACTTTGCTTCATGGAGAAAGAGAGCAACGAGCTTCGGAGGGGGAGGCCTTCTGTCATCAAGCCCATTGTTGAGGTGGGACATCAGAGTCAAGTTCATTGAGTCAGTTTATTTTTTTTTATATTTCTGTTTCATTATTCTCTGTCAATTCTCACCTTAGGAATATCTTCGAGAGCAAATTGAGGTAAATAAGTTGTTTCTTTCTGCCTCTTGCTGAAAGTGTTTTTAAAAAATGTAGACGTGTAATCCCTTTTGTTCCAGTTACTTCGCTCTACAGGCAGGGTGAGAGGAACGTTGCCTCTCACTGTTCTGAAAGTGCTTGCTTCGCTCGCATGCCACGGTAAAATTACTGAATCTTTTACACCCTGAGTTTATTTTCTCTGCGATTAGCCTGAAATCTATGCGCTATCTTTTACACGGTACGCTCTGAGCAGGTGCCATTAAATTCAACGACGGCCTGAGCAGAGACGAGTGCTGCAGCCTGGTGGCGTCCTTATCCTCATGCCAGCTGCCTTTCCAGTGCGCCCACGGTCGACCATCCATCGTTCCTCTTGTAGACCTCCATCATTTGGACAACGACCAGAAGGTACTGGAAAATAGAATAACATTAACTTTTAAGATTAAAAATATTAAACGAAACAACATTGTAATCTGATAGTGAACACATATTTTTATCCCAGCAGGATATCCAGAAACCCAACCTGAGAAAGCTGCGGAGAATGTACAAAGCATGGGATCTGTATGGAAATAAATAAAAAAAGGTGTGCTTTTAGATTCATGTGTGCATTTTATTTTGAACAAAAAAGATCTAACTTGAAAAAAAATGTTTTTAATATACCAGATTTTATGACAGTTCTTGATCTTTCTTTTGCTTTGTGTTATTGTCAGTGTGTTAAACCATTTTTCCTATTTACCGGTATATTATTAAACATAAAAATTCTGTTAGCTCAGTAGGATTTTGTAAGTAGAAAAAGAAACTTACTGGTAGTCTAAACTTCAATCGCACGCTCTGAAAATAAATTTCAATGTAGTTAAACTATAATTGTTTTATTATGAAGCTCATATTTTTGGTTAATCCTTACCGGTCAAACAGGTTTTGCTCTTTTAAAGCAATAAAATGAGACTTTAAAGCAGCTGTCAGCTAAACCACTTGTCTAAAATATAGTTTTATGAACTGAATAAAAAGTGTCCCAAAATGCTTTGCACCTGTGCACCACACAGACAAACTTCAGTTGATTATTACTCTACATTTAAACAAAATGAAATCATCCTGTGTCAGGAAGACTTGTTACTCTCAAGCAGTAAACCTAATACACTGCAGTAATAGCTTTTACTTGATTTTAAATTTCATATTTTTTAGCTTTATTTTTATCTCTGACAGTACATTTCTGTTTATGTTTCAGAGTAAATATGTCCTTGAAATGCCTTTTTTTCTTCTCAGCACAGCCCAGAACGCAGCCCTTATTATGGGAGTGAAGGATGCTGCTGCCTCTCTCCTCCTCCTCCTCTTCCTCCACACTTCCGTGTCGTGCCACGTGACTTCACCGCCCCCCCATCAGTCCTGTGATTGCAGATTGGACCTACAAATGAGGGGAGGGGGTGCTATAATGTGATTGGTGTGTCAGTCTCATCTTCACCTTCTGTTAACGCTTTAATATGATTTTAACAGCTCAATGTTTTGTGTGTGTGTGTGTGTGTGTGTGGCTCAGGAGGTAATGATCTAGAGAAATAACATTTATTTGATTAATAAGGTAAATCTCACATCAGCTTTTAAACTATGTATTTGATTAAATTAATAGGTCCACTAAATATATAAGAGGGATTATTATAAATAGACTCACTTGTAATCCCAGCTGACATTTATGAGAACAAACCACATCTGGTTGATGATATGTTCACAAAAATTATTAATAATCTCGCATATGTGTTGTTAAAATGCAGTGTTTATTAAATGAAAGCAGGCCTGCCAGTCGGACCCCCCTCCGTATCCTTCCCAGATGGTACAGTCTTGGTTCATTCATAAAATTCTATCGGCGCCTGATAGGAGGGGCTTGCATTCTAACCGTCCAGTCACAGGTATCTCTACCTGGAGACACGAGCTGCTGCCTGCCCGGTGGAAGGCCACAGCTTGGATTTCTCCATCAGGACCTGTGCTTGACATTTATTTATTTTATCTATTTAATTAATCCCCCGCTGCGTGATGTATCAAAATAAGCCTGACATGGATCCAGTCTGTCCCTCCTCCTCGCGCGCAGAGTCTCCTGTCGGGACAGAAGAGGCGAGCTCCCCATCCTCACAGAGCAGCAAGGT
>JARVGV010000673.1:11064971-11078721 GCA_031762435.1 Hypsolebias longignatus
CCACACACACACACACACAACCAACAACATAAAATCAGAATAGGAACATTTTCATAACAACAAATTTATTCAATGAACCGTTTTCAAAACTTGGAATGCAAAATAACTTAATTTAATATTGTAGAAATATTATAGAAAGCACAGCTGTATACAGTATTTACCGTATTTTCCGGCAAATAAGTCACAATTTTTTTGCATAGATTTGTCAGTCCTGCAACTTGTACGCCAAAGCGACTTATATACGTTTTTCGTCCATATTCATAACACAATTTTTAACTTTAAATTTTGAAGAACTGCAACAGCGAGTCCTCCCGTTCGCGTTCGCTTCACTCAGCTGGTGCAGGCAGAGGAACGCTGGAGAGCTAGCGGATCCGACCGTGATGAATGGATGGATGGCACCACACTGCCCAGTCGAAATGAAGCTGTTTTGACAATTAAAGTGCACTTATTAAAGAAAAGTTAAACTGAGACACACCTTTGCTATAATGTCGAGCAAACAATAGTTTTTAAGCGTTAATCTTGTTAAAGTTTGAAGAGCTGCAACAGCGAGTCCTCCCGTGCGCGCTCATTTCTCTCGGCTGGTGCATGTGGAGGAACGCTGGAGAGTTAGCGGCTTTGGTCGCGATGGATAGATGAAGCCGTACCGCCCAGGCGAAATGAAGCTGTTTGTACCATTAAATAAACACACACTAAACACGACAGGTCAGCAGTGACGCATAATAAATGCGACTTATATGTTTTTTCCTCTTCGTGATGCTTTTTTTGACAGATGCGACTTAGACGCCGGAAAATACGGTACATGAAAATACCAACATTGTCTCAGGTGTTTATAGACAAACCAACGAGGTCTCAAAATAAAATGCTACAACTCAATTATGCTAAAAAAAAAAAAAAAAAGTTTCTGTCCAAGACAGCAGAGGAGCACGTCACAGGCATGTCGTCCTCTTTTTGTCCTCCAGGTGGCAGTGTTTGCACGTCAACCTGCCTTTGGCTTTCAGGCCAGCACCCTTGACTTCAACAATGGGCACAGGGATGTGATCTGCTCTCCTGCTCTGAGGAACACCGGCCTTGTCCACACCACAAAGCTGACGTACCATGAAGTCTTTGTGTGTGTCATGAACTGCACCTGTAGAGCTCATGGTGCAAGATGGAGGCATTTGTTGTTGCAATGTCCAGGTCCTGTTTGCCTTTTATATAAAAAGTGCAGTTTAGGCCCGAGTGTCCTATTCTGTGTTGAGTGAAGACATTGCATCTTCTTTCCTTTTATTAATGATAACCAATATATTCCACCATAGCTACTGGAAGTAGTGATGAGCACATTTGAGCATGTGTGCACTGATATGAGATACAATATTGGGTTCTGGTGTTGCTGAACATTTTGGGCACTGCAGTTATAACTAAAAAAAAAACAGCAGTCCTGCACAGCTGGTCTCTTAAATAAACGGCTGTTGCAAGAACCTTTGGTGGTTCGGAGGCAAGATGCTGGCACTGTAGGGGTGCGAGTGTTATGGCATGACACTAGTGGTGGAGGTGGTGTAGACACAGAGCTTTGATACCAGAGCTATGGTTCCAGTCTGCAGGACCAGGGCTATCAGTGGAGGACTATGGGGCCACAGCGTCCAGAGACTATCCCTGGCAGCAGAAGTTCTGAAATAAACCCACAACTTCACTTAAACCAAAGCACACACCTGGAGAGGTAGGGACACGCAGCAGTATTAAAAACCCACACAAACACACACAGTATATTATCAGAGGTAAATTAAAAAGTACCTCTTAAACATAGTACATATAAAACAGAAACTGTTACCAAAGTGTTTAAATTAAGTGTTTAATTAAGGTTTATTGGTCTGAAATTAGAATTCGCTCTTCCAGATGAACTGCAGTATCAGACATTTTGATTGTTGTTGCAAAACACATTTTATTTTTGATTTTAATGTTCTCTAAATGCTCACTGTGATTTAAACTCATTGTATTTTTCCATGCGTATAAAGAAGGGACAGCCAAGTTTGCCTAATCCGAATATCAACTTTGATGCAAATGTAAACAATGCACAAAACATTTTCATCTTTTATTTGTTCTGTCTTTAAGAATGTTGTGATTCGTCTTATAATTTAAAATCTATTTATCTTTAAAAACTAAATTTCTGTCCTTGTCTCTTCCAGCAACTAACGGCTGATACAGGAGTTGTCTCTACGCCTGAAATCCTGAAGGAGAGAAAATTATGAGGGTTGTCTTCTTAAAAGAATGCTTGAATAGATAAAAAATTAATTAAATATACTAGTACTGACATCTGAACTAAGTGAAAAGCTGCTGTGAACACTGGGTACAAGTTGTCTCAGCGTGAACTGACACCTGTGATGCTTTGATTAAAACCAACAGAGCTGCTGGACATTTGATGTACTGGATGGACAAGAAGCTGAAAATCACTCGAGGTGCAGAATAAAACAAAATGTTGCACATCTGGGGAATGCAAAACAACTTTAGTGACTAACACAGTTTTTGACTGCTTTCTGTTAAATGTACATTTATTGAACTGCATCTGATCAGTGTTCTTAATGTTAGATTATCTGAAGTCAAACCTTTATGTTAAATTAAGTATTTGTTTGAGCTTTGTGATGTTTAGAATATGCAAATGACCTGAAAACTGATGACTGTGATGTGTTTCCTGTCATGGTGAGGCAGGATGTGTCACCTGCATGCCAGTCAGGTTCACTGGAAGTACTACTGTGCCACCAGTCCTGCTGATTTAAAAAGCACTGATCGATGCTGTGCATCCGAGTACTCCAGGTCAGTTTGTCCTGGTTTTGCTGTAGTGACCTCTACAAGAGGAAGAATGTGAGAAAAGCACAATTATGTAAGGTGGATAAAGCTTTTTTTTTTTTTTTTGCTCACTAAGCTGTTGCCATTTGTAAATGTGTTATTGCAAACTGAAGTCAAGGTGTGAACTCAGTTTTTGCACATATTTTCATTAACGTTTGATTTTCTGGTCTGTATAATTTAAGTCGAAGCTCCATTTCTGTGATGAGGTGCTTGTTTGCCCTTCAGTGGCAGATTTGTGTCTGGGATGTACTAAGCTTACATTTCATGTCATGCATTTCTAAACAGATTCAGGTGAAATTAAACATTTTTAGACCGCAATGCAAATTATGTGATTCTTCTATTCAGTCTGAATTGTGAACAAATTACTGAAAGGCTGGTATCTAAGACATTTGCGTTAAGAGGTGCAAAACAATAAGACACAAAACACTAAATATCTGGAGACCAGACTTGTGGGAAAAAAAAACATTGAAATGAGCAAGGAAAGAACAAGATTATATAAAATCTACAAAAACTAAAAGGACATGTTAACCAACATTACACAGAAACTTATGAATATGAGTCGCAGAAAACACATTTATTCGTGACAACACAAGCATTTAAAATGATACAAATTACCACAAGCACACACAAATACAAATATTAAATGACTAAAAACAAAAGATTAGCATAGACAAAATGATTATAGTAAATGCAAGACAAAAAACACAATTACCAAAACAAATACAGTACAGATGAAATGTTAGAAGGGGTTAACAGATCAGGAAAAAACATCCTCGTATTAGAACACAAAGTAAAGCTAACACACTGACAGAGAA
Organism: Hypsolebias longignatus; assembly: GCA_031762435.1. Lineage (NCBI taxonomy): Eukaryota > Metazoa > Chordata > Actinopteri > Cyprinodontiformes > Rivulidae > Hypsolebias > Hypsolebias longignatus. Next base: position 11,068,607 of record JARVGV010000673.1, read on the forward strand.
ATTAGTAAAATGTGTTTTGTACAGATTTTAAAGGTGACACACTGAGTCACTGATGTTTCAGAACGCAGAACTTCCAAATTATCTTTGAGTCTGCATTTTAAATACAAAGTAAAATAGCTACGTAACTAAAACACTGGCAAGCAGTAATTTAAAAATGTACTCTTTAATTGAAACCAACAGAACCACATTATTACTGTAAATGTTTCAAAAAAGTAAAGCAAAAGTACATTTAAACCTCAAACAAAAAAAATCTGTAGGAGTCTGAAGACTTAATTTATTAAAAATACATGCATCCATCTCTTAATGCTCAGAAAACATCAAAAATATTGACTTGTAAAAATGTATTTTATGTCATTAGGCCTGAATTCTGTTGATGTACTGTTGATAAAAAAACTGCAAATGTAGTTGAAGTATGATTATCAGTGTTTTCATCACTGTCTCACAGAAAACAGGAAGCCAGAACATCTGTTATTGCCAACATGTTCATCTAAGATAATGTTTGTTCGTTTTTGAGTCCTTTAATTGTTAATTAAAAAATAAATAAATAAAAGGACATCATTTAACAGTATGAACTGTTCACGGCACAGGTCAAACATTAAGGAATGGCTGTTTGACCTGTTTGTGTTACTTTGTTAAAAATTGGTGAAAACTGAGCAGTTGTCGAGGTTCTTTGGTAAATCAGACGTGTGCACGAGGGGTTGCAGTGGATCAAAAATATCTACTTTTAGATATTTTACCTTCAATATCATCCCACTGTAGAAGAGCACATGCTGACATTATGCGTTGCTTTCTTCCTCACAATTCACTTTCATTTTTCACTGTAAATAATTAAAAAAGAGGATTTGTTAAGGTCTGTAGTGTAAGTCATTTGCACTTGTATCAGATACAGTGTGGAACAGAATCTCACGTTTTACAAATTGACACTCAAGCTGCTTGTTCCTGAAAATAAGGAGCAGCAATACACGACCAGCTCACGTGTTTCATCACAGACGGTTTATCAGATTCAATTATAAAAAATCCAAACTAGTTCCTCTTCTTCTGTCGAGCTCCCACTTCCTCCTGAGTTTCTGGAAAACACTGGAATCCAATGAGCATGCCTATGATGGAGAAACCTGGAAAAAAACAACATAAGGTTACCAAGATTCTTTCATTTAACTAATATTTTCCACTGACTACATGTCAAAATACCACAGATAAAGTTAAAAATTACTAGCCTTAAACATATAAAATGCAGTGTTACATCATACTTGCAACAATGAGTGGTGCCATCACTCCAATAGTCAGTGGTGCCGTTTTGTAGATAAAAACTTCAGACAGGAAGTGACCCAACGCCAGCACAAACGTCCATAAGGTGATGTGATACAGTCTGCAGGAGTCAGAATAACAAACGTTTAATAAGGCGGAGTACCGTAAGAAACACGCTGCAGCACATGAACTACCGTACGTCCTGTTCTGGATATCTATGGCACAGGCACAGCGAATGATCGATGATAGCAACGTCCAAATGCCAAACGTTCGAGCTTGGAGACCATTCACTGGAATGAGAGTGGCAAAAGGAAAAATCAGACAAAAACATGAAAACAATATAACGTCAGTAAAAATTCTTGGAGGAGGATAATCTTTTATTTATTCAGCAAATTATCTTATAAACCAGTTATAGGATGTATCTGGCTGGTAAATTATCTTATAAACTAGTTATAGGACAAGCAGTGTGGTTGTGCCCTGATGCATGCTCAATAATCCAGGTAGAAATATAAAAAAATAATTAAAAAAAAAAAAGCTAACCTTTGTATTCCAAAACTATGCTGAGGTTATTGAGTGTTTACATAATTATGAAGTATCCAGTTACAATATAATTATAGATGCAACAAAAGACTGGGCTTGAACTTTATGTTTTTAAAGTGTTTTGAGGATCTGTCAGTTCATCCCCTCCAGCTGCTCACCAAACTCTGGCGTGCCCGTGTAGAGCTTTTCAGACAGGAAGCTGTGATCTCTGAAGCTCTGCACCGTGTTTCCCATGGCGATGACGGACACCATCACCAACCAGCTCCGCAGGACGTTCAGGAAGCGGCTCATCTCCTTTGTCTGTCAGAATCCTAACAGGACAGAAAATGTCAAACTACAGGAGCGAAGCAGACGTTTTAGCAGAGGTATTTTATTCCGTCAAAAACAACAAAAAATAAATAAAGTAAGCTGGGGTTCAATTAATGTCCAAGCTAACGCTTCTGTTACAAAGTGTGTCCATTCAAACATTAACATTTATGAAATTCACACATATTTACCTGCCGAATACCTTACTCCTGGGGGGAAAAAAAAACAACAAAAAAAACCACGACAATACTGAAGCCCAGAAACCAAATTGAGAGTAATGCAAAGCTATTACCTATACTGTACAACACTTACCACATATCTTTGTCAATAGAGTTGACCAATAAGAGAGCTCTAGACATGAGTCCATTTAATCATACCATTGTTGTGATTGGCTCAACTCAAGTTAAGATACCGCCCATTTTTTGTCTAACCAATGAAATCTGTGAATTCAGACAGAGGCTAGGCTGTGTTGAAACGAAGAGTACAAAAGGTGCAAGAGAAAAATCTGACTTACAGAGAAGAAACGTTATTAATCTGTTACGTCTCAACAAAAGCAACATTTTAAACAGTTGTACAGTACTTGATTTGTTTTTAAATAACTATCATGTATATTAAATGAAGTGTAGCGGTACTCCCACTTTTCAAACTTTATTTGTTTTTGTAATGCACTTGCTTTGCCTGCTGCAACGACGGTCAAGTTCAAATTTGCTCACGTGATCATACTGTCAACGAGTGCGCATGCTCTGTTGCTACTCAGTTGTTGTAGTTACCTGGAAGATTAACCGCCCAGATGCTAGCCGCTAGCAAGCGCTATAGAAATAAAAGGCAAGGTTGTGTTGGTGTGTTTTCGTAGTCAGATGCAAAATAGGCATATTTGAACAGTTTTAATCATAAGTTAAATGAGACTTCATTTATTTTATCTAGATAATGTTTCTCAGCTTCCGGTTGGACTGTCAGTTAGTCGAGTAGTAAGAGGATTTTACCGACACCGCTAGAAAGAAAGGCTTTCTCTTCAATTAATACACCACCTGATGCCATTTTACCATTTTATCAATGTTTGTAGCGTTGCGATAGGCTATATGTTGCAATATTATATCTGAATGAGACGAAGTGGTTTGCTAAAGCCTAGTGACTGTGAAATTAATTATACGATGGACGACTTGCTGAATTCCCAGAAAGAGTTCACCGATTAGTTTGCCCCTTTGTTAATGTGAAAATGCCAACTGTGGTCCAGGAAAAAGATGACTCTGAATCCTCAGAAGATGAACATGGGTAAGTAGATTTAATGTTGAATAATCCGCTAGCTGTTTTAAAAACCTGCTGTGACAAGTGAATGATGCTGAGACACCTGCATGGCATCCTGGTCACAATTAATTAACCGTGACCTTTAGATAACCCCTAAATTAAACGAGATAGGTCTTAATCATGATGGTAGTCTGTTACTGTATATTGTTGTGGCTTGTGTTTTAGTAATGATAACATTTTAAAATGCATGTTTTATTCTTAGATGTGAAAACCAGGGGACTAAAAAACTAACATTTCCTCTTTCAAACCTGTAATGACACATTTTACATATCAACAGAGCATGTTACAAACTGTAAAGTTTTTTGCTGTCTGCAGCAAGGTCCTCTTAAGTGCCCGTCAGGTTCTTACCTTGCTGATCCTCTTGGCTGACAACACAAGATTTAACATAGGCAATCACTGTGCCATCTTCATGGATAAAACACAGTCTTGTGCAAGGTTTTACATTTTATATGTTTTGTCATTGTGTTCTGTTTTATTTGGAACATTGTCAAAATAATTATTGACACCAAGCCAAATTAAGAAAACAATTTTCGTTTTATAAAGTAGTTCTGTAAGTTCAGAATGGCAGGGAAGATTTAGCTCTTTGCTGTAGCTATGACATTTGGTCTTTAATGTGTCAGCCAAACAATTCCTTCTTAAGCCATTAGTCATACCTGACTGTATGCCTTTGTATTTGCTTTTGGACTGCATTTCATAAATTACTTTGGATGGCTTAGAATTGCAGTTGAAGCTGCAGGAGACAAGTTATTATTCACTGAACTGACACCAAAGCAAAAACAACTCCAATAAATCCAAAAATAACTTTCTTTTAAATGCACATCACTCACATTCTAACAGGTTTTTTTTGTGTGCATGTATTGGTTTCACTGTTGCTGTAGACCTGTTCTCTTAAGAGCATACCATTTATTTTAATCAATTTAAGTAGTTCTGCTTAATTCTGGCTGAGAATGTATCTTGTCGTTTTCATCAGGAGCATTTACTAATTCATAAAAAGTGATGTACATGTGTCAAAATTGTCCAACAGTTACCACTAAATGTATGTAAAGGAGTGGTATATATTCACAGGCAAATGCAAGTAATACTCATCAAATGTAAAAAGAAACGTGTACTGCAGGGAAATAGTCAGTTTAAAATAGCAAGAACACAAGAGTTCAGTTGAATGTGATCTGGGCTTCTTAAAATTTATTTAATGAAAATGAGAATCTTAAATATGAGAGCAGGGTATCAAGAATTGAGTACTAAGTTAACTATAAGTTGTCAGTGCTGCATTGATTAGTACCAGTTAGGTGGTGCAGGCACAGTTTATTCCCAGTAGAAATATTTGCAAACCATAATTTTGCACCTATAAGATAGCTGAAAACCTGGCACACTCAATAAATCAAATGCTTGGATGTACTTTAGTACTTTAGGCTTAGTGTAAAAGTACCACATAAATTTTTATTAATGCTATTGTGCCATTGTATTAAATATAACTAAAGAAAAATGGTCCAAATATGCGAACTGGTAAAGATACAACTTAAAATCATTTCTTTGTACTGTATGTATAACATTTGTTTATCTCTTGAGCTGTAGTTCTTATGATCTTATCGGAATACTTTGATTGTGTCACCTTGATATCTCATTGAGACAGATATCGTCCACACTCTCAGAAATATCTGGACACGTGGAAGCTGGTGGCAGTAGCTGTTTACATTTCAACCCCCTTTTATCCAGAGCAGTCATACCTGATTGAGTCCCACTCCATCATCATGCTGCCTTATCTTATATTTACCTCATGATAAGCAGGCTGTGTCTGGCACTGGAAGATAGTCTGGACTTTTACAAGAGGGTTTGCTAATGCGGTGCATGGGTTTGCTATTTTCCAGCACCTCATAAAACTGTGTGAGGTTTTATCTTTATCTGCACGACTGAAATAAACACAAGTTCAAGATGCATTCCCTCGATGTTAGGTAAGCTGCCCATAGAGCCCCGTTCACATTATCATAAAATCACTGCATACACTTTTGGGTGCAAAAAAAATCACCTCAAAGTGGTTCCTGTTTCCTTGCTGTTGTTTATTTTTCTATGCAAGTCATGTGTTTAAACAGAGTTTTCTCAGCTCACTACGTTTTTATCTCATTTGTTTTGTTTTCCCCACAAGAGATCATCCTTGCATCACATGGAGCGGCCTCAGCAAGACGATCCCCGTTCTCCTATTTTTACCCGAGGCCATTGTTTCAAAAGATAGGATTATCTGCTCTGTTGGAGGTAGAACCTGCTAAATGTGCATTGCAAAAATGTATATATGAAGCCCCAACAGATTTTCAATCGACCCATATGTGTTTTAACCAGAGCAATATAATATGGCCTTCAAGATCGTGCGCACAGAGAGTCGCCTGGTTCGAAGAATACTCACCAATCATGGATTCAACGAGGTAAGGAGTATTCTCAGTTCATGCAAAATTTGTGAAAACGCAAAATTAGGATTTTTTTTAAGGGCATGCATTGTATGAGCATAGTATGCTGTGCAATATTACCATTATCAGTCAACATTTTTTTTTGTTTCTTCCCTCTGCTAATGCTGCTTTCAAAGCAGCAGAAAATACGAGAATTAGATTCCAAGTGCATTAGTCCTGTTTTATGAAAGTACACTATACTCCTTTTTGGTCTCCCCTAGGAGTCACAATTAAATCCATGTCTATTTTATTTTAGTACCCCAGGCTCATATGATCAAAGGCTGATGAGTGTCTACTGCTACTCCAACAGAGCCAAAATTTAATAATCCTGTATTCCACACAGCTGGTATTAACCCCAAACACAGCCAATAGGATAATCAGAATTAAGCCTCCTAACAAATCATTGCAATAAAACAAAGCAAAACAGATAAAATCATGTGACAGGAAAATCTACAAGTTGGCCTCCCTTATTTTTTTTCAAGTGCTGGCTATTTTTCTGCACATTAGTGTTCAGGTGACCTTTTGTTGATCCTGTTGCAGACAATGTCTTTGTTTTTCAGGTTCACCCAAACAGTAATGACTTTAACCTGATGTGGACAGGATCTCACCTCAAACCTTACGTCCTGCGCTGCCTTCAAGACTACCAGAAGGTCAACCACTTTCCCAGGTATGACCAAGAGCTGAAGTGCATTATGGCATTGCAGCTGTATTCTGAACTTTTCTTACCCTCCGCCCCCCACTCCAGTTCAGGCTATGTATTTTTTGGCTTCTCCTGGAACACACATTTAGTTTGGAGCGGTGCCTCTCTGAAGCATGAAATGAATCATACTCTCAGGCAGTTGAGGAGGTGGGGGGGTGTTGTGTAACTGTCATCTATTTATGTATTTATTTTGTCATGTCACAGTGGAGCTCATTTTATTCTGGAGGCTCTGCTCATTTCCAGGTCATACGAATTAACTCGCAAAGACCATCTCTATAAAAACATCCAGCGGATGCAGCAGACTCACGGCTTCAAAAACTTCCACATAATCCCTCAGACCTTCATGCTTCCCTCTGAGTACCAGGAATTTCGCAGTAAGAGACACTCGCCTAAGTTAGTTGGTCTCTGCAGAGCTACATATATGCTGTTTGATTTCTTTGCTTTATTTTTTTCTATCTGTGTGAAAGTCCTCTCCTCCTCCTTTTCACTCAGATTGTTTTGCCAAGGACAAGGGCCCTTGGATAATTAAACCAGTAGCATCTTCAAGAGGACGGGGGATCTACCTGGTTAGCAATGTAAGTGATGTTAAGCATTTAAAATGAGGCAGTCTCAGAATGAAGAACTGTTAATAAAACATTATATAGTTATTTGAAAACAAAGTTTTCCACTTTGAGCTGCAGCTTGTTGTCTCCATCCTCAAGCCTTCAAGGACCGATACGCATCCATATATGTGTGAATCTTTAAAAAAAACAGCTAAGTTATCACATTTGTGTTATATGTTATGTTGACCTTTGAACGTGCTGTTTAAAGTCAAGAATGAACTTTCAAACAGACATAATTCCAATGAGCAATGGTGTTATTTTCTCTGATCACCCGTGAATCACTGGATGTCTTGAGGCAGCTTGGGTGGTCTCGACCTCCAGCTCGAGAGAAACAGATCTAAATGCTCCTTTTAAAATTAAAATGAAGTTGTGTTAGTTGATATGAATGTACTGTCTGACAAGTGTTTACCTAGACTGGGCAATAAATTCACGAAGAAAAAAAAAGTCATTCTTATGTCTGATGTAGTTCCAAACTTGTGTTAGATATTAAGCAATACTGCACAAGATAAAAAGGCAGCGCCACTCTTTTTTTTGTTTATGAGAACATGCAGTAAACTTGAGGTAAAGCTATGACAATAAGCAATCAACAGTAAACAAAATATGTGACAAAACAAACATCAGTGAAAACACAATTCAAATAATATGTTGTTTGATGCAACTAGCACGTGATCAATATGAACATTTTGGCTATCACTGATACCAATATTGGGAGGGGACAGCTAATGCTGATAACTGATATATTGGCTGAAATAACCTAAATGTTAGCTTGCTAACTTGAGAGGCACGTAGCTAAAGACAAGCGGAGGATTGAAGAGAATTTATTATTGCCGATTTTTTTATTTTACAGATTGTTTACCATAAACTGACCATGCTCTGCAAAATATGCTACATACAGTATTGCTCCCTGCTTCGGCTGTGCTGTGAGTTAAGTGCCGCATGGTCATCATGACTTAAAAGTAGTCCGCATATGTTCACTGCCGGATGCACTGTACAAATACGCCATTTGCAAGTAAATACTCGCACATACTCTGGCATATCTCAGTCCGCGGAGGTCCGCGCGTACCAGATTAGATTCGAAGCAGACGCTCGTAGGACATGTCTGTGCAAACCTAAATTTTTACGACTGTGTATGCGTACTCTGTGTCGCATGCAACATCAATATATTAAATTCCCCTTCTTCATCTGTCGTCTGGTTAGTTTTTTTCCCAAGAGGCAAGCGACCTCTTCCTCCTCGTCCGTTGACGCCTTGACTGAAATTGTGAGAAATGAAGGAATCACTGGATGTCTTGAGGCAAGCGACTTAAAATCAGGTCCAGCGTGGCTGCGGGAGGGTCTGGAGATTTCCCAGTGGGCAGGTCTGATGTTTTTTGTTTTTTTTTCCGAACTTTTTATTAACAACATTTAAACACAGAACACCACTGCTGCTGGGCTGCCAGCACTCTATTTAAATTTTGTGATCTGTCAATCAGTCCAGTAGGCGTGTCAGCAAATGACCAATCAGCGACCCCAGTTAGTCCCGAAGGTAAACACCCCTTGCCTGGGGAGCTGGGCTGCAGCCAATCAGGGTGAACGCATGACAATGTGCGCAGTTTCCACGCGAACTGAGGACGGCACGAGTCTGTGAGAGCCTTAAGGACACAGCTCGTTTCCTAGCATTTTAGGGGTGAAAATTAGAAGTTTACAGTACCGGTATTGAAGTCCATAATGGACCAATTATTATTGGTACCGATATGTCCCTAAATGCCTATATTGGCCCAACTGTCAAGTCAAGCTCTAGTTGTAACAAAGTTTTAGTGTCATATTTCTTTAAATTGATTTGTTTTTGTTGTGTTCCTAAAACAATTTCTTCTCTTTCTTTTAAAATGCAGTTTTATTTTGTAGTGTTTTTCCTTTCCTTGAATTTTTCCGAGCTGTAACTTTTTCTTCTTTGTTGAATTTTAAGTTTCGTTTTTACATCCTTTGAACCGTCTGCTGCATTGTCAGACATTTGCTGCATTGTTTGTTTTGTTCTTTTTTTTCTGAGTTGTGTTCTGTGTGTACTGTTCTTGTGTTTTGCAAAATTTCAGTGCACTTTTGAACAAATAAGTGCAAAGCAAAACTACAGCCGTGTTGCAGTTACTACTGACTGACTGAAAAGAGGAGAGAAAAGGTTTAAATCCACTTTTGTGTTAAAAAAGTACAAATTATTTCACGTTTAAACACAGATGTACATTAAAAGCAAACCTGGTGGGAGTGAGCGCATACTGAAAGAAAATGCCGTGTGAACTCGTACAGTCACTTGGCCAGATGTTATCGGTGTGCGGGGGTGCGCTGATACAGTTGTCTTTGAAATAAGTTTCAAGCAGACATTAATAAGCTCTGCAGAGTAAAGCACACCCTTCCAAGGCCTCGGCTCTTGGATGAGCTCAGCAAGGTTCTCACTCTTGGAAAATATATGCTCGATTCTTCTTCTTCTTAGGCATTTTTATGCAGCAGTGGAAAGAATGTCAGCTTGATATTTGGAGAGAAGAAAGAAATACGTTCATCTTTTTGGTTTGGTTTTTCCTCTGAACTCCAGCCAGCACTGAGGTTGCTCTGCCCCCTCCTTCTCAACTTCACCACCTGCAACACATTTCAACCTCATAAATGACCCATCTCCCAGCACCAGATTGTGTTTTTATAGGCTGTTATTGAAAGTTGACCTGCAATGGCCAGCGTCGCTGAAACGTCTCCTCATGATTACTCTTTGATGTCCATGATTAACTGCCGTGTCACGCCAACGTTTGGAAATCGAGTATTTAATGTTCTATATGAAATAAATTGTAGCTTTAACTCTTAACGGAGCACCGCCTGCATCTTTCTCTTTGTGCGCTCATCATATTTTCTTCTATGCGTTTTGTTTCTCGTGTAGCCAAATCAGATCGCAACGGATGAAAACATCTTGGTGTCTCGCTACATCAACAACCCATTACTCATAGATGGTGAGAGGAAGTTTGTTTCTTA
>JARVGV010000673.1:11110916-11130535 GCA_031762435.1 Hypsolebias longignatus
TAATAAACATTGAACCAGTCCGGCCCTTGGCTTGTAGCAAATTTGTTTTTTTGGCCCTCGGTGTATTTGACTTTGACGCCCCTGCTCTAACGGAACTTTATTATGTAACTTGAAGCTATTTTTGTCAAATATTTACACATTTAATCTGCAGGTTTCTCAACCTAATCTAACCAGCTTTTTCAGATTGGAAAATGACTGATTCAGTTAACAAAAAATTCAGATGCGTGGGCATTAAACATTTTATAAATGGGTATAAATGTTTAACTTCAAGTCAATGATAATGCCACAGATTTTACAGACCATTGGTATCATTACTCACGCCTGATTTAAATAAAGTATCAACATCCCTGGCAATGCTGCACTGAAAAAAAACCCTCAAATACTATTATTTTCTTTGTATCTGAAGAAAAGTTCAGCCCTATTTCATGTTGTTGCAGTCATGCTTTGTAAACAAACACTGATTAATGGCTGGAAATACCCTGACACTCTTGAGGCGGCTGATGTTTACACTAACCAGGCAGGGCTTCAAGATACTCTGGCATGATGTCATTTCAAATGGTTCATTTTCCCACATTCTCTCCGAGTTAGATTGATGCTGCACATGTGCTCTCGCACGGCTCTGTTGTTCAGCAGTAAGTTATATCAGCATATTAAAGGACAACGAGCTCAGCGTGGCGTAAGCTGACACCCACGAGCAGACGTTCGGCTGGGAGGGGAGTCCTAGATAGTTGGAGCTCTACACGTGTGCAGTAATGAGAAGCTCAGCTGTAAATCTGCTCTTCTCTTTCATAACTTTTTATTTTATTCGTTGCTGTATTGGAAGAAACCACTTCCTCCTGGTTTTAAGATTTCCAGTAATCTGTAGTAGGATTTTGTGTGGTGTTGTGTTGACAAGAGCACTCTGTGGGGTTCTACAATGACACTCTATTCAAGAAAAACATATGCGCTTAACTCCAGTTGGACTATTTTAGACCCCATGCTAATAAAACCATAGCTCGGAGGGTCCCTGAGGCCCAGTGTGCAAACTGCAGTCAAGTAAGAGGAAATAACTGCTGTAAACAAAGAACAAGTTCTTGTTTTGTCTCCTGATGCTGTAGAATCTATGGTCTTGTAAGGTTCACAGGCAAGCCTTTCTATTTGGTAGTTAAAAAATGGCCTAAGGTCACACCAGTTGTTTTTGCAATATAAACTAGCAATTATGTGAACTGAGAAATGCATGGGCGGATTGCGTTTTCACATGAGTTTAGGATCCCCTGTGTCTTTGTTTGGCCGCACAGGACTGAAATATTTTTTTCTCTTGAGCCGTACAAGATTATTATCACAGTTCGCATTGTTGTTCAAGATTAATTGAATTCTAATTTTAGAGATTGTCATAGTTTCAACCTAAAAATATTGCAGTTATTGTGATTTTAGGTCAGCTATGTTTTCTTTAACTGTAGACCAATGGACAAATGTTATTGTATGTAATGGGAAGAATTTCCAAGACCCCCGGGCTCCCATTTCTTCAACTTTATGTGTACCCCTTTCTTTTTTCTCTTTGTCTTTGTATTATATCCTTCCTTGCAGCTCCCCAAAGCACTCTTTATTGCATTTTTTTTGGCTGATGTGTATGTATACAGCAGCAGACCAGACTCCACATAGACTCAATTTAACCATGTCTGAAGGGAGGCTGGTCAACCCATTGCTTCAACAGGAGGCAAAAAGGAGACAGAGAAAAGACTGAAACAGGCTTAGCTCTAATGGCAGATAATCCAGTTACAAACTTGTGCAGCTCGTCAAAAGTGTTGCCTTCCAGGTTGTGGCTTTGTGATGTAAATGGAACGTGGCGCTCCGGGAGCGTTGAGGCTAAGAGGGAAGGTTTTTGCTTCGGCCAGTGTTTGCCACAGACTTGCCCTCTGCTTTGAATCAGATTTGCACACTTTGATTTGAGGCTTCTGTGGGCCTAGCAGCCGCAGGCTAGGACGCCGCTTGTTGCCTTGCTTTAGTTTTTACTGGCTGTGTTACATGTTGAAATAAGTGGGAACATTTATTAGCTTCTGGTACATCTCAAGGTCAGTTGGTGAAATTAAGAAAAGATGCAGCAACAACTGTGCTATTGCTTTGTTTCTAAAGAGTGCACCTTTACAGATGTAAGAAATTTCAAAAATGCTTCTTTCCCTACCTCTGCTAAAACTTTGTTGCATATTTGTTATTTTTAATAGTTAACAAACAAACATGTTAGAAAATGCCTTTTCTGTTTTACTTCAAATGATCCAGAGCCCCACTGTAATTCCCACCATAATTAGCTTGATTCGTTCCCCTCCACTCAATCCCAAAATCAGTTCTGTAGACTTTTCAGAATCTTGCTAACAGACAGAAACGATCCCATCCCTGCACCTGAACAACGTTTTACTTTCACTTTTGAACTCACTACTTGTCATTGATTGCTTTGCAGACCACTGCAGTGTGAGGCAGTTCTTGTGGATGGGCGGACGCAGACTGCCTCCAGCCTGGTGAAAGGCCAGAACCCCATACGACATGATGAGTCAGCACAACACAGCTACCAGCTTCAGTTTGCTATTCAGCAGCTGCAACAGCAGAAACTAAAGTCGCTTCAATTTCCAAACCAACATCAGGTGTGTAAAAATCAACAACAATACCTTTTGATAGACCGTTTTGTTGGAGGCCAGCTTTTACCCTCAAGTTGGAACATTTTAGGTATTTGGTTTTTCCAGATCCCCTTTGGGATTATATTCTGACTACTGACCAGAGTGTTTAGGAAAAAGTCAGAAGAGAGAGTTGTCATCCAGCTTCTTTTACTTTTGTTTGATCCCCCTCTCTTTAAAAGACGCACCGCATGGAAGAAAGAAAAGAGCTGTTGAACTATAACTCAGGAAAACTCATGTCTGTGCAAAATATTCCCTTACCTAAGGACAGCTTCATCCAAAAACGCATAAAATACACCCACATCAAGAGGAAAGCTTTCATGTTAGCATTTCCAGAGCAATTCTGGGAATATTTTTCCAAACCACTCACCAAAAAGATATTCAGGGGCAATATCTTTCTCAACAGAAGCTCATTCCTGGAGAGCCAAACATGACTTTTTGACCAAAGTTTACATCGTTTGAGCTTTCTGGCTCGTATTGGAAGGTGAGTAATTTAAAAATGTTGCTCAGGAGATTACTTAAAAGGTCTTGGTCTACCAGAGAATAAGTTAGGCAACAAAAACTTTCAAAGTCATGTTTGACTGAATGGGATGAATGTACGGTAATCTGTCTGTTTTTAAAAGCAAGTTAGAAAAGTAGAAAGGTCAGTTTTATCTTGCACAGTTATTTTAATGTTTGGAGAAAAAAGTATCTTTGTCTTTTTGTACTTTTACTTTAAAAGAGGATCTTGACAGGATGTGTGCACTTTTTCATTTTCCAGAAGGATCTGGAAGCCATTTGACAGACTGAGAGAACTGAAGACGGCAGTTTCATTGGACAGCTTACGGTGTGGAATAACTGGATGGATGCACATATTTTTTCCTATTTGTCTTTAATGCTGTTTTCTTTCACATGGTTGTTTTTAATCATCTTGGCTGGAGCTTACTTGATGCAAGGTGATATGTCTTTTGGCTTAGCCAGGTAGACTTACTCTCTAAAAATGATTCTTTGATTCTTAGTTTTTCATCTTCTCCTTTTTGGTCTCCCAGACTGACCATGGTTGATCTAGCTTTTCTTACTGTTACATTTTTCATCAAAATTAAAACATGAGGATGCACAAACTTCTCTGACAGCTTAAAAAGTTGCATTTTTAGAAACTGCATGTGGACAGTGAAGGCCAAACGTGCATTTCATATTTTATTTTATTATGGTTATATTAAGGTGAAACGTGAATATGGTGAATCCTGGAAAAAAAATATATATAAAGATTTTTGCTGAGTACAGTAGTCCCTCGCTAATTCGCGGTTTTTCAAAATAAGATTGAACATGACACCTACCAGTAATTGGCTGATTGATGGATGAGTCGCACGATCGGCATGGCATTTTTATTTAAAATATATTATTTAAAAATATTTAGCACCTCCTGCACCTTTGTGCAGCCCATACTGCAGGATTAGCTTCATCCTACAGCTGATCAGCTGTTCTCCATGCAGAGCAGAGAAGTGGGCGTGGCCAAGAGCGCTTGCAGGTGGCAAAAAGCAGAGGAGGCAGGGAGCTGAAATCATGACATTCTGTGTTCTTTTAGAGCGTTTAGAGTTTAGAAACATTGCTTAGAATATTGCAAGAGTGTGGGAAGGGTTATATATATATATATATAAATACTAAAATAAACTACTACGTACTACTTGTACTACTATTCCTACTTCACAGTTTTTCACTTATCGCAGGTCTTCAGGGTACGGATCCCCCGCGATAAATGAGGAGCTACTGTACTTCACATCTTAATGAATCCAGGAATTCCTCTTGTGTTCATTCTTTACTGGCATTGGAGAAAAACTTTGTTGCTGGGTTAAGCCCTATTAGCATAGGATTAGTTTTACCTAAGGACCAACGTAATCTCCCCAACGTCTGCTTTTTATGTGGCGCATTCGCACAGGATAACCAAAGTCTGAGATATTTACTGACATCTTCTGGACATGATGTTAATGCGCTGCGTTGTCACGACTGGCCCGGTCCATAATAATGTGTTTAGTGTGTGGGCCGGGCCGGTCTCAGGCTTTGATGTGGTTTTAAGAATCAGCACAAAGAAAACTAAGAATGCACAATATAAAATAGTATTACCGGTAATCTACTTGTTGAGGAGGAGGCAGGTCCGACAGGCCAGTTTAAAAGGTAAAAAAAAAAAAAAAAAAGCCACCTTAAGCTCAGATGGACAGCTGTCACCGGCTGTGCGCGTGAACGGCTGCGCGTCCGCTGCCGGTTGAAATGGACTCGAGACCTGTCCAGGGTGTCCCCCACCTCTTGCACAGTAATGGCTGGACGTGGGCACCAGCGACTTCTGCTAAATGCAAAGGAAGGAGCAGGTATGGTGATCACGTGCACGTCTCCGCACCTCCCGTCATCTGTTGTGAAGGAAGTAGCAGCTCATAAAAGCCGAAGCGAAAAAGAAAAATACATAGAAAAAAAAAAATTAAAGGCCAAAGCGAGCAGCACGTTCATTTAAAATAGCCTTGTTCTACCAAATGGTTTTGCCAAAACAAAAACTGCCTCATTACGTATCGGATCCTGTGCATTTCTGTCCAAATCACAGAGATGCCTATTCACATTGGATTAGTATTATCACAGGACCTTGGAATTCAGCAAAATATAGTAGGAAATTTTCAGGGGAATTTTCACTTTACAAATTACTGAGATGGCCGATTCGCACAGGATTAACAACACAGACAATCTCCGTAATTATTACAAATAGCATGTGGTCCCTAGGTAAAACTAATCCCGTGCGAATAGGGCTATAGATGTACTTTTTGCTCCTAAAGTCAGATTTCTGTTTCTTTGGCTTTATGGTAAATTATTTATGAGTTTGGATCCACCAAAGATGCAAAATGATGTTCTCTATTGATTCTGAGTGCTGTATATTTGCGAGTGTGTGCTGCAGTGAGAGAGAAAGAGACATGGGTCTGTTCCGGCACTTCAGTCCACGTTCCAGTTACTGGGTGCAGACTGCACGGCTCCTCCACCGGCTTGGCCCCGGGCCACCTGGCAGCCAAAGAAAGGTGCCCTTCCTGGCCCCGCTCAAACTGAATTGCGGCCATGGGCCTTGCAACTTGGAAACCCAGCTTCTCATTTATCAACATAGAACTTCTTACATCAGATACTCCTTGTCACCCTGTCGGTCCTTTGAACAGCTACGCTGTGAAGCTGGAAAACCATTAGGTTGTTAGATAGCCGTATAAAGCAGCACAGAAAATAGCATAGGCACGATATCTGGAAGGAATGTATGCAAGCATTCCCCAACGTTGCATGGACAAAGTGAAATGTGGTCTAAGATATTATGTCAGAAAGACAACAGCGTAATCCTCCATCCTAAGCCTTTGAAGAACTTTTGAATAAACAAATAAATAATGTGAAGAATTTTCTTTTCAGTGCAGCCAACAAAAGGAAAAATGTTAAGCTTGTTTTGATAGTGGATGGTATTTCAATAAAATCTGCACTAATTCATGCCAAGCGCTTTGATATTTCACCTTAATAAACATGGGACACAAAGTTTTCCATGACTAACAAATTCCAAAATGTGATCACACGCCCATTGCCCTCTTTTGGAGTGGATTTATTTTGTCTTAAAGAGTACACTGCTGGCATGGGTGGATGCTCTACCTCTCCATCATGTTTGATGAAATTCCCAGTGATAGTTTTTTGCTTTATGTTCTGGCAAACAAACGATGGGCACCTCCTTTTTATTTTAATTGTGTTTTTATATGACTTCAATAAAATAGTTCTTTTGGGATGACTTAACGAGTGACGAAAGATATTTATCCATTGTAGCCTTTTATTGATCTGACTGTCTCTGCTTTCCCTAAAAGTTGGACAACATTCTTCCTTTAGGCAGCTTTAGGTGCCATTTGCTGTTGCAGTTTATTCATAATAGCTTTTATTTCTTTTCAGGCACAGGTTTCAAATCAAACAAGTGCTCCACACATCCAGATGTCTACAAAAAAGACCTGCAGCCCTCCATCCTGCTTTCATGCTTGGCCCAGTCACAGCCGCATCCAGACCGGTGTTGGCCCAGGTCTTGTTCCAAAGCCACCCATCGGCACACGTGAAGGACCCATCAGGAAAACAACAACAAAGCGTCTAATCAAGTAAGTCCATTGTTGCAGGTGAATTATTTATTTCTACAGTTGACTGTAAATTAAAAAAAAAAAAAAAAAAACCTGTGTAATTTATAACACATTAAGTGCAGTGGAATGGCTTTCATTGGCCCCAGATTGTGGAAGGAGACATGGTTCATGAGATCGACGAGTTCAAGAGGACACGGCTAATGCTAATGAGAGTTTGAATATGTGTGTAGTTGACTGCTCCCAGTCTTTTTGGCTGCGGGTTGTATCTGCCTGTTCAGTAAACAACCTCATCACAGGCCTGATTTCTGCCCGAACCGTAAACAGAACGTGGTTCAGTGGAAGGGCCTGGACTCCGGGTTCCATTTAAATCTTGTTTGGTTTGGAGATAAGGTGAAGAGTACAGAAGGAAAATAAAAAAATAATAAAAAAAATAAAAAGGAACGGGTTGAAACTGGGCTCAACTGCCAGCTAATTCCCTCACTTATTTTACGACCGTAATACTCGCAACATCCGTCCAAATTACACAACACAGAGCCTTTATGATCAAGACTGAATGTTTAAAGTGCGCTGTTATGGTTGGCGAAGGGCTTTTAAAATTTGGAAAGAAATTTAAAACAAATTGTCCAAAAACTCTTGGCAGAGCATTTTTTCTTTGTGACTTCATTTATTCACTGCAACGTTTGCAGGTCTGATGACACCGCGCTGCTCTGCTGACGTGTTACATTTACCAAACAAACCGTTCCTGGTCAGCAAAGAGTTAAGAAGGCAGTAACGTAAGAGTTATATAGAATAGCGAGCCGGCTAGGTGTCATGTTTGCTCCTGTGTGTGCGCCTCTGTATGTGTGCGAGTCTTCCTGGCAGTTTCTGTGTTTACCTTCTGCATGTGGAATTCCAGAGCCCCCTCACACTCTGCTCTGTCCTGCATTTTTGCGGTCGACCAGTGTGACAGGGGAGAGTGTGGGAAAAACGGAAGCTTCGGGACCAAAAATGCGCTGATGGAAACAATGAAAAGCAAGAAGAAAGAGACGAGAAAAAAGAAAGAACGACAAAGAGAAGTGAACTCGGTCCAGTAAAAGAAAATGATTGTTTCCAGAAAATGGAGATAATAAGTTGCTTCCACATAATTCCAGTGTGCTTTTTTCAGGTGCAACTTAACACTTTTGTTATTGAAGCACCTTTGAAATGTACCCCTGTATAGGGTTAATTCCCTCAAACCTAGAATAGAATCACTGCTAGATTATTCAAAGAGTTCAAGGTTATCCAACCCTCTGAACACTTTCCATCTTTTAAGCATCCGCAGAATTGGCAAGGAATTTTCCAAAGTAGTGTACTGCTGCTGGTCTTTTAATACTGCCAGTTTTAACATAAAAATCTATAAAGAGGGTGTGTCAATTTAAGTTTTGCCTAAATTTTACAACTTTTATTAAGTAATTTGCCCAAATAACTTATAAATATCCATTTTAAGGAGCAGCAATGTAGAGTTTTGGATCGTCTCTTCACTTTGCGCCTTCAATTTTAAGCTCAAATAACACGGCGCACACTCGATTAAAGCAAGTGTGCTTGTTGGTATCATACTCAGCAGGGCAGGACTCTCTTTGCTCTATCAACATACCACAGCTGCCAACTCGAGGGGCTGCAAGAGCTCAAAGTGGTATGACTTCAGTGAAGGTTTTGAAAGGAGCAATTTGTAACACAAATAAATGAGGCTGTTTGGTATTTTGTTTGCGAGGTTTGGGTTAGTCGCAGCTGTAACTACGGAAACCCAGGCTGTCGTGTGGCATTACTAATAGGGTGACAATTACAGTAGTGCCATTAATGTCAGCCTCACTGCTGCTTTCACTCCCTATTAATCAGCCACAACAGTAGTTATTTTCGTGGAATACTGTATACACTCAGACGCTGCCAAACGTGTGTTTATGGTTAAACTTTATCCCCTTTGGTCATATCTGAATTGCATTAGGACGTCCTCCTCGCTACTGGCCTGCACAAAAAGTGAAACTTCACATGAGTTCTGTTTGCACAAGAACTTCAGATCTGTGTGAATTTTTCAGCTTTGGGCTCATGTGTCATCTGTACATAGTGCAGGTTCAGAATCAGCTCCCACCTGCAGTGTTTCTGGCTGCTATCGGACTTGTGGAGTGACAGAGTGAGAGTCTGTTGACAAAGAAAGTGATGTGAAGAACCTGAGGTCAAGTCCCCCGCCCTCTCGATATGAAAGGGGCTGCTTCCTGTGGAGGTATGCCACTCTTAAAGAGGGCCAGTTCTATTTGTGGTTGTGTAATGGTATGAAAGAACAACTGTGCAGCCCCTTACAAGGAGGCAGTGTGTACCCTGATTACCTTATTAATGCTCCTTTGGCAAGCTGCTGTTATGGGGCGAGAAGTTAATGCCAGCTAAGCTTTATTTATTGTTCCCCCTAAAAAAATGCTTAACAGATTTAATGCATAGGGTTACAGACGTGCCTGCTCATGCTCTATGCTTCAGTAGTTCTCATAATGGTGCTCTTTGGGAAAACACTGTATACTCTGTCTGATTACTTGAAAGGAGCTGTTTAATCCCTTGTCTATAATTTCCAGACCTATTTATTACACCCTCTGAGGTAAGTACTGTATATCATAGTACCGTATTTGCCATTCAGCTAATATGATTATTTACCTGATTGCTCCGTTTCTATCTGTAACCTCAGTAGTCAGTAATCAACAGAGGATTCCTGCCAGTGTGATCATCACATCACCCAGGACAAGGATCAGGAATGTATCTCCTCCTTGTCACAATAGCTCTCAAAAGGCACCCAGTAAACACTTATTAGCCCCCTCTGACTGCACACAAAGAGAAACTAACGTAATTTTTGGACTATATACTGCTACCTTTTTCACACGCTTTGAACACCACGACTTATACAATGCTTCAGCTAATTTATGGATTTTATTTTATTTTTTTGAGTGGCTAACGAGCTTCATGCCACCAAACCATTTAGCTTCGTCACACCCAGGCGCTCACATAGCTGCCCAATTCACATCTCTCTTGGGCAGTAACGATCAATGACTTCCTGGTAGACTACTGAATTATTTTTTTAACCAGTCGTGTTACAAGCACTGTTCAGAAAATACATTTGCTGTACTGTATTTGTGTTTGTTACCGGTATGTATTTAGTTAAAGTTTAAAAAAATCTTTCTATGTAAAAATCTCATTTTACAGCATGAACATAGGCCTGTCATGATAGCAAATTTTGCTGGGCAATTAATTGTCTCAGAAATTATTATGATAAACGATACTGTTGTTTGAAATTTGAAAATAATTAGCAGTTGTCAAATTTAAAAAGAAATGTTGGTTCATTTTTGTATGTAGTACCTTTTTTTTACCACTGGATGGCAGTATAAGACTGTTTGAACCAAAGGATGGACAGTGAGGGAGTGAGCAGCGTGTCTAAGAAAAATTGGAGGGAGGCCTCTTGATGTGACATAGGTTGTTTCTCATTCCTGTTTTTCAGTTCTCAAAATGGTGGATGCTCGGTATGGTTTGAGCTCTTTAGCATAGCATTTATCACACAAAGCTTTTAATAAAAACTCAGTAAACAAGTTCTCAGCTTCCTTTTGCAGAGAAAAACAACTTTCACACGAAGGCACGGGTTTCAATCATGAATTTTGGAGCTTGGACAAGACTGAGTTTTTTTTTTTTTTTTCCCCAAGATCAGCCTGTTAGCTTAGTTCGTAGCTTAGCTTCTCAGTTTAGCTTTTTTTAACCATCCAACAACACGATTTTGTACAGTTAAATAATTTTAAAGAGAAAGAGAGGGGTCATCTTCCAGTGTCTTCAGTAGAAAGAGAGACACAAAGAAACGATAAATTATGTTGATAATTTTCCTTTATCGTGCGATTAATTGTTCAACTCCCGTTACCAACAACATCAAAATGTGGGTGGTAAAGGTGAAACACCCACACCGGCCTCCATCCTCATTTGCTCCACTCTGGGCCCCTGAGCAAGGCACCTAACCCCCACCATCTGCTCCCAAAAAACAGGTCTCTCTTGAAAACAAGTTCTCGTGACTCAATGAGACTACCTGTATAAATAAAGGGTAAATGAAAAAAAAAGTTTTAAATAAATATTGCGACAGGCCTACGTGAACACCCTCGGCTTATAAACAAGCGCGGCCTATTTATGTAAAGTTTTTCTTTTATTTTTAAATTTAACGGGCGCGGCTTATATTCAGGTGCCCTCAATAGTCCAAAAATTACGGTATTTAAATTTGGCTTCATCTTTACGGATCATCGGTCATTGCGCATGCACACAAGTTTAGGCAATCATGCACTATCAGAAACAGCTTTTCTTTTGTGCTATTTGAAATGTTTATCTCTACATAGAGCATCTGTTGGACCACAGAGGTGAACGTGGTATTTTAAAAATAAGTTTTTCCCTGCGCAAGCCGCTCAGAAAATAATCAATTTCAGTCCTCGCTTACCCCACACCCTGTGTCTGATTAACAGGCAGATGTCCTCAGAGAGTTCAGCCAGTGGATCCATGTCAAGTGGCAAGCAGGTGGTGTGCGAGGCCATCTGCGGTAAAACAGGTGGGTTTGATGTTACAGTTTTGCAGATGCTTTGTACTACAGTCCTCAGGCAGAAGGGAAGTTATGCCTCTCTTCACCAGTGCCAGTGATTACAGCCAGGCGTAGTGGACATTCCTCATGGAGGGCTGATAAACACTGCTGGATAATTTTATCCAGCTCCTCCTTGGTCACTTGCACATTATTCATATGAGCAGAATTATTAATCTGTAGTAGTTTTCAGACTTCTGCTAAAAACCCAATTCATACAGTTGAGTTGGCTAAATTGAGGTGCTGTCTAAAATAAAAATGGAGTTCAGTGATTTCCAGATTGTTGTATATGTGTATAGTTTACCTATTTACTTTATTTTATAACTAAAGAACTGGAAACGATGAGAAGTCTCATCTAAAGAGTTGAGCTGAAAAGCACTAATGCATGACTCTGCACTTTATTTCATCAAGCGCCTTATACAAAAAGGAACAATATAGTTCTAAAAATGACTGCATGGATTCAGAAAAACATCTTCAAATTGGTATCAGTGAAATAACTTGTCACAGCATCTGAGGATGCATTATTGCATGTTATAACTCACTGAAGTTAGCCTGTGATGAAGTGAATAATAAATGTGCACATCTGTTAAGCGGTATCTGCTTTGTCATTGTCAGTCCTGGCATGCTGTCAATATGTCAAGGGTCTAAATGCATTTTATACATCCCATCTGGAACTCCACTAAATGTCTGGGTTCACAATCTTCCCGTCTAAAATAAGTGGCTCACTCGGTCATGTCTTTTTATACCCAAGTGACTGTAAAATGCAGCCAGACAGGAAAGTTGGTCCCTTTAAACTAGAAGAGTTTGTGCAACACAGTATTCTCAACTGTAAAAAAAAAAAAAAAAAAAGATCCACTAATTTTATGGCAACACTAGATCTAATACAACTGTCAGTTTTTACAGATAGTTAGCTAAAATTTGGGTGGAAGTAGCTGAGAGTAACGCTCTGAGCACTTGACGGTCACATTTTGTATGTAATGTGAGGTGAGTAAGATGATTCCTTTAAGGATTGCTAGTTTCATTAATTTAATTTCAAGCTTTTTTTTTTTTTTTTGAAGCAAAATATTACTCTTGCAACAAATATTGCCTCAAAATAAGGTGGGCCTGTGATTGGAAGATCGCTGGTTCAACTCCCGGTACCGACAACATCAAAATGTGGGTGGGATAGATGAAGCACCCACACCTGCCTCCACCCTCATTTGCCCCACTCTGGGCCCTTGAGCAAGGCCCTTACTCCCTCTGTCTGCTCCCCCGGGCGCCCAAGATGATAGCTCTCTGCTCCACACACAGGGCTGTGGTAGCTCAGTGGTCTGTGGTTGGGTCAGGAAGAGCATCCAGTGTAAAAACCATTGCCAAGTCTTCATTAGACTTAGTTCGCTGTGGTGACCCCTGAAGACGGGAGCGCCCGAAAGAAGGAAAAAAAAATCTGTAAGCACTTGCGATGCAACAAAGTGTTAACTATTTTGCCGTTTCAAATTCTTTTTAATATTTTTACATTTAATCTCAATTCAGAAACTTTTTTCCCCAACAATAAAATACAACTTTTTAAAATTACAGTATAAATGTTATATTCTCACTCCTTCAAATTACATATACAGTAGTTTAGAAACAAACAAAAAAAGCATATTTTGTGTTCTTTTATTTATTTATTTATTTATGTATTTATTTTTACAATTATTTCCAAAATTTTATTATTTTAATTGTTGCAAAGGAAGTAGTACTTCGTGTGCTTTAGTTCTTTAAATAGTTTGTTCCAAGAAGAGTTTTCTGTGTGATTGTATTTTCTGCATGCACCAAGGACTCAAGGTCAGCTTGTAGCTGAAGGATAAAAAACCATAACAGTGAAGACATCTTGTATTTTTTGGTTTAATGAGTTCCAGTAGTGGGAACTGTTCGGGCGTTCCATGTGTAGATCATTCCCATACATGCACAGTTCCTGTCCATCCACCAGATGCTGCACTGAAGAAACTCTTCTCTCAGGACAAATGCAGGCTTTTTGGGTTCATCTGCTCACGTGTGCCCTGTCATCCTGACTTATCACCACAGTTCTTCCTGTCATTGCAGTCACTTTAATGTTAAGCATTTTGCACACATCTGTTTGTCTAATTATACACTTTTCCAAGAATCTGCTGTACATTAGTATTAGTAGATTATATGCATCATGTCAATGTCAAAGTCAAGCCGCCACTGAGATCATCATGTTAGAAAAGTACAGTAGCTGCATATAGACCCTCCTTCCACCCCACACAAACACAGATTTTCAAACCAAACTATGTCTGTCTTGGTGATTTAATTTTTATTTTTATTTTATTTTTTGTCTCCCAAACCCCTTTTCCTCTGCCCTCAAAATATAAAAGCTGGCTTCGTTTAGCAAACATCTTATAAACTCATCAATTACTGTAACTGGATCCTTTGGGAGCAGCTTCTGAATTTCATGAATGCATTTTTTCCATCATTCAGCATGCACATGGAGGAGAGGAAAAGCCTCTGTTGACTACAAAAATATCTTAACATATAAAGGTATTTAGACGTGTAACGGGAAAAGAACTGGAAGTTAATCAGAGACTGGAAATTTGAGGAGGAGGAGGGTGCTGTTAGAATGGGCACAGCCTTTGTGAAGCACAGAAGTGCATCAGGTCTCTTTGCCTTTGTAGCAAGATGACTGAGCTGCCCTGATTGACTCTGACAGGCAGTTAGAGCGAGTCCAAATGGAGAACATTCTCTATGATCAGCTGTCACCCATCGTTAATCACACTCCCCCTTTATCTCTCTCCTGAGCGCTCTTTTAATCTTTTCCTCTTGTTGCTCAAATGAAAACTTCTCCCACTCGCTCACCCTACCCCACCCCCACCCCCCCCGCCCCTTTTTGTGTTGATTTTTGACTTGACACGAGGGGCCCGGTTCTGATGAGGACCTACCAAATCTTACAAAACTGCATTATATTCACCAGATGTGTTTTACAAGGGTTCCCTTGAGGTTTCCTTGAGGTTCTCAGGGCTCCACAGTTGGTGACTGTGTGGAGATTTATTGCTCGAGTCTGAGAAGGAAATGAATGCAGCGCTTGTGCCACTTTAATAGGAGTCCGACCACGTCAGGACAGAAAGCCCAGGCCTCTCGCTATCAAAATTAAAGACCTAGCATTCCTTAAAGGAGTCTATATCTCTTGATGCTTTAATGCCAGAGATTTAGATGAAGTTCCTCTTATGCTGAAAAACTACAGAGTTGTTGCCATTTTGGTCAAACCTTGATGTAGCATGCAATTTGATGCACTAATGCAAGTTGTACTGTATTTTTCGGACTATAAGCGCACTTGAAATCCTTTAATTTTCTCAAAAATCAACAGTGAGCCTTATAAACCGATGCGCCTGGTTGTGCTTACTGACCTCGAACTGATTTTATGTGGTACACGGCACTCAAAAATCTGTCAATGTTTTAGTTTTGCTTAATGCGCCTTATAATCCGGTGCGATTTATAGTCCAAAAAATACGGCATGTGTGTGAATAACGGGCTGCTGTAGTTCAGTGGTCAATGCAGCAGCCTTGTTATCCTGAGTCTGCCAGTTCAAGCCCAGGTTGCTTCAGGAGGGGCATTGGGCATAAAACAATGATCAAATCTTCCACGCAAGTTAAGTTTCCTGTGGAGACCCCTGCAGAAAGAGGCAGATGAAAAGGATAAAACAGTGTTCATCCCATTATCTTTACCTGCTTCTTCCTTTTGGGGTCACGAGGGTCACTGGTGCCCAGTCCAGCAGTCACTGTGCGAGAGGCGGGGAACACCCTGGACAGGTCTCCTGTCCATCACAGGGACACATAGAGACAAACAACCATTCACTCTCTCACTCACACCTAGAGACAATTTAGTTACCAATCAGTCTAGCATACATGTTTTTGGTCAGTGGGACGAAATCGGAGAACCCAGAGGAAACCCACACATGCATGGAGAAAACATGCAAAGTCCACCCAGAAAGGCCACCAGACCAGGATTTGAACCGGCAACCTTCTTGCTGAGAGGCAGCAGCTTTACCAGTTGTGCCACCGTGCTGCCCCAATATATCAACATCAGGGGAAAAAAACTGTATTGATGTAGAATTTAACACGTTTAAACTTTTTTCTATTTTGGAGATAAGACTGATTGTTCTATTATAAATTACTTAGTTAGCTTGTTCAAAACAGTTCTGTCTAAAATGAACAGATTTGAACTAAAAGGTTACCAGAAGTAACACCTGACCCAAATTTATTTACATTGTCAATGGGGCTCTGTGACCAGAACTCAGTTCATCTTGTAGAACATGCCATCAATTCTCATTATCTCACATCACTACTGATCCAACTTGTTTCTGGTTGTGAAATTCTAACAGGCTTATGTATCTGCAGCACCTGGTGTGCCTTGGGCTGCAAAGTGGTTAGCACTGTCACCTTACAGCAGGAAGATCTGTTTTGACTGTTCACTCGGGTCTTTCGTGAGGAGCTCTGCAGGTTTTTTCTCAGGTCTGTGTTGATTTTCTCTAAGAACTTTGGCTTCCATAGTCAAAAACCTGCAGGTGTTACAGACCGAGAAAGATTGTTTCTGTTTGTCTGCAGTCTCTGTGTTCAGTGGTATATTACTCATGAAGCATGCAAGCTGGGTCAAACCCAGTTTTATTATTTTAATTTGAATTGTTTGTGTGCATTTATTATTATGAAATACACTGAGAAAAATTGCCAGATACACACAGCAGCAATATCACCACAGAACTCAGAGCGGGTAAATTGTTTTTCACAGTTGTTTGCGCTCTGCCTCCTTATTAACAGGTACATTGCACCAGATTTCAGTTCTGGCCCCTCATGAGCAGGGATTATAAGCTTGATAACACACTGGTGAGGGTCAGAAAAGTTTCTCTGCCTCACGCTTCTCTCCTTTTCACACACAAACATCCTAAATCCGCTCTCTGTATCTAAATCTGTCTGAGGGCAATCAGTTAGCGTGCGTATTTTAAATCTGTCGCTAATCTTCATCACTGGCATAAAATTCTGAACAAGGTTATTTTCACTGTGTTAGACACACACACACACACACACACACATGCATGCAGGCAAATAGATATTATATTTTCAAACACAACTAAAAACAACTATATACTGCAAACACAATGTCCTTAGTTTGAATAAAACAGTACAGTGCTGATCTTGACTTACATTTTTTTTAATTAGTTCATAACATTAAAAATGTGACAAAAGCTTTTTTCAAGTAAGGCTTTTCTGTGGGTGTGATCATGTATCTTAAATTTAACACATACACGCACAAAAAAAAAAAGAGTTCAGGTTTGGCTTCAGGGAGAAAATAAATGAATCCATTGGCTTTATGGATCAAAGTTCAAAAGCAAATCTCAAGTGTGCATAATGTTTAATTAATGTTCATATCAACTAATCCTACATTGAAGGTTAATTTATAATCTAATTTTAACTTGATCTAAATATATTTATTTTATTTCAATATGTTGCTGTGTTCTACTTGTGCAGGAGAAGTTGCAGACCTTTGCCTTCCTGGTGTTTGTGGTGGTCTGCATGGTTGGATCCATCTACCTCTGCATCGTCCTCCCTGAAACTAAAAATAAAACATTTTTGGACATCAGCCAGAGCTTTGCTAAGATCAACAAAATCTCCAATGTTCCTTCCCCAGGTCAAGAAATGGAACTGGTGCTATCCATGAAGCCTGAAGTGAACGGAAAAGCTCAAGATATCACAAAGATGGAAAGCACCTTTTAAAAATCCAATTATTGTGGAGAAGCAGAGTTGAATATGAAGATATTTGTTGTTTTTAATATATTTTTTCATCAGCATAATTATAAATACTTTTCAAATACCTGTATATGTTTTTATGTTTTGTATCATATATATTATAGATTATAATAGATTGTTAGTTTTGTTCGTTGTTAACATATTACATGGAACAGACTGTTAGTTCCCTGTACGAAGCTGTTAAAGCAGCAGTCAGAACAAGCAAAGGCAACACAACAGCATTTGAGATTAAAGTTGGCGTTCATCAGGGTTCATGTCTCAACCCACTGTTGTGATGGACACCGTTTCTGAGCTTATTAGGAGAGACGTGCAGTGGGACATGTTGTATGCAGATTACCTAGTTGTGGCTGGAGAGTCTGAAGTTCTTCTCCAAGAAAGTGTCAGATGCTGGCAGCAGGCACTTGAGAGCAATAAATGCAACAAAAACAAAAACCACGGTCTTCTCAAAAGCTAACAAGACTTTCACAATTACTGATAATAGAGGAAATGTACTGAAGTATGTTGAAATATTCAAGTATCTGGGGTTGGTGATAAAAGTCAAAGGAAGCTGTGAAGAAGACATTAAAAACTAAACTGGTGTAGCGAAGGAGCTGACAGGAGTACTTTGTGACAAAAGGATGCTAATTCATATTAAAGGGAAAGTGTACAAGATGATTGCACACCCAGTCTTGCTTTGTGGTGCTGTGGTATGGATTCTAAAGAGAAAGGAAGAGGAGCTCCTGGAAAGAACAGAAATGTGGATGCTACGGTGGATTGGAGTATCTCTCAAGGATAAACGGCGAAACAATATCAGAAAAACATTTGGTGTGGCATGTATCACGGATAAGATACAGGAATCAAGAATGAGATGGTATGAGCATGTGCAGCAAATGGAAGATGATAAGGTAAAAAAAAAAAGAAGCTATTGAACGCATAAGTTTTTGGTCAACAAAGCAGGGGACGGCAGAAGAAGAGGTGGATGGATATGATCCAGCAGGATATGAAGACACCATCTCACAACAGACGATACGCAAACCAGAGCAAAATGGAGATGGATAATCCATGTAGCTGACCCTGCTCTGAAAGGAGCGGGAGATAGATTTTTTTTGTTTGTTTGTTTTTAACATATTTTGTCACCAGCATAATTAAAAAAAATATATGTTTTGTATTACTGGTGTATAAAGAAATCTGTATTTTAGTTTACTGTAATTGTTGGTTTATATTTTCTATTAAAATGAAAACAAAGTATTTATGTTTTGCTAACAGGTTGAGGTTGTCATCCAAACTGGATGCTGAAAGAAAAGTGTTGACTGACGTGGTTACTTGGTGGTAAAGTAAAAAAACAGCAGTGTGACATAGACTTAAAAAAAAAAAAAAAGACATGCATGTGCAACACAAACAAAACAACAACAAAAAAATAGGAAAATTAATTAAAAGCCGTAAACAAATCTCTCAGAAATAGTGCGGTTTTGCAAAAGAGTCAAATGAAATTTCTTCACCAACACCACCAAACATCAGTCTTAAAATGTGAAAAGGCTGATTTACAGCCAGTGTTTGATTTCTTCTTTCTTGTTCTAATAAAGCAGCACAGCAAAGTGGAAAAGTGGACAAACATTCTTTGAATATAAATGGTTTAAACAAGAGCAACCAAATGCAGAAACATGAACAATTTTGGGCAGTCAGTTAGAACAGCTACAGTAAAACAGGTTAATGCTAGGTTTGAAGATTTGTAAAAGTGAAAACAAACCAGAGTTGAGGTCATTCAAGTGTAATTTGGACATAATACAAACAAGTTAAATCAAAGGTGGCACCTTTATTTCAAGAATGGAAAAATAAACTGTTGCTTGAACTCAGTTTTAGGATTACAGACCGTGTTTTTGTGTTAATGGTGCTGACAAAGTGAACTCAAAGGAGAATCTTGGGAATTTAAAAATAAAATAAATACTGTGGATTCAAGGAGTCAAGGTTCTTTATTGTCATTCACATCAGATGTGGTACATGAGGTGGAACGAAACTGTACACAAGGTCCCAGTTACATCCAACAAAAATACAATTTGTAAAGACAAAACAGTACCGTAGTAAGATCCAAGACATGAACTAGGAAATACACTAAATTAAGAATAGGCACTAATAGTACAAAACAATGTGCTGAACAACAGCATCTTGAACATGAGTCTGTGTGAGCAGATGAGAACGAATGAACACAGCAACATAAAATAAATCAGCAGCATGAGATCAGCATCATGGATAGTCAGCAGCACATATTAACAATCAAGTGGCATCACAGTGACTTTTTTACAGTAATTTCTTTTTCACCGTGATTTATTTTTTTTTCAAAGTGATAATCCTGATTAGGGATTTATAAATCTAATAGCTTCAGAGTAGAAGCTGTTCCTCCACCTAGTGGTTCTACATTTAATGCTTCTCAACCTTCTGTTCGAGGGGAGCGGGGTGGCTCTCTTCCTGCATCTGGAGGTGTAGATGTCTGTGATGGTGGGGAGACTGACTCCAACATCTTCTGTGCAGC
>JARVGV010000673.1:11131795-11144973 GCA_031762435.1 Hypsolebias longignatus
CCCCCTCCCCCCCATCTCCCTTCATTGCCCTTGGCTACAATCAGTCTACATCCCAGCAGCT
The DNA here is from genome assembly GCA_031762435.1 of Hypsolebias longignatus. Classification (NCBI taxonomy): domain Eukaryota; kingdom Metazoa; phylum Chordata; class Actinopteri; order Cyprinodontiformes; family Rivulidae; genus Hypsolebias; species Hypsolebias longignatus. The sequence goes on from JARVGV010000673.1 coordinate 11,131,857, forward strand.
GTCCGCTCTCATTCCCTCCATGCTACTGATGCCACAGCAAGATTTTACTGATAGATAGCCTGCAGCAGATGGTTCCTCAAGACCTGCTGGTATTTCAACAAGTACAGTGTTTAATTCGCCACTTAGGAAGAGGTGTGTGCAGCTACACCCCCCTCCCAACCCCTGAATGGGGGCAGTGAGAAACTTCTCATGACTTTGACACCTATTGTTTAGTTCATAAATAGTTTCTCATCTTACTATGGTGGTTTTTGAGCATAAAAGATCATTTCTTGTGCGGCTTCCAACACTACACATTCCTGACTCCATGCTGGAAGCCGTACAGTTGCCAAATCTCCGCCCATTGCCTGAAAATGACTGAAAGTGCAGCATCCTTTGGTTGTGAGCTTGAATATTCTGATGGTAAAAGTTTAATCGTGAGCAGTTTTTTTTTCTGTTTTAATATCAGTGAAGTTTTTACACTCAGAATTTGGCGTTTGCTGTAAACCTTTAAGATCGTATAATTATTTTCCTTTGGGTGGACCATTTAGTTTTATTTGTGTTAACAGGTAAACAAATCATAATGGGCATGATTTTCTTGTGCAAAACTTGTCCATTTGGTGGTTTTTGTAGCTCAAAGCAGAACATAAAGAATAATTTTGGTCATGCTTGGACTTAGTCTGAAGCTGCACCAGCAAATCAAAACTTTATGGATATTTTGTTACTTGGGACCACGATGAGAGTTCACTCAGGGCATATTATAGAGTTAAACTTGACATTAATAATGACTTATCTGAAATACTTGAATTTTTTTGCATGCATTCTCTCAACTGGTGATCGTCATTGTGGCGATTTTGCACACGTCATAGCTTCCAGTGCAGTACAACAAAATACATTTGATGTGTTTTGTAAAGATGTAATGAACATCAAGCTGTGGAGTTACTGGTGCATGCTGTGTCACAATACTTGATGTTGTACTGTAATACATTTACCTTGTGATTGTTACAGTATACATGCATGAAAAAGTGTTACTTTGAGAGCCATGTATGCAGTTTGTAGCATCGGCACTGAGCTGAATGTCTAGAAAACGATAAAGCATTAAAATGTTTTACATTCATGTCACATGTATTTATCCAGAAATAATGAAGAATTAAACAGATCTATCCAACTGTTCATCTTTTTAATTAAAAAAAATGAGTTTTCAAGAGTAATAAAAACATTTACAGTTTGTGATCTAGTTGGTTTCACTTAGTGACATACATCTCATGCAACAGAAAGGTTTCACTTTAAAATGAAACAATCCCTGGAATAACCATGCTGCCGCATTACAGAAGTAAACATGAACCATAGAAGTACTATGTTGAGATAAAAGTTGGGTTCCAGCATGTTTTCTTGTTTCCTAATGTCACTTTTATTCAACAGCATTAAATCTTAAACAGTGTAGAGAGCAGTGGCGTCCACAGCGCAGGCTTCCAGCTCGGACATTGAAGTGTGTCCTGCGTTTCGAGGCCAAGAGATCATATTTCTCTCGGCAAACAGATCACTCTCATCCTACCCTCTTTGATGCATGCTGAGTTCCCAGTCTCTTCTCGATTGTGATTAGTTTACATCTTTCAGAATGCCTCGGCCGTTTCAAGACGTTAATGTTCCGTTCCTCGCTCAATGAGAACGGGCTTCGAGTCATGGGAGGTACAGGCTTTTTTTTAAATGTTGTAAAATTACAAAACATGAGTAATACAGTACCTATGTCAATGTTGGTGAAGCGGGGTTTGATCAGTCTCGTTAAACGTTGCCAATAATTGTGTGCAGGGTGGTGGACTTCTTTTTCTTTTTTAAGGGGGAGAGCAGGGTGATTGGGGTTCTCGTCAAAGACCGATTGCATCCTCCTGCTCCAAGCGTTCTCATCACGTCTCATCAGGGCCTGGAGTCCCTAACGTTTAGCTGCATTTGCAGGACTTGACGACCATGTTTGAGAGCTGCTCGACTTTTGGAGAGCGTCCAACGTAGTAGAGGATGGTGAGGGGCTCCAGGTCCTGAGGAACACAGCAGGGGGAGGCAGATGCTTCGGGGTTTAAAGTGTTGTAGAGGCTCAGCAGCTGCAGATAGAAGAGAAAAAAAAAAAAGAGAATCAGTTATAGATTTCAAAACAGATCCGGGATTTCAGGAGTCTTTGTCTCACCGAGCTGTGGGTGGTGTCCGCACTGCGTAGGTAGGGACACGGACCAGAGCAGAAGTTGGCGTAGTACCCTTCAGGCTGGTGGATCCACCTCCAGCCCAAATCCTGACGAAAATTAATATATAGTGGTCGCACGCAGCAGTTCTCCTCATAATTACTGTGGACGAGAAATAAGAAACAAGATTGCCTTTAATTTATGCGTAACATAGAGAGTTGCATAGATGTCCTCTCCATGGCCTCAGAGAGGAGTTCAGAAATTCCACTCTTAGGCGTGCCCTTATTTTCTCTCTTGGAGTCAGACCAGGTGTCTTTGGTACTCGCCTGTCAGCCTGATGGAGGAAACCGAAAGCTGAGGAGACAGTGCATGAGAGGAGGTGGCATTTGCTAGTCCTGGGACAGATCCCGACTTGCATCAGCTAATACCTCTGTCATGCTTATCTGGGTAATTAACAAGCTTATTCTTTGTATTCTGTTCTTACCTGTCATATTCTCTAGATGTGACAGTTGATCACATTCATTTTTGCTGCTTTGACTTTTATACAGAATAGTAATTTATTCGAAAGGCCTATTTGCGTCCAACATTTAGACTCCTCCAGTCGTTACAGTTTCAAACCGGCACTCCAGCCATCAGGAATAGTTCACAAACTGAAAAATTGGTGCAAGCAGTGCTGCTTTTCCAGATTCAGGGAATGGGTCTTACTTGAAGCAGTAATTGGTGTCAAGTGCCCGCTTGCGCCGGCGGGAGGAGGAATGGGCGTCCAGTCTGTGAGGAGGAAGCATCATGAGGATGAGGTGAGGGTACAGCTGCTCTTTTTGTTTCTTCGCACGGCTCAGATCGTCAAAGTCTCCTTCCACACCTGCCGGAGGAAATCAGGACATTTTGGTTCAAGAGCCAAGCAGGAACATTTTTTACTCATTTCTAGCTCGCTCTTCATCCCCTTCCACATTTAACACTGCTCTGTTTAACTTCCCCTTTTTCTTTATTCTCACCAACAGGCCTGTGTCTGCTTGTCCAATCTGTCCCTGATAGTTAAAGCAGTTGATATCTCAGGGGAGATGCTGGTGGATGTGCACGGCCGTCTTTAATTTGGGGCCAAACGTCTGAGCCCCGTCGCTGCACATTCCTTGTGGCCAGGCCAGTCGAGAGCGTTCCCAGGGCTGAGGGCCTAGGGGCCCCAGTGCTAAGTGAGAAACCAGATCGACTATATTCCCATACCCTGTGTCTCTTCTTTTAGGAAAGGAAACCCATCATCTTTGCAAAAACACCTTTAGTGAGTCTGCACGAAGAACATGATGATCATGGAGGAAGTCACTTTTTAAGACCTGCTGAGCGTTATTGTATTAGAGCTTCACTGACACAGAGGCTCCAGTTTAGGGCAGTCGAGAATAATCCAAATGATGATAATCAAATTAAGTTCAATCTATAATCCACTGATTTGTCTACAAATAAAACATGGAAACCTCTTGGGCAACATGACAAAACAAGATTAAAATTTTAACCATGTATTTTTGGTATTTTATTAGAAATTTAGAGAAAATCACTAATTATTAGGGACATGTTTAATCATAGACCAAAAATAAGCAAATGTAGGAACTTTTAAACATTGTTTTATTTCTTTATAAGAGAAAAAAATACCTAAATAAACCAGCCTTGAACTCATAAATGTCAGTCATCCAAAGAACTGGCACAAAATACAGAGTGCTAATCAGAACAAACCAAATACTTTAACTGGATGAGATGCTTATCTTGAATATTATACAAATCAAGCAAAATTGAAGCAAACTGAAACATTATCTGGCCCCGTTTGACTGTGAGCTGGAACTAGCTGGGCATCCCTTTACTCTGAGGCTGAGATCAAAAGCAGAGACACATCCTGACCAAAGGCAGAGCCAGCGACCACAGTCTGGCCATGGAGACAGGACATCACAAAAAACAAAGATATCAAGAGACTTGGCTGAATGCACAACATTATGCCTGAGTGGTGTTTTTTATGCAGAGTCTATATACAGTAAATTAATTTCTTGTAACCTTTCAAAGTTGTCTTGATCTATAGTTCCCCAAACTATTGGAAGGTCTGGTTCAACCTTAAGCTTGTAACAAAAAAGAGTTTGAGATGAACTTTAATAACAGTTTGTGCGTGGAGGAATCGCAGTAAAATATAGCAACATGAGAAGTAATGCATAAAATAATCAGTTTTTGAATTTCCAACCATATAAACCTGTTAAGATCACTGAAATTAAAACCAACGTCAATAAAGTCAACATTTTATTAAATGTTTAATTAAATTGTACTTCCTTACAACCTGTGGTATATTAACCTCCTAAATGAGAAACTATAGCCAGCAATCTTTTTTTTTTTTTTTTTTTTTTTTTATGAGCTCACTCTTTCTGAGCATTAAGCCCCCCTAAAATCACCACTTTGATTTTTGCACTCATTCAATAAATAAGGATGGAGCAGTGCTGTTGGAATGTTGTTGCCCTCCACTTTCAGCTCTACATTCAGTGTGCATGATGGCATCATTTAATAAGTTTATATCACCATATCAGATTTAATTATTATGGGTTAGGTTGTATCTACTGATCTGAAACTATAATTATGTATTATACTTGATAATCACATTATTTTCCACTTGTTCAAAATAAATGCAGCTCGAAGCAGCAGAAGCCACAAGAAGTTGTAGGAAGAAAGCTTGCTGAAGAATGCTAAAATGATCTCACCTTTGAACTTGACTTCCAGCACCTCGTTGGTGTTTTCAATGATATCTCCGTTGGGCCTGAAAGTGTGGCAAGGACAGTGCACGCTGATCTCCAGGCCAAGATTGGTCTCTGAGGGAAAAATCAAGATTGCAGAGATGACATTTTTTTCCTAAGGCTATTCTCTTTCATTTCTTCATAAAGCATTTTTTTCCCCACCAGGGAATGTAATAAGGTGTGAAGAGATGAAGATCTGAAGTTTCCCACTCACGTTGGTACATCAGCCACTCCCTCACTGTCTCTGTCACGTCAAAGGAGACCCACTCAGGTGTCCCCTTGGTCAGGACATTCTTACCCCCAATGTAGCGTTGTTTAGCTTTGGGGTCGTCTTTCTGGAGGATCTGTGAGGAAAAATGAAAATGTGACCTGGCTGCACACACACACACACACACACACACACACATGTACATGCACATAGAACCAAGGCCGTCTGTTGGAGCCAGACTCTCCAGTATGCCTTAGGCCAAATGTCTACTCTTCATGGAAAAAGTGACTCCCAGTGTTGATATCCCCATTTTGCAAGTTAATGCCTGTGTGTTACCCTCCTGCCAATGGGAAACTGGCTGTTCTTCCCATCAACCATTCAAACTTTGACTGAAACCTCTCAGATTCAGTGTCACTCAGTTCCAAAACAAGTATCCCTGAAGGAATTTGTGTTGCGACAACTGCTCAGAACTAATAGAGGAACGTACAAGAGCAGACATTTCCATCTGCACCAGCACCTCTCTGGACAAAGGTGTTTATCTGGAGTGAGAAACGTGTTTGGGTGGTGGGTATGGAGCCCTTGGCCCCACAGCAAGGACTGTGGATAACCAGGTTCCTGAACATTGTCAGCATCTAATCTACCTTCCTGTGGGAACGAGGGGCCACAGCACTGACAATCAGATCTAGTCTGAAAATTGTGGGGGCGAGTGAATGGCTCCGTTTACTCCCAGGGGCAGGGGTAACCCTGCCTCTATCTCCTCCCAGGCCCCTGGAAACAATCCTGGTGGCCTGACAGGCTGAATTCAAGCACTGGTCAAGAGCTTTGCCTCAGAGACTTTTTTGTAGACCGCTTGTCTCACTGGCAGGAAACGTTCGAACCTGATCATTACTCCCAGTCTCTCATGGGAGATTAATGAGGAAGCAGACAAAAACCACTCCTGCCACCCTACACACACACACATCAACTGGATGTCTACATAAATGATCTTAAACATGCAAATATTACAGCGTCTCTTGATCGAACATGTACGGACAGATGCCTTTTGATCGAAACCCATGCAGATTTTAAATTTGTCCTAACGTTGATTCCATCAAACTAAAATGGAATAAGGATCGCTGCATGAAAAGAAGAGAAGATGTTGGACGCTCTAATGTGATTATTCTCAACCTTCTCTCTGTCCTGCACAGGACTTTGGAGCGAAACCGAGAACCCAGCACCCACCCCCAACCCTGCTAACAGTGGAAATTAATGGTCAGTTCACGCACCTGATAGAGCTCAATCCTCTGCTCGTTTTTCTTGGCACTGGGGTTGGGGATCCTCAGGGCTCGAAACTCGGCCCGGAACAAGTTGGTGGCATTCTTTTCTAGGATTGACACGTTGAAGCGGAATACCTTGGAGGTTATACTCTTAGTGCAGTGGGGGAGGTCATCTGCAGGTAGAGAGGAGAAAACAAGGACTCAGCAGTGCTTTTAAAACCGTTTTTCTTCTTCCAACCTGATCAGATAGGACTCAACGTTCTATCTACTTAAACTGTTATTCATCTGTTGTACCATTTTAGGCATGTTATCAGAGCCTTTTTTCAATAAGTTTAAATTGTTTGCAGAAAAAAAATGAATGCCTCATCTTTTTAACTATTTCTTTCTGTGGGCCCATTATCACCAACCATCTGCTTATGCTTTGCGCTGTACGATTTAGCAACAAGTTGAGGTCATGAAATGAGAACCAAATGGCCCATTTGGTTGTGGCCAGGCTTCAGTGGGACAGCGGCGTGCACCTCCTTCTCCTCTCGGCAGCACTTTAGCCTAACAGGTGCTCTGAAGCTCAGACAGAAGCCACGTTTCCTTGAACCCAGAGGAAATTGCGTGCTCATGTGCTGTTGCAGAACAATACCTGAATGACAACAAGGAAGAGTACAGCAGAAAGCATGCACATGTTTAAAGGTGTGTGTCATTGCGTCCAGTCTAAGCTTAATACTTTTTTTGTGGTCCTATCAGAAAAGCTTCCTGTTATACTGAAGCCTCCCCCACTTTTTTTCTATTCCATTATACCACAAAGGAGTTTATTATTTTAACAGGCAAAGCACATGCAGCAATAAGCAAAACAAGCACATAGCAAACTTTTTATGAGGCAAGTGGAAACAGTCCTTTACAGCCAAGCTATAGCTAATTTATTACCTCAAGCTTAAGCTTTATTACCGGGCCTCGGATTTGCTGCTGGTTGAAAGGCGCAATGCACCTTTAGCTGATTTGCACCTCGAGCAATTCGAAGGCGAATGGAAACTCAGAAGCTGTCTCTGTGTCACGCGAAAGGAACGCACACATCTCCAAGTATCTGTACTTCGTTTGACCCATAATCCTATTTCAGTGTCCTCCCTGTGATTCCCTGTTGTTTCCACTTAATTTTTTTTTATTTTTCAACTTTCCCTATTTATAGGTGACCTTTTCAGTGTTCATCCTCAGCCAGATATCTGTCCAGTGTTTCCATGCAATCTGTGAGGAGGAAACCTCAGTAGCCTTTTTCCCCTCCTTTCATTTACCCCTCCCCCCCCCCCCCCCTCCTCCTGCTCGGCCTCCCCCACAGAAGGTTGAAACCCCACTATGAGCGGAGATTTGAAATTCTAATCAAGTCTTTAGTTTCCTTTTGGATGACCTCATTTTTCCCATTGCAACGGCTTTAGGATTTCACATGACGGCTTATTTTTGCCAAATGGTCTGAAAGGTAATTTGTTCCATGTTGGTGTGCGGAGGGAATTGCTTGTGTAATTAATAGAAAATAAAAAAATGAATGCATCCTTCTATGATGCGGATTGTCAGAATGGGCATCAGGATGCGGAACCTGGAAACAGATGAGCTTCCTCTGGGGCAAATTTTCTAGATAAATCCATTTTTAAGTAAACAAGTAATGCCTACTGTTGTCTCTAAAATGGCACCAATGGATTACAGTTATATTAGCAAATTCAAGAATTTATAATAAAACATATACTCAAAGCTACATGTAGGATATTGGACAACAAGATGACTGTTTTGATTCTTTATGGTGTCATCACTCATCATCGGGCTCCTCCCTTGTGGAAGCAACTTCCAGTTTCTGTCCGTGAGGCTGACACATTGTCAGTTTTAAGACCTATCGTTAGGATCAACTTGGGTTTCCTGAGCTATCCCTTAGTTATGCTGCTATAGGCTGCTAGAGGACTGACTACATTTCTTCATATACTACTGTCTTTACTCTGCTCAACCTGTTTTGTATTTGTAATTATTTTTTCTATCCTTCACTTGTGTTTTTGTCTTCCAGGTGCACCTGCACCTACATCTGGACCTGCCATTCTGTGTTAGTTTGTCTCTCCTTCCTGTTCCTCTCAAACCCAGCCGGTCAAAGCAGATGGCTGCTTGTCCTGAGCCTGGTTCTGCTGGAGGTTTCTTCCTGTTTAAATGGAGTTTTTCCTTTCCACTGTTGCCATTGTGCTTGCTCAGGATGGGCGACTGCGACGAAGTGAAGATTCAACGAGTCTGCTGCTTCCTTAGAGAACTTTGCTACCATAATTGGCTTTTTTTATATATACTGTATATATTTGTGAATGTTTCTGTAACTTGAATTGAACCACTCAACTAATTTGAACCTATTTAGATTTTAAGTGAGGAATCTGAAATTAAAGCTGCTCAGATAAGAACAGGCAATTGATGCAAGGCCTCACATTAGGCACCGCGCCCCGCCGCTGTCTGTCAACTCACAGCCTAAGAAAATGCTCATCTGCTCATTACACAGCAGCTCCCTGATGGTATGTGCTCCCAGGAATCTCTTCTCTTTGCCCTTTTGTGCAAAGGATTGTAGGTGATGTCAGTCTCTCCAGAGCTTTGAGGAGGTAAACAAAGGAAATAGGAAGCACAAGTCTGCAGGTGCTAGCCAGCTGCTGAAGTGGCTAGATCTCATAAAGATAGCAGCAGCCTCTTTGGAAATGTTGGAGTTTAACTTTAGCCTTTTTTTTATATTTTAAACCTACTTTAACTTAAGCATCTGGAATTTGTATTAGTTTGCATCAGCTTTTTGGAAAGATTTGGTTTATACTCACAAATACATTAATGTTCTAGAGCAATCAAACTTTAAATGAAAAAAGTATTGCTCTTCATTTATCAGACATTGACTGCTGTGGATGAGCTAATATGACGGCTCCTTGCTCTTAGAAAAACAACTTTTTTCCCCCTTGATTGAACGAGAGGAAGCAAAATTGTGAATGTGTGGGAGTTGGTTGGAGAGATGCTGTCTCCCTGGGAGCAGGCCAAGGACCTCTGTCTCTGTTTGTTCAGATGACATCATCTTTTTTCTATCCCATATATCAGACACCCTGCTGTCCTCAGCGCTAGTCCTCATTTTTTACACCGAGTCAGTGGTTGGCTTGAAACTTCTCTGAACCGTGATCCAGTTTGCAACGCAAGGTCAAGTCCTGCTTCAAGTTCTGACAGCAGCCCCACACGACTGCCATGTCTGAATCCTGCCCCGACTCATCGATGACAACGTAGTCCGGAGCAAGTGGTGCATTGCAGTTTGAAAGAAAGTTTCTGTTTAACTTCTTAACTGTGCTTGAAAGAAAGAAGAAGAAGAAGAAAAAAGGAAAGTAAGACTTGACCATGTTCCTAAACACTCCCACCTTCCAAAAAGCAGTGCATGTAAAAGTCATTATAGAAAATGAGCTACACTGCAAAATTATCAAGGTGACACGCAATATGTTCTGAACAAGTCCAGCGCTCCTTAAAATTACATAATGGGGCAAGAAAAATATCTAGTTAGTGTTTTTCAGGCATCTTTTTGTGCAAGTAATATCAACCTTGATTTATAAGTTGATGTGCGGAAAACTTTGTCTCTTTTAAGTTAACTTCATGTTTTGATCAGCTACGGCCTACAGCATGATGTGTCCTGGGCACCTGGCCATCTCTGATCCCACTCTTTAGACCTCTGTTTGTTCTGGGAGCTTTGGCTACCTCTGACCAGCGGATAAACCCCAAGCTGTGTATTTTGACTGTCAGGAGCACTTTGTGGGACCCATGAAATAGAAGTGATTCAGGGCTTAGGCTGTGGTTCTGCTCAGTGTCACATCACAGCATAAACACCTGTTGATGTCTAAAACGGTGAAGGCGTTTACGCCCGTCAACCTTTGACCGTGAATTGACACAAATCCAAGCGCTCCACCTAAAACAGCCTCCCCTCTGGAGAATCCGCCTCTCAGTGAGCTCCTGCTACTGATTTATGGAACAATCAATGGCCCATAGTTTATACAGGAAATACCAATATGAGTGAACAAGGGAATTAGATCATAATACGGTGCTACTCAAAAGAAAAACCGAAGGGGGGGTGGAAATAGAAGTGAGCTGCAGAGGATGAAAAATATTGGGGCCAGAAAATGGAAATGAGGTATTAAAGTTGGCAAGAAATACTCAATTTAACAGCCTGAGAATTTTCCGCGCTCAGGAATGTGTCAGACATAAGCTGGAGTTCCCATGGCTTCAGTGTGAGGTATGGATGTGGACTGGTGCTCATTCCAATTAGACTGTTTACTTTGCGCTCTCCTTTGCGCAACGCTCCCCTGATCACTGGCGCGTCTGCGCGTAAAAAGCGCACGGACTCCAGCGCACCTGGTTCCTATTTTTTTTTTTTTTTCTCCTTCTCAACATTTTTGGCTTGTTTTATGAGCAGAAGTACGTGATATATCAAGCATTTTGTATATATTTTTGGAAATGATCATTTGTTGAATGGCAAAATTCCAATTACAGTACTTGCATTTATAATGGAACGAGTTTCCACCAGAGAAAATCATAAACAAAGATGGATTTTAATGATAAAAACTCACTGTTTTCTGGTAGACCATTGACCATGTTGAACTTGTAAATCTCTTTGGCGTAATACTCAGTCTCTGTGTTATCCTGTCCGCAACTCTGCTGCCGGTCTCTCCCGAGCTCCTCAATGAGCTCCCTGGTGCTGTTGTACAGGGCCAGGACCTGAAACGGCACCTGGCTCGGACCTGTTGCCTGAGGCGGACTGGTCATCCGTAGTTTGCTCAGAATCTGTCCCCGGACCGCCTCCACCCTCTTTTTCTTTATGTGGTCGATGTCCACAGTGGTGCAAGTGGAAAGCGAGAAAGTCATTGTCACACAACTTGAGAGGAGAAGAAACAGAAGCGCTTTGCCCAGATTCATGTTTCACTCTTAGTTCACTCACAACCAAAGCTTGTCAAGTAAATAAAGAATTTGAAAAAAGAGCAAAACAAAAATCCGATCTGAATAGAATCCCTTTCCCTACTTTCATTCAGGTCGTGAGTTCTTTTCCTGGAAGAATCCCATTTTCTCAAGTGCTATGTCATCTTTGCAAAGTGCGCATTTGGATGGGCGCAAATCCGTGCCATTTTGGAAAACAACCTTAACTCTTCATCAAAGCGCGCAAATGCACTCTTCATCACCTCTGGTCTCATTCGCGCATCTCTTCCATGTTGTTACGTTTCAAAAGGAGCCCGCTGTTGCGCCTTGGTTCGCTTCCTCCATTCCACTTCATCCACTGTGGAGTCAGTGCGCCTCTGATACCTCCCTGTGGTCCAACCTCAGACACACTCAAGCTCCCTGCGCTCTCTCTCATCATTTATACTGCCTGTGACGTTTCTGAGGGCGGGGTAGCTCATTCTAAACCTTGTTCGGACAATGGCTCCATCACCAAATGAGTTAAAAAAAAAAAAAAAAAAAAAAAACTTTCGAGTTGTTTTTGTTGGATCTGTTTTTGCGTTAATATATTATGACAATGTGAGTTTCGCAATACCTACGAACTGAAAACTCCTTGGATTGTGTATAAATGCCAACAATGAAACACAAACATATGTGAACAGCTAATATAAGTGTTTTGTTGTATTATCTTATCTTTTAAGGGAATGCAAATTAATTGGTGTTCACTGGGTACAGAAACAAAGTTTGGATAAGATACTAACATGCGTTTTAGATAAACAAATGACTGTATTAAATTGATACAATAAAGGATTTCATGCAGATTAAAGATCAAGTTAACTAGTGGGATTGATGTCAAGAGATGTGTCGGCTACTCTGCACTGCTGCATCCTGCAGCGTTCGTTGCATGTAAACAAAATAAGACACAATACTGACATCTAGTGAACAGTTTGAGTAACTGCATATCTATTTCATTAAAAAAAATTGAGGTACAAATTTTTTTTTAAAAAAGCAATTATCCATTTAATCGGGAGTATAAATGCGAGTAAGTTGTGTAAAAATAAAGTTTATAAAAAATAAATAAATAAAGGTAGGAAATCGTTTAAAGCGGCATTGGTCCTCTGCGTTGCTATGCAACGCTCGTGTTACCGGAAGACGGTGCAACCAAGCTGCAACAATGAGGAGAGAAGCCGACGATAACTTTCAGCTCGAAGATGGGGGACCGGCAAAAAATGTAAGTGTCTTGTTTTGGAAGTTAACAGTAGGAGAAAGAAAATATTCGTATTTTCTGCTGTAAAAGAAGCTGTCGCCATTATTGTGTTGTCGGTGAGGCTAGCGTTAGCTTTAGCTAAGTTAGAGCTAACAACCGACTTAACCACTCAGTTATATTATAGTGATTGATGTTTAACTCACAAACTACCATCAAGGATACATCATCTTTTGCCAGTTTTGAAGAACAGCAGTGGACAGATTTGTTTTTGAACGTCCAGCTAAGGTTAGCTTTTTAGTTAGTCACGCTAGCTACAAGTTACTGCAGAGCCTTTTCTGCTTGCTGTTGAATGTTTATTGTCTTTTTAAACCTATCTTGACTTGTCAGAAGTGTTTTGATGCCAATGGGAAACTTACCCAATGAATTCACCTTTAAATATATACCAATACATGAAACTACCAATTTTACAATGTTATTGTCTTATAATAAAGAGTGATGAAAAAAAAAATGCATTTCTGGATCTTGTCATCTGGACTTCGTTTTTTTGTTAAAAAGAAACGTTTCGCCCCTCATCCAAGGGGCTTTGTCAATCTGAGGCC